>SJYT01018124.1:478961-529331 GCA_006410635.1 Cephalophus harveyi | reverse complement strand
ACTCAGGAATGGAATTGCTGGATCGTATAGCGATGACTGTGTCTAGTGAGTTAAAGTCGCTCAGTCGCGTCCAACTCTTTGTGACCCCGTGAACTATACAGTCCATGGAATTCTCCAGGCCAGAATACTGGAGTGGGTAGCCTTTTCCTTCTCCAGTTGGGACTTTCCCAACTCAGGGATCGAACCCAGGTCTCCCGCATTGCAAGTGAATTCTTTACCAGCTGAGCCACAAGGGAAGCCCAAGAATACCAGAGTGGGTAGCCTATCCCTTCTCCAGTGGATCTTCCCGACCCAGGAATCGAACCGGGGTCTCCTGCATCGTAGGCAGGTTCTTTACCAGCTGAGCCACAAGGGAAGCCCAGATGGCTGAACTGTGCCCTGAAGTGGCCGTTCCATTTTGCACTCGGTGCTAAGTGGGTGTTCCTATTGCTCTGCATCCTGGCCAGCGGTTGGTGTTGTCAGCTCTTCAGTGGACGTGAGGTGGTAGGAAGCTCATTGTTTTTTGAACTTGCAGTTCCCCAGTGACGAATGAGGGTGAGCATCTTCCCAAATACCTAATTGTCACAACATTTTTAAAAAATGTTAGATGTTTTCCTTAGAAACAAAGTTCTCCATTGTTTTATTTTTTCCTGCAAAATATAATCAATTTTTAATAGCACTCTTCAAANACTTGCAGTTCCCCAGTGACGAATGAGGGTGAGCATCTTCCCAAATACCTAATTGTCACAACATTTTTAAAAAATGTTAGATGTTTTCCTTAGAAACAAAGTTCTCCATTGTTTTATTTTTTCCTGCAAAATATAATCAATTTTTAATAGCACTCTTCAAATTTTTGGTAAATGTTTTTTTCAAAAATTTTTAATGTTTTCTTTTCCTCATGAATGGGATCTTTTGAGGGTGCTCTCTAGAAAGTTGGTTACGTTACACAGAAAATACATTCATGAGCAGTTATCTTGTGTTTATGCTGAAGCCTTTTAATTAATTCCAGCTATTTTGTGAACTTTTGGGAAACATAAGTATATAAGCGTATCATTGGCAAATAATTATAATTTTGTTTCTTCATGTATAAGAATCATACCTCTTATTTATGGTTCATGTGTAATTGAAGTAACTAGAAACTGCACGAAAATGTTCAATAAAACTGACGGAGACCCGTGTCCACATGTTATCCCTATTTCTATGAGACTTTGGTGCGACGGCTGCTGATAGAGTTTCTAAGGCTGGATAAAAAAAGAATCCTCGCAAATTACCCAGCTTCTCCTAGGGAATTACAGAAATCACTCAATCAGGCATTGACAGCGGAGCTGCGACGTGTTTACATGGAGAATGTTCACAGCATCCTGCCGAGTCAAACGCAGACCCCGGGACTCGTGGGGTCCACGCTGACCTGCGATGTGCCCGCCAGGATGTCCTGACTCCACCAGCAACGCAGGAGCAGCCCCGTCCCTCCCCGAGCCCCTGGCCACCGCCAGCCACGTTCAGGAGTGAGGAGGCTCCTCCAGTGTGAAGCACCCAGCCGGTCAGGACCGAAAGCCAACCCCACCCCCGGCGCAGGGTGCTCCCTTCCCAGCCCTGAGCACGAGGCTCGGCCCTGGGCTCCCGCGGGAGGGGGGCTGGGAAAGCCCACCGTCTGCTCTCAGCCCCTGCTCGCCGCCCCCTCTGCGGTTCTGGGTCCTCGAGGAGCGGAGGGAGGGGACCCAGGCCTTGCCACTCGCTGGCGGCGCGCTCCTGACGCTCACGGGCCGCTCACTCCCTGTGGACCTTCAAGGACGCCCCACAGGGCCCCTGCTGCCCCGTCCCCTCCTGCCCTCAGCCTGTCCCCGGGTGCGCCCCCGCCCCCCTTGGTGGGACACGTCTGCCCGGCGGCAGCCTTCTGGGCAGCTGCCCTCTGAGGAGGCTCGTGACCAGCTGTGGGGGACATCCCACGGCGCCGCGCTGACGAGCCGTGCCTGCGGGCGGTGCTCCCGCGACCCTGCCCTGCCAGCCCGGGGGCATGCCGCGGCCTCCCAGTGCACCCGCGCCCAGGAACCAGCCCCGGCTCAGCCAGGAGCTGCTCGAGGGTCCACGGCCGGGCAGGCATCAGCCACGGAGGAAACCTGGGCGCCTGCTGCACACAAGCCCAGGGTTCAAAGAGACGCCTGGGGTCCCGTCTCCCCCGGCACATCTTGGTTTGCGCTGTTGAACCACCGCCCGGCACGCCTGTGGGCGATGGGCGTGCCCAGCTTGACTGTTGTTAAGCCCTGCGTGGGCATGACACGCGCCCTCTTTGGACGAGGGCAGGCCTAGGCGGCAGTGGAAGCATGGGCACCGTCCCGGGGTCCAGGAGGAGAGAGCATGCAGAAGGGTGGCGGCCGGGACAGCCGTCTCGTCTGAGCCGGCGCTCCCCCACTGAGCGGCCCACTCCGAACTCTCTGCCCCTCCCTTGGCTTGAGGTCAAGCAGCGAGGGCAGGACCCACAGAGGCGGACAAGGCTGTAGGGCCGCTCACCCCCTCACCCGCGCCCCCGGCTCATCTGAGATTTCATCACTCACAGAGCCGCTGGGACCCGCTCCATCCTCCCAGCCACCACCGCCGCCGACTGCCTGCTCCTTGGATCAGCTGCTCGCTGCGGGGATCGGGGGTGTGTGAGTGAGTGTCCCTCCCCTCCCTGGCCGCCCCGCCCGCGGCCCCGCCTGGCACAGACAGGGCAGATTCTCAGCCCTCCAGCCCCCCCGCCTCCTCCAGGGACCGTGGCCTGAACCCGGCAGGGAGATGTTTCCTCTCACCCAGACAAAGGCCGGGGCAGGCCTTCAGGCCAGCCCGGGCCTCCCTCAGTGACCCACCTTCTCACCCAAGCCAAACCACATCTGTCGAGATGCTGTTTTTATCTTCGTTGTTGAAACCAGTGACTACATCTCCCCATACCCCTTTATCCATGCCGAAAGGAACAGCAAGCGAAATGAGGGACAGCCTGCACACTCGTGAGAGAACCAAGGCTCCTGGGTCTCTGCAGACGCCCTTGGCCACAGGAAGTCCCCGAGGACCCCACGACTGAGCCCAGTGCGCCTGCCCTTTCCTCCCGCCTCCTTGCAAGAAAAGCATCGTCTCCAGGGACTTTCTCTGCCACCCTCTTTTTTATTTCTTAAAGAAAGAATCAAACGTTATCTTGATTTCTAGACCCATATCTTTTATTTCCTCCAAGCGAAAACCTTCTCGAAGCTATTTCCTTGAGTGTATGAATTGAACAAAGATTCTTTTAAAATGTTTCCAATGCTCTCGCAGCCTCGTTCTTCCTGTGTGTGTGGAGAGAACACTGAGGGTGAGGCCCTCCCTCTTGAAAGTGCAGGCCCACAGCGCGCCATTGCCCCCATCTGCGCGGCGAATCCCGACCGCCCGGGCTTTTGTGTCTCCCCGCACTTTCTCATAACGATAACGCACTCCTCGTGGACCTGCACGTTTATAAAAGAAACTGGTTTATACGGATCCCATTATGATCCATGTCTGCTCTAAGCTGGTGTCGGGGACCCCCGCCCCCAGCCCGCTCCTTCAGGAACGAGAACGAGGCCCCAAGTGGAGCCGTGGGCAGCCCCTCACCCTCTGGGGACAGAAACCAAGGGAGGGATCAGCACGGAGGAGACGGATCCAAACCGCCCCGGGGAGAAGCGGTTCCTGGAGCCAACGCGTGAGGAACTCCACCGGGGGCTCACGAGCCAGGAACCCGCTCACGCTCTCCAAGTCTGGGGAGAGAACTTACGGCCCCACCCGTCGAAGCCTGAGGGCCCCGCAGAGGCCCTGCTTCCCTGTGCTCGCATTTCCGTCTTCTCTCGGGCTCCCGGTGGAGTCCTGTGCTCAGCCTTCGCCGGACTCTGCTTTGATTATTCGTGTCTTTTCACGGGGCTCCTGCAGTGTTCCAGGGTCGAGTCTGTCGCCCTCCCAGGCCTCCCCGGGGTTTCCCACCAGGACGCCCCCACCCCGAGGGGCCCCCTCCCGGGAGCTTTCACTGGGCTCCGTTAGGGAGGCGGGGTTGGTTCAGTCACCAGCCCGGCCGCAGGCCTGCCTCTGTCCCAGTCGTCCCCTGCTGCCCGGCGCTGGGCGGCTCAGCGCTCCAGCCTTTTGGTCCCAGCCTGGACCTTCGGTGACGGACCCTGGACCGTGGCGTGTGCTGGGGTCCTCATTAGCACAGCAAAGGCACTCCGATCACTCAAGGGCTTTAGACGCTTTGCTGGGAACTGGGTTAAGACCAGGTGTATTATTTTTTTACCAGTTTCTCATCCCGAGCAGCTCATTTATTTATCACAAACAGTCGTTAATGGAGCACCCAGTGAATACCAGGTGTTCTAGGCATTGGGAACACACCGGTGAGCAACACCATGGGAATCGTTGCTTCCGTGGAGGTTTGTGTCCTAACAGGAGATACTGAAATTTTATAAAGTGTTTTTTTAGAAAGATCTTGAGATGGTGAAATAGGTTGGAGAGAAGCAATATGACTGCTTTGGGTAAAGGCCTTTTAGTTAAAATACAATTTAAATTGTTCTAAGTTTAAAATTATGACAGTGAGTGATAAAGTGGGACAATAGTGAGTAAGAGATGATGTCCTGCGATGAGGTGGTGAGGGCAAGAGGGAGGAAGGATGGCACTGCTGAGCACGAGCCACTGAAGAAATGGCTCGGCCAGCGACGTCTGGGCGTCCACAGCTGCTCACCCAAGCTTGTTTTGTTTCTGTTTCTTCACTGGCGCACAGTTGATTTGCAGTGTTGCGGTCGTTTCAGCTGGATAGCATAGCGAGGCAGTTACGCACCAATCCAGCTTTCCTGAGATTCTTTTCCCATGTGGGCCATTACAGAGCATTGCGTGGAGTTCCTGGGCCATACCGCAGGCCTTCACTCGCCGTCCGTCTCGCGCACAGCAGTGTGCGTGTGTCCGGGCTCACTTGGACGCCCTGCCGTTACCATGCTCACGGGGAAGACGGTTTTCCATCAGTCCCTCATTCTGTAGGCTCTGCCTCCTTATCTCCTGTTGGGAGGGGGAAGCTCTTCCTAAAACCAAGTTTCCCCAAATTGCATAAAGAGACTCCTTGGCTAATCTCCTGCTTTGCTTGGGTTTGGTCAGAGGTTTCATGATTTTTCTGGTACAGTTGAATAACTAGCTCTTGCCCAGCTAAGTGTTGTCTATGAGAAGTTGACATTAAATATGAAGATGTAGAGAAGATCAATGCAGAAAGACATCCCATAAAATACTGATCATTACCTGGAGTGGTCACATTAACACCTGACGGCAGAGAATAGACACCTTCAGAATAGACAATAGGGATATTATTAATAGAACAAGAGGCATTCTGCACCAAAAAGGAGTCAGCCCTCCAGGAAGACAGGAACAGTCATACATATATATGCGCCAAGAACAGAGCTTCGAAACCTGAGAACAGGATGATGGGACTTGAAGGAGAAACACAGACGCCTCCTCTCATAGCTGGAGGATAAACAACTGCTGCCTGGAATCATTCGTCACGTCTCCTGGTTTTCTCCTGTTGTTTTGATTTGTTTGCTTTTCACAGTGTGTTCTAATCACTGCTGTGCGGCAAAGTGACTCAGTAACATACATGTAAGAAAGTGAGAAGTGTTAGTTGCTCAGTCATGTCCAACTCTTGGGACCCCATGGACTGTAACCCGCCAGGCTCCCCGTCCACGGAATTCTCCAGGCAGGAATACTGAGAGGGTTGCCGTTCCCTTCCCCAGGGGGTCTTCCCGACCCAGGCGTGGAGCCTGGGTTTCTTACGTTTCCAGCCTTGGCAGGTGGCTTCTCCACCACCTGAGCCAGCAAGGAAGCTGCTTGTGCATATTCTTTTTTACGTTCTTTTCCGTTAGGCTTTGTCACAGGATGGTGAGCGTGGCTCCCCGTGCTGGGCAGTAGGTCCTTGTCTCTCCCTTCTGCGCATGTAACAGCTTAAGTCTGCTCAGCCCTCCCCAAACCCCTTCCCTCTGGCAGCCTGCAGTCCGTCCTCGGTGTCCCGAGATGCTGCTTCTGTTTCATAGATGCGTTCACTGATGTTGTACTTTGGATTCCACACAGACGTGATCGCACGTGGCGTTTGGCTGTCTCTCTGGCTTCACTTAGTATGAGGACCTCTGCTTGCATCCGTGTTGCTATGAAGGCGTGGTTTTGCTCCTTTTCATGCCTGAGTAGTCCTCCACTGGGCCCGTGAGCCGCGTCTTCTTTATGCACTCGTCTGTCGGTGGGCATCTGGGTTGCGTCCGTGTCCGGGCTGCTGTGGACTCCGGGGTGTGTGTGTCTTGTTGAGCCCCAGCTCTGTCTGGGTGTGTGCTGAGGGCCGGGCTGCGGGTCACACGGCAGTTCTGCTGTTCGCTCTGTGAGACGCCTCACTGTTCTCTGCAGTGGCCGCGCCAGCCTACATCCCCGCCAGCAGCACACGGGGGGCCTTCTCTCCACAGCCTCGCCAGCGTCTGTTTCTTGCAACGATGAGCATTTCGTGTGCCTTCTGGCCACCTGAGCGTCTTCTTCGGAGAAATGTCTGTTTCACTTGTCAATGGCGTTGCTTGTTTCTTTCTTGCTGAGTGCTGTGAGCTGTTTCTCTGTTTTGGAGATTAAGCCCTCACTGGTCACATCATTTGCAGATATTTTCTCTGTAATTGTCTTTTCATTTTTTTGTGGTTTCCTTTGCTGTGAGAAAGCTTATATTTGATTAGGTCCCATTTGCTCATATTTGTTTTTATTTCTATTGTCGTGGGAGACTGACCTAAGAAAACTGATACAATCTGGTTTTCTTTTTAAAATCCTTCTTCTGGTGCTATTATTTCCTTCCTCCTATCTCTTAAATGCTTTAGTTTCCATTCTTCTCGTCTACCATTGCATTCTAAGTTTCCGGTTTCCTTATTTATACCGAAAGAATCGGGGCTGCAACTGTTCCTCCGAGAACAGCTGTAGCTGTCTCTATTTAACTGCGTAGGGCTTCCAGCTTGTTACTTTTTAAACAAGCTTTAATTAGAAGGATACATTTCCCTTTGGTCAGGATGCTTCTTAGAAGACTACAGGTGCCAGTCAAAGGTGACGACGGGTTAAAGAAGGTGCTAAAGACAGACGTTAAAGAACCGGTGAAGAAACAGCCAGTTCCCCGAAGGGCAGGCTCGCTGGGTCGAACGCGCAGCCTCGCCTTAAATCCCTGTAAGACGCACTTCAGACGGGACAGGGCGGCTGTGGCCTGCGTGTGTGAAGACACACACCGAGGGATAAGAAGGGGAACCTGCACTCCTGAGCGCACGCGCAACGCAAACGGTGCCCGGCGCCCGGGCAGCTGAGCAGAGTGGGAAAGGGGGATGCCCCGCACTGGCCCTCGCAGGGCTCGAGACTGTGTCTACAGGGCAGGTGACAGGCAGCCGGGGAGCGAGGAGAGAGAACGCTGCCCGCGAGAAAGGCTGGGCTTTCAGCTAACACTGCTGCTGCTGATCTGATTTAGTCGCCAAGGCGTGTCCGACTCTTCGCGACCCCGTGGACTGTGAGCCGCCAGGCTCCTCGTCCACGGGACTCTCCAGGCACAGACACTGGAGTGGGTGCCGTTTCCTTCTCCAAATGCTGCTCCAGTGCTGGTGAAATAACTCTGAAAAAAGGACACAGACAGATCCTCAGCTCACACCACAGTAACGCACAGGCGGATGGGAGCATTTCAGTGTTTGGGGGTGGGGGGGGGACTAAAAAAGAAAGAGAAGTAAATAGAAATGATAATTTACCCTATGCCAGCACAGAAAGAGACTTCTAAAAAGACTGTTGTTTTTATTAAAGTAATGCATATTCTATGCAAAAGCTGTAACAGACGCACAGTTAAAATAACAATCACCCAGGGTTCCGGGAGCCGAGATCTCTGCTCACATTCGGTGTAGCTCTTTCCAGGGAGGCCTCATGAGCACCGGCGTGACGCTGCTCTGAAGCCCTTTTCTTCCCATGAGCAGCACCAGGGGGTCACCGGCTGCACGCCTGTCCCCTCCCAGCGTGGCCGGGCCGGGCGCTGCGTGGAACCCGGCCTGGGTCTCGGCCCTGCCTCACGCACGCAGTCTCCCTCATCCGATCCGCAGGCCCTGGGGACGCTGAGCCCGCGGCGGCCGCCGCCTTGGCAGCGAAGGCTTTCCTCCCCAGCCCCGCATCCTGAGGCGCGTTAGGGCTCCGCTCTTGGGAAACAGAATCACCCTGGAAAAGGCTGGATCACAGTCCCTGCCGTCCGAGGAGGGGCTCGGGGCGCCATAAAGTGGGGAAACAGATGATGAGCGAGCCCCCCTTGCGAGCCCCCCTTGCGAGCCCCCCTTGCGTGCCCGCCTTGTGTGCCCCCCTTGCGTGCCCGCCTTGCGTGCCCACCTTGCGAGCCCTCCTGAACACGAGACCCACAGCCCCACGTTGGCGAGAACTGCGTCCCCGGAGCGGCCAGCACGGCCGCAGCCCGAGGGAAGCGTGGAGGCGTCCGAGTGTGCTGTCAGAGGCGCGCTGGAGGGCTGGGGAAAGATCCAGTGAAAGCATGCACTGAAGCCCTGACAGGTGACGCAGTTCTGAGTTGGTTATAACCCGTGTGTGCACAGGAGGAAACCTGCGAGAAAATGCTCCAGCATATCGACAGCGGCGAGGGCTTTGTGAGCAGTTTAATTCCGTCCTTTCCATGTTTCTACATGTTCAGGGATTTCCTTTTTTTTCTTTTTCTCCACCATGAACATATATTAATTTTGTCGTCAGGCGATAAGAAGCACTGAGACACAGAACAAGTTCCGGAGGTGAAGGAAGCCCCGGGGGGCTGGGCCTGGCTCTGGGCTGGCGTCGGGTTGGCCTCCGACCTCGGGAGCCCATGCTGGCGAGGCGGGTGGGTGGGAGGAGTGGATGGCACGGGAGAGACTGCGGCCATCACGATCTTACTGGCGGTCCCACTGCACGTCGGGAAAGGCGCTCACACTCGGATCTCGGGGGGTCAGCAAACCTGGACTTCCCGTCCGTGGAGGGGAGCCGGGCACACCGCCTTGCTTGGAGGTGTCTCTGTGTCTTTGGGGCCCCGTCCAGCCCATCACTGCGTCCATTCCCAGTGCGGGGGCTGGGCCTCTCCCAGGCCCCAGAGGGGCGCGTGCAGACCACCGCCCTGCACGGCTGGGGCTGTGGGCAGGCAGGCAGGCCGGGGAGCGGCATCCCTGCCGCGGCGGGTCCTGTCTCCCCTGAGGCAGGCATCGCCTCTGCCATGTCTGGGGGTTGGGGGTCTTGGGTGGCAGCCGAGGGTGCCGAGGGCTCCGGCTCCTGGCGGGAGGCAGCTGCTGCTGCTGCTTGCTGGCGAAGCTCGGGGCTGCATTGCACCCTCTCGGGGCCAAGCGCGGACAGCGCGATCGTCCTGTGCGCCGATGAGGGGGCCCCCTTATTGTCCGTATTTCACAGCTGAATGGACAACGGCGGGGTCCAGTCGCCCGACCAAGGCCCCTAGGCTCCCGGTGCTGCGCGGGTTTGTCTAAATTTAGATCCCGTCCTGGAGACGGTCCAGGCCGTTGGGCTCCTCTCCTGCCCTCGGGGGCCCGCAGAGCCCCGCAGGCTGGTCCCCTCGCCTGCCTCATTGCCCAGGTCTGGGCAGCCTCTGGCACCACGGGTGGCTGCGTGAGAGGCTGGGTGGACTGGTTCTCAACAGGTTGCCTTCCCCCGCCCCCACCGTGAGTGACTCGCCTCTTGAATTTCAGACATTTTGCTTCCCCAGGAGGCCTACGGTCCTGTCGGCCTGGGGTTTGGAATACCGAGGCCCCTGCCTAGCCAGCCAGGCCTCTGCCTAGCCAGCCAGAGTTTATTTGGGAATCACAGATGAACTGCAGCTCCAGGGAAGCGACCTGTGGCCAACGGCGGGGGGTTTAAGGAGATCTGGGGCAGGTGAGCGTGAGGCAGGCTGTGCGGGCTCCCGGCCACGGGAGCACCGGGGCGGGCTGGTGCTGAGGCAGTCTCTCTTTGCCTGCCTTGGTGCCAGCTGTTGCCAGCAGAAGGACAGGCCCTTTCGGTCTTCCTGCCGAGCCTCTGAGCTGCGGAGGGGGTGCAGCGTGGGAGGCCCCCCTTCATGGCGCCCCAGCCCCAGTTCGACTGCAGTAGAAACTGAGAGTCCGGTCAGTCGTGTCCGGTTCTTTGTGACCCCATAGACTGCAGCCCACCAGGCTCCTCTGTCCACGGGATTCTCCAGGCAAGAACACTGGAGTGGGTTGCCGTGCCCTTCTCCAGGGGATCTTCCCGACCCAGGGATGGAACCTGGGTCTCCTGCATTGCAGATGGATTCTTTATCCTCAGAGCCGCCAGGGAAGCCCTTGATGTAGGTTACCTTGATTCATTTTCACATTTTCCCCTTTCGATCAAGATCTTTCTCTGAAAGCATCACTAACTAATCGAGAGTCGGGTCATCCAATTTTAGTGGGATTAGGTTTTGTCCCTCGGGGTCAACAAGGACCTTTCCTAGACGTCACATCCCACGTTAGAGGGGAAAGTGCCTAGTGATCGTAAAGCTTGTGAGGCCACATTGAGTAACACAGAAGGCGGAAGGGGGAACCTCAGGCATTTTCACTCTGAGGATCCTATCTCATGAAGGTTATCAACCCAGCAATCATCTCGAAGTGTTGAGCCAACATCTTTCTATTCAAGACTTCATTTCTGATGGGCTTGACAGGCAACAAGTACCAAGTTTTTATATAATTGTGCAAAGCAGAATTAAAAGTAAATGACAAGTTCGGTGCGTATGACGGTCCTAAGCCGTGATCCTAGACTGGAGGGAGGGCTGCTGACCGAACGAGTGACCTCTGTGCTCGCCCCTCGATCGAGTGAGGCTAGTGCGCGCTTCTGTGGGCACGTCTCCCGGGGCCTCGGTCAGCCTCTGCCTCCTGACTCGGGTCTGCGGGTTCCTGGAGCTGCTTAGGAAATGTGTCAGTGATCTTTGTGGGGTGATGCCCCACGTGGCTGTGGCATCGGCTGACTCTCCTGGCATTTGGGGAGATTTCTGATCAAACACTCATCAGTACTGACTCTGACTCAAGGTGGAAAGGCAAAATTGGAGTCGTGTGCTTAAGACACTTGTGAAGGTCTAGTGAGGAAGACCAGCGGAAGCGTCAGGTTTATGTGGACCCTGACAGGGACAGTTGAATGTCCCAGGAAATGCCGGCCTCCCCTTGCCCACTGTTCACACACTCGCGGGCCCCCTGGGGGTTCCAGGCTCCACAGACATAAACCTGGGGTGCGTGGGAGGCTCTCGCTGTGGTTTGGTCCTTCCCAGTGCCGTTTACTGGGATCTCTGGATTTGCCCCTTGGAGCCAAGGGTCAGTGGCGTTTGGGGAATATTTAGTCCCTCCTGTTCTGTGGACTTTGCCCCCAAAGCCTGCACCAGGGGGTTCTTTGTCACAGCAAACATACTTGAGGCATCACTAGACGGTCCCCATCATCTCAGGCAGATCAGCGCTCCGGTGACAAGCCCAGGCCTCGGGAAGCTCTCCCGCTCTGGCAGCAGCTGGGAAACACGGACACAAGCACTCACTGTCTTTCTAAGAAAAGGGGAGGAAAGCAGCTGAGGGTCAGCGCTGGGGAGACGCCCAGGCCCGGCCCTGCGGTCCTGGGAAAGCTGCCTCCTTCGGGCTTCACCGCTTCGGTTCCTGGAAGGCTTACTCTTGGTTCTGAGGAGAAGCTCCGCCTGGTGTTCAGGCCTCGTCAGGTCTGTGCTTTCTTAGATGTGAGCACGGATCCAGGAGCATACCCCTTGGAGGTCAGCAGCACCTTTCCGCCGGACGGAAGAGTCTCTCTGGAGGCAGGAGATTCCCAGAGACAAAACCTCTGCGCTGAGAGAATAGCACTGAAACACGTATAGTATCGTATGTGAAACAGATCGCCAGTCCAGGTTCGATGCATGAGACGGGGCGCTCGGGGCCGGTGCACTGGTACGCCCCCGAGGGATGGGGTGGGGAGGCAGATGGGAGAGGGGTTCAGGATGGGGAACGTGGGGACACCCGTGGCTGAGTCATGTCAACGTATGGCAGAAGCCACCACGGTATTGTAATTAGCGTCCAGTTAAAATACATAAAAAACCTCCGGGTTATGAGGTGTGACGCCGAAGGTCTTCACCTCCCGGGAGTGCGCTGGGGAGAGCGCTGCGCTGACACGCGGGTGCCCGCAGCGGATGAGCGAGGACCTGGTGGCGCTGAAGTGTATCTCCTGTCATCAGCTGTGACCGGAGAGGCGGGGCCAGAGAGCTGGCGGGCCCCAAGGGTGTGGAGCCACCGTGGAGCTCTCGCTGGGGCTTCCGAAAAGTCTCTACAGATGGTGCCCACTGCGTTCTGCTGATGCTGTTGGGGCAGGCGACTCACCCTGAAGATGCGGTGATGAGGGACGACGGCTGTGGGGCGCACGGAACGGCTCGGACCCGTCCTGACCGGTAGTGGGTCCCCGATGGCTGTGAAGTTCGGGCGGGGCGCTCGCTAGGGAGGATGGCCTTGCCCGGAGGACCCTAGCTGCAGAGGGCACGGGGCCTGTCTGCACGGAAGGCTTCATGCAGTATGCCCGTGAGATGGGGCAGCTCTGTGAAGCTCACTTGCCGAGCTCAAGTGGTCCGTCAGGCGAGGAGCACCTGGGCAGGAGCGGTGTGGACAGCCCCTCTGGACCGTATTTTGGGAACATGCCCCAGCCCCGGGTCCAGCATCTTCCCGTAGAAGGCCGTGTGAGGATTCATGCCGGCAAAGCAGCGTGGGAGCCCGGACGCTTGTGCCAACAGTCTGGACCTGCAGCGGTTTGCAGAGCGCGCCAGCCTGCCCCTCACGCTGTCCCCACCCGCCGGGGCAGGAAGGCACAGTGCGCCCGCTCCTGCTGGAGGGGCACGAGTGTGTGGACGCAGGGTGTCTCCCCGTGACTTGCTGAGGTCTACTGGAGCCCCCGGTCCTGGAATTGTTGGAGTTCTCCAAGGCAGGCACTGCCCCACGGCGGTGATGAAGCTCTGATTGCAGCTCCGGTGTCTATAAAGAGGAAGAGAAACTCCCCCGTCTGCAGGCTTGTTTCTGAGCCAGTTCGGGGGGGGGGCGGGGGGTGGGGGTTGGAGCCCGTCCACCACCGGGAAGTAAGGACTTTGGAAGGAGGAGGGGAGTGACTGAAGACCCTGGGGGCAACTTGGTTCCTGGAAATCAATGTCCTGGCCTCTCACAACGTGACTGGGAGAGCTTTGCTCAGGGGACCCCAACTGTTGAAGTTGGATATAAAGGATTTTAATGGACTTTTCTCAGGAGAATCATCAGGGTGCAGGCTACTTGGTTTGCCGATGACTAAGGCTGGAGTGGACACAGTTTCCCCGTCTGTTCTGGTTCCCTTGACTGAGAGAGAAAGTCCTGGCTCAGCCCTTTAGTGGACACAGAGTTGAGGTCTGCCCACCTACCAAGTGGACCCAACATCCCTGGGAGAAAACGCTTCTGCTAACCACCTGGAGTCCACTGCAATGGTCGTGCAGAGGCCCCCGAATTCCTGAGCGCCCCCTGTCTCGTGTCGGGGGGGTCACTGTGTGAGGTCATCTGGGGTTGCAGGCCTGGCCCCATAACAAGGCAGGGCTGGGTCCCGTCTGCAGCTGCTCTGTTCAGTCGGCGTCAGGCATGGCCCTTGTCACTGAGCCTGTGAACTCGCCCGTCTCATTCTGAGCACCGGGCTGGTCGGCCTGGATGACCGTGTCAAGTCTGAGCCCCTGCTAGTCGACCTGGATGATTGTGTTAAGTCTGAGCACCCGGCTGGTCGGCCCAGTTGACAGTGTCAAGTCTGAGCCCCTGCTGGTCGGCCTGGATGATGGTGTTAAGCTCCCCGGCGAGTCTGGGAGGACCTTCAGGGGCCCGAGGAGAATCTGTGCCTGTGGCCCTCATCCCAGGGACATGGGACCTGAGGGGCTTCGAGCTGTCCCCTCAGCGGGTCCGATGCAAAGGGGCAGGTTCTGACGGCTCTGGGGGAGCAGTGGGTTCTGACGGCTCTGGGGGAAAGGTTCAGGGAACAGGACGTTCGGGAGAGGCTGGAGCGGGACGGGGTGGAGCGCCTCCGCGCCTTCCCATTCCGTTCCGTTCGCTGATTGGCCTCGGTCAGCACAGAAGTGGCCTATTGTGAAGACGCGGTTTTGGAGTCCCGAGTGTACTGGAAGCCGCAAGATGCCAGCTGAAACGGCACTGTATTCAGTGTGTTTTAGAGCTGAGGTCTTCAAGGTGAGCAAGATAAACACACCGGGGGCGTTCGCAGTCCCCGTAGAGGCCCTGCGGGGGAGGCGGGCAGGGGTGCAGCTCGTCACTGGGTCACAGGGACGTGTTCTTTCTCGTCCCTGCTGGTCTGCGGGCCGTGGTGTAGGGGGGCGGGGTGTGTGAGAGACCCTCCCTTCAGTGCATCCCCCGCTCGAGCGTGGCTGAGGGCGCCTTGCTTCAGTTTCGCAGCCCAGGCTCACCTGCTCCCTCAGGTGTCACACTTTAAAATGCACTCATTCATCCACCCACTGGCTCACCAGGTTGTCAGAGCGCCCGTGAGTCCGGTTTCACGCTGGGCCTTGTGGAGGCCCGCAGTGTGGTCTGCCACCCCCGGTAACCAGCGTGACTTAGCAATGGGACTCCGGGTCCAAGTCAAGAGGCAGAAGCCCGCGGGCACCCCGATGCTTTCAGAGCCCAGCTCAGCTCTCAAGCGAAACCTGGAACTTGCAGGTGGTTAAACGCAGAGACAACTCAGTACGTGAGTGAAACTGAAACTGTGCCGTCCCCGTGGGCCAGAGCTCCAGGGACAGGGTGCTCAGGCCTGAGACGGCAAGAGGCCGCAGGCTCCGTGTGGGTCTAGATCAGCTGTGTGATTCCTGAGCCCAGGCCAGGCACCCCTGTCCCCCATGAACAAAGATTATGAGTTGAGTTTAAAGGTCAGAACGTTCAAGTCATTTAGCTGAATTGCAAATACATTTTACGGGGAAATGTGCATTTTGCCGTGTTCCTAATAGTAAGGAAGTCAGCTTTCTCTTATACATGCATCCGAGTTGGCTGTGGTTTTCTGGATTAGTGAGGGAAGTAGGGGGTTAATTTCATCAAGGTAAATGGGTAACTTTGCATGAATGCTTTCCTTGTACAAACATTTTAACAAATGTAGCTTTTTTCCCTAATAAACATTTTTAATCTCAGTGTTACAAGTCAACACTTTTTGAAACTATTATGACAATATTTCAATATTACAGGAAAATGGATCTTCTTAGCAAACAGATGTAGACAGAAGCCCAACTTTCTGAAGGCAAGACATAAAATAAGTATAGATTGAACTTGAATTTTATGGTAATTGGTATGCAAATATTCCCAGCGCTCTCCTAATCCATCTAACAAGATGTAACGGCCAGCTTATTGCATGTCTTCTCAAAGCATCTGTGTCAACAGATTCCCATTTTTTTTTCAAGGTTCTTCATTAACTGCAAGCAAAGCCCACAGCTTCTGCTTCAGTTTCATTTCAGCCAAGGCTGAACTAGAGAACATGGGTTTAGACACATCCTCTCACCCAAGTGGGGCCCGGACGTTGATGCCCACTAGCCGCACCAGCCTCTGCTGGGGGGTGGAGCTATCCGTGGTGCTGGCCATGGCTGGTCTGGGAGCCCAAGGACCCTCCCTCAGGCTTGATCTTACCTTGGGCCCCCTTTACGCCTCAGATAACCCCGGCCCTGGCCTGACCTCCTCTCGGAAGTCTGCTGGGGTCTTTGTGCCGCCAGGGGCCCCTTCTCTCAGTCCCTCCAGCCCTGCCCACCCCTCGGCCCCTCCTAAAGTTCACAGAGGCGTCAGGGCTCCTCACAACAGGTCCCCTGCAAGGGCCAACCCTTCCTTTTTCAGGTCCCACAGGAAGGTGTGACCATCTTTCTATCCTGGACCAGGGCCGAGCCCGAGTCCTCTCTGCCCTGTGTGGTTTCTGAGTCTGGGGATTAAGTCTCACTGAGGTCTTCGAAGGCAGGACTCTCACCCCACACCTCCTCGTGTGCTCCTGCTGGGCCAGACACTGAGCTGGGCACACAGGGGCTGCAGCTGCCCCAACCATCGCGTGGCTGACGACTGGAGCTGAGCCGATTCTGACCAGGCGTGTGGGGCTGAGCGGGCGCCTGACCCCTCCGCCTCCCTCCACTTTGCCAGAGGCTCCATCTGTGGGGCACGGATCCTGTGCCGCCCGGGTGCGTAAATTAGGGAATAATAGAACTGCAGAAGCATAAGCCCTCAATGATGGGGAATGTGTTTGTCTGCTGAGAAGCAATTTCAGCGAAAATTAACTCCATTTCAACGGAAAGAGTGAGGCTTGGCATAAGCTGGCCAATCCTACAGGACAATAAAATTACTTCGTCAAAGCTCTGCTCGCTCGAATTAACCAAGCGAGCACTCCAGGATCCTGGCTAGATGCAGCGAGTAACTAGGTTTTAATGAACAAAAATAGCTTCTTGGATAAACAAGAAAAATAAACCGCAGCCTACCTCCAGCGCAAGCGCACTGGGGGCGGGGCTCAAGGACAGCCCTCCGCCAAGGGTACAGAGGCCGTGGGTGCCTGCGCGGCTCTGGCACTGTCGGTGACAAGCCCCCGGACTTGCTCGGGCCGGCGGTGAGCTGGCCTCGCTGGCACGCGGGCCCTGCCCTCAGGGTCTGCCCTCTCGGCCGCGGCGTGCGGACAGTGAGCCTCCTCTGGGTTTGTCCTCCGGCCTGTGGACCGGCCGCCTGGGAGGCAAGCAGCACTGACCACTTCCCTTCCTCGAGAGCAGCTCCGTGACCAGCCGTGTTCAGACAAGGCCCCGTCACCGGCCGCTTCCCTTCTGCCGTGGCCTTGCTCGTCCGAGGCTGCTCGCCTGCCTTCTGGACGTCTGTTGCACTGACTGTGCCACCCACACCGAGGACCCTGGACAACTCTGGTCAAGCCCCCAACGTCTGCATACCCAGGTGGTTGTGCCCAGATGCGTCTTGGAAGGTATCTCTACCGACTGGAGCGAAATGTGCTTTCGTCCCCTCTCCCAGTTAAATGTTTCCTGCTTATTTGTCTGTATCAGTCAGGATTTCAGTGGAGAGATAGAACCAGTGGTAGACCGACAAAGACGCAGATGAGGAGGCTTGGCAGCCCACTCCAGTGTTCTTGCCTGGAGAACCCCGTGGACAGAGGAGCCTGGCGGGCCACATCCATGAGGTCACAGAGAGTCAGACATGAGTGAAGTGATTTAGCATGCACAAATCCGGAGAGAGAGAAAGCCTTACTGCAGGAGGTGGTGGGGCGGCCAGGAAACCCGAGGCCTGCAAGGCTGGCCACTGCAAGGCGGTCAGAAACCATCTCGCTCCGCGGGGAAGGCTCGGCTCTGCGTGAGGGGCTTCCCCTGATTAGACAGGCCCGCGGGGCCGGGCCGGACAGCCTGGGTCAGCGGGTGGACGATGTTAACCACCCCCGCCTCCCGGCAGCACCCAGACAGCTGCTCGTCCAGACACCTGGACGGCTGCTGACCCGGGGACGGAGGAGGGTCCCCCCTCGCTGTGCACCTGGATCCGGCTGGACTCTTTTCTCGAGTTTTGTCTGCAGCGGCATGAGGCAGGGCCTGGGAGCATGGTCAGCCCACCTCCCGCCCCCCAAACCCGCAGCTTGAGGGGCACGGTGTGGCTGTCGGCCCTTGCCCTGGTCTCCACGCCCAGTGGACCGAGCTTTGCGTCCAGGCGCTCTGTGGGGCTGCTCACAGGACAGCCTCTCAGCTCCCGAGCCCCCAGCCCAGGGGGCCTGATGCCTGATGTGGGGTCTGGCTGCTTGAGCCAGGTGGGAAACGGTGAGGGCAAGGGACAGGTTGGCAGAGAGGCTGCGGGGCTGGACCAGGCGGCTCCCCCGTTCCCTGAGACCCAGCTGTGCCCAGGGATGGGGCCCAGACTCCCAGTCCCACCCCCGGAGGAAGGCTGAACCAGCACCCTGCCCTCCACGGAGGGGTCTGTCCCGAGCGCCCAGCGCGCAAACAACACATCTCAGTAACAGGAAGACATGAGCAGCACCTAGGAGACGGCCGGAGATGCGAGCTCCCAGAGGGGAAAGAGGGAAGACGCTGACCCTGACGCCAGTCGTCAGGAAGAAGCGCACGGAACCATCGCAATCCTGTCTCGCTGGCCCACGGCTCGCGAAACTGGCAGATAAAGTCGGGTGCTGCTGAAGCAGAGGGTGATGGGCCGGGCCGGTCCCCCGAGGACTGCGTGCGCCTTGGGACGCGGCATCTGCACATCTGGGGCTGTGGGGCGTAAGTGGGCCGGTCCTCGGGTGCGGGGAGCAGCCGCGAGCCCTAGGGACCCCAAGGTGGTCGGTGAACGGGTCTGGGAGGCCAGCCCAGCGAGCAGGCATCTGTGCTGCCTCAGCCTTTCTGGGGATGAGGTCCTGCAGCCACTCGGGGTGAAGGCCTGGCGCCCCACCCCCCATGGGGCCAATCTTAAAGGGGCCGCAGGGGCCCTCTGGTCCGGCCGGGAAGGACACCTGGGTCTGAAAGCCCACCTGCCCCATCTCGGCCCCATCCGCCAGGAGTCAGGCCACACCCACACGTGAGGGCCATGGGGTCTTGCAGCCTCTGCCTGGGGGCCCATCCTGGGTGTGGGCGGCCCGAGACAGCACTCGGGTCTGCGTCTTCGCCGTGGGGCCTGCGGCAACTGCCTCCCCCTCGCTGGACCTCCTGCTGGGCCTGTGGGAAGTGCCCGGGATCCCGGGCTCATCTGCTTCCTCTATAAGTACAGCTACAAAGGTTCCGTTTGCCGAGAGACTTTTTAAAATAAGCTTCTATGACCTCCAGGAATGCCTGGTGTAACCCCATAGCTCCTTTTTATAGATTCTTGCCCCTGCTTACTGTTCAAAACCTGACTTGCAGAAAGGAAGGGCGAGGAGGGACATAGCCCAGGGGGCCGAACCCCGCAGCATCAGGGCGGGCTGGAGGGTGCCCGTTTTGAGGGGCAGCCCGCGGGCTGCCAGCTGCATTCCCTGCCCCGGGCACACGTGGTCCTCCTCCACCCCGGATCCCCATGCCGGATGTGAGCGGATTCAGGGAGGCAGACCGGGATTAAGCCATCGAGGCAGGGTGTCCCGCGGCTCCTGAGGGCTCGTCCGCGGCCTCAGCTAAGTGCTGCAGCCCGAGTGGGTTCTGTCTCTGCTGCCCTGAACCCCTCCCTCTTTCCTGGGCCCCACCCCCAGTCCCACTCAGGGAAGCGTGTGCATCCACGCACGGGCTGCCCGGGGCCCCTGGAGAAACCCGGCTCACGAGGAGTGACCGAAGGTCCCTCGTGGTGAATGGCAGGGGCCTTGCTCACGAAAGACCGACCGTGCATCCTGAATCTTCAGGCGCAGGGGACGGGGCAGAGAGCAGACGCTCCCTGAGTCCCCGGTGGTGGCCCGTCAAGGCGTGAGGAGCATCGGGCAGATGGTGGGGAGTGAGGGGGCCGCTCAGAGCAGAGCCTGCAGGCCTGCCGCAGGCTCCCAGTGGTCGTAATTAGGCTCTGGCAGTGGGTCCAGCCCTGGGCTGGAGAGACAGGCATGGACCCTCCTCTCCAGCCCAGCCGGGGGCAGAGCCCCCACCCCTAAGGGCAGAAATGCCTGGGCTGGGTGTAGGCACTGCGGCAGGGGCTGGAGAGAAAGGGGCGTCCACACAGCGGCATCCAGGGTGGAGGGCAGGGGGTGAGGGTCGTGCTGCCGGGGGAGGTCGGGGGGACAGGGAGCCCCCATTGGGGCAGGGGACAGGGAGCCCGGGTCAGGCAGGGGGCCCTGGGCTTGAACTCGCTGAGCTGGAGGTGAAGAGGGTCTGCAATTCCCAGCTCAGAGCTCAGGCCCGGGACTGGGGGCTGGCAGGCGTCTTGTTACGTTCCTTTAGTTCAAGTCTGAGAAGAGCGCAATGGGATCAGGTGTTGATTGTTGACAAGCAGGCGAGTTAATGGGCCACGCCCCCAAGTGTGCCCAATCTCGCTCTGAACAGCGACAGCCAGTCCCGACGCTGACCAGGGAGAAGCCACCCCGGTCAGGCGCCCCCCCGAGCGGCCTCCTTTGATCCCCGTGACGACAGTGGGCCACGGTGGCTGCGGCAGCCCCTTCTGGCGGAGAGCGGCCCTCAGCCCGGCCCCCCTTCCGTCCTTGTTAAAGAAGAAGCCGCTGAACAATTTCCAGCACTACAAGTGAGATGGAGTAAGACACGGGCCCAGAACTCAAACCCCGGTGGGTCTGGCTGAAAACCTTGATCCGGCCCGAGCCAGGGCTCTGAGCCGTTTTTCCGTGAATAGGCTTCGCTTCTTTTACGGTCAGAGCTCATGCTGAGCTGCGCACACAGAGTCCTCCTTTGCTTCACAGTAAGTGAGAATACAGGAGACGCCCCATCACGGAGCCCGGCCCCCAGCCGGGAGCCTGAAGGGCGAGGAGGGACATAGCCCAGGGGGCCGAACCCCGCAGCATCAGGGCGGGCTGGAGGGTGCCCGTTTTGAGGGGCAGCCCGCGGGCTGCCAGCTGCATTCCCTGCCCCGGGCACACGTGGTCCTCCTCCACCCCGGATCCCCATGCCGGATGTGAGCGGATTCAGGGAGGCAGACCGGGATTAAGCCATCGAGGCAGGGTGTCCCGCGGCTCCTGAGGGCTCGTCCGCGGCCTCAGCTAAGTGCTGCAGCCCGAGTGGGTTCTGTCTCTGCTGCCCTGAACCCCTCCCTCTTTCCTGGGCCCCACCCCCAGTCCCACTCAGGGAAGCGTGTGCATCCACGCACGGGCTGCCCGGGGCCCCTGGAGAAACCCGGCTCACGAGGAGTGACCGAAGGTCCCTCGTGGTGAATGGCAGGGGCCTTGCTCACGAAAGACCGACCGTGCATCCTGAATCTTCAGGCGCAGGGGACGGGGCAGAGAGCAGACGCTCCCTGAGTCCCCGGTGGTGGCCCGTCAAGGCGTGAGGAGCATCGGGCAGATGGTGGGGAGTGAGGGGGCCGCTCAGAGCAGAGCCTGCAGGCCTGCCGCAGGCTCCCAGTGGTCGTAATTAGGCTCTGGCAGTGGGTCCAGCCCTGGGCTGGAGAGACAGGCATGGACCCTCCTCTCCAGCCCAGCCGGGGGCAGAGCCCCCACCCCTAAGGGCAGAAATGCCTGGGCTGGGTGTAGGCACTGCGGCAGGGGCTGGAGAGAAAGGGGCGTCCACACAGCGGCATCCAGGGTGGAGGGCAGGGGGTGAGGGTCGTGCTGCCGGGGGAGGTCGGGGGGACAGGGAGCCCCCATTGGGGCAGGGGACAGGGAGCCCGGGTCAGGCAGGGGGCCCTGGGCTTGAACTCGCTGAGCTGGAGGTGAAGAGGGTCTGCAATTCCCAGCTCAGAGCTCAGGCCCGGGACTGGGGGCTGGCAGGCGTCTTGTTACGTTCCTTTAGTTCAAGTCTGAGAAGAGCGCAATGGGATCAGGTGTTGATTGTTGACAAGCAGGCGAGTTAATGGGCCACGCCCCCAAGTGTGCCCAATCTCACTCTGAACAGCGACAGCCAGTCCCGACGCTGACCAGGGAGAAGCCACCCCGGTCAGGCGCCCCCCCGAGCGGCCTCCTTTGATCCCCGTGACGACAGTGGGCCACGGTGGCTGCGGCAGCCCCTTCTGGCGGAGAGCGGCCCTCAGCCCGGCCCCCCTTCCGTCCTTGTTAAAGAAGAAGCCGCTGAACAATTTCCAGCACTACAAGTGAGATGGAGTAAGACACGGGCCCAGAACTCAAACCCCGGTGGGTCTGGCTGAAAACCTTGATCCGGCCCGAGCCAGGGCTCTGAGCCGTTTTTCCGTGAATAGGCTTCGCTTCTTTTACGGTCAGAGCTCATGCTGAGCTGCGCACACAGAGTCCTCCTTTGCTTCACAGTAAGTGAGAATACAGGAGACGCCCCATCACGGAGCCCGGCCCCCAGCCGGGAGCCTGGCAGGCGGTCTCCCGTCTGCACGTCACCTTCACCCCCTGCGGGCTGTGGCGGGGGCAGGCAGCCTGCCGCCCGTGCCAGCGGGCGCCCCTGGGGTTGTGATGGGGGCCACCAGGCTGAAAGTGGGGTGACAAGTGCTCCCGAGAAGCAAGGTCTCAGAATCTCCTATCCCAATACCGAGCAGGGTGGCTTGTTAAATGGGGTTGGGTGACTGGGTCAGACTCACCAAGACCCCCCGGCCCGGACAGGAGCCCGGCAGTGAAGGGAGGGAGAGCTCACTCCACCCGGTTGGACCAGCTGCCCCACCCTTGTCCATGCGCCCAGAGGCGTCCTCATGGGCCAGGTGTAGGGGAGGGTGAGCCCCCCGCAAGCGGGGGCCCCTGGACGGGCTCCGTGCTTGGGACATGGCTATCCAGGCTTCCTTGGGCTTCCCCGGTGGCTCCGACGGGGCCTGAGTCGGATGGAGGAGCCTGAGTCGGACACAACTGAGGAACTTTAGTTTATCAAGATTTAACTAGGCAGTGGGCTTGGGGAACTGGGCAGTGTGTCAGGACCACACCCAGCCCTCGGGACTTGGAGAGAATGGATGCTTCCCAAGAGGTGGCCTTTGGCCCATCCACTCCCCTGGACACGGCCCCCGACTCCCAACCACAGATGCAGCTCAGAGGCCCCAGGAAGCCATCAGCCACCAGACCCCCACGCTCGAGCCGGGCGTGTCCACGCAGGAGCCAGGGGCGGGGGTCGACCCGGCTGGTCCAGAGACACCGCCCACCCTCCTGCTCCGTGAGGACGCAGTCACTGCCCGCGGTCACCTCGTCCTCTAGAGTTTGTCTCCCATCGTGAGCCAAGTTCCCCTCCACCTCTTCCCTCCCTCCTCATTTCAGACTTTCTCAAATGTTGGTTCCTTTAAATTCATACCTAAATCTTCCTTTATTTTTCTATTTCCTTCGTTTATATTTGGTGTTACCTAAGAGGAAACTTCATACCACTTCATCGGTGGAAGCAAGCCATTTTCCCTGAGTATCAGAAGACACAGTGAAGGCAAAAGAACGTCACTAAGCTCGGATCCGATTCCGCCGCCTGGCAAGATGCAGGCCCCCGTGCGCTGCGCGTCTGAAGGAAGGGAGCTTAGCGAGTGTGACCGAGGAGGTCGAGGCCTCTGCCTGAAGCCGTTGGAAGACTTGAGAGATCGCTTGTCGGGCAGTGACTTCTCCTGCAGAACGTGCTGGCGCTGTGCCCGTGGCTCCCTTCCACGCATCTCAGCGCCACCACACTGGGGGGACCCTCGGCGTCTCAGAGCCTCCCGCGCTGAGGACGGGGCGGCCCGGGGCTGGTTTCCTTCTCCGTCTGTGGGGGGATGAGGGGGCAGCTGGGCAAGCCGCCAGCGCACCCGGGGGCGGCGGCAGTGGAGGAGGCCCCAGCGAGGACGCCCAGGCTCGCCCCACCGGTGCCTGGCAGGAGGCCCGGGGGTCCCCAGCACCAGGCGGGAGGACCTGCCCGAGGGGCCGGGGACAGCCCTCGCCGTGCGTGCTTCCCCGTGCCTGTCCCGGGGGCAGCGCCGACGGTCTTTCCCGCGGTTTCCTCCCGGGCATCGGGGCGCGCGCACGCGCACCACCGAGCACAGCCGTGCCTGACTCGCTGCCAGCGCTGTTTCCGGGTCATAAAGAAGCGTGAGCACGCGGCTCCAGAGGATGTCCCAGCCGCACCAGCACGCTGGCCAGCCCAGACCCCGGCCGGGCCCCTCCTTCCTCACCCGCCCGCCCAGCCCCAGCGCCTGGACCGGGAGGCCCGGCGAGCCCCATCTCTGGACACTTCCATCCTGGTCGACGTCCGGTCCCAGCGCGCACGCCCTCAGATCGGAACACTTCCGTCCTGGTCGATGTCCAATCCCAGCCCCCGGCTCACCAGAGCCGTGGCCCCTGAAGCAGAAGCCAGTCCCCCACAGCGTCCCCCAAACGCGAGTTTGGCTCCCACACCATCCCTTCCCCGAGGGCCTCCGCCACCAGCTGGAGCGCGATGAGAAGCACCATCTGGGCCCAGGAGACTCGGGCCAGGAGGACCTCCGCCTTCTCCTGGCCCCTGTCCCGCCGGTGGCCTGCGTTTGGCGAGGCCCTCCATCCTCACCTCCAGCGCCAGAAGGCCAGAGGCTGGGACCCCCCCAAGCCCTCCCGGTCCGTGGGCTCCCCGAGGGCCAAGTGGACAGAGAGCTCTACTGGCACGGGGCCTGTGGCCGACCAGCAGCAGCCAGTCACAAGGGGAGGTGGGCAGGTGTGGCCTGGCCCCAGGTCCTCAGCCCCTGCCTCCGCACCCCATGTGACGTGGCTTTGCTCCTCTGCCCATCGTGACGTGGGGTCCACCTCCCCGCTGTCCTGGGCCGCCTGGTGACGTGTTGTAGCCACAGACGGGGTAGACGTGGCCCCGCGCTGTCCTGAGCTTGAGGAGCCCAAGCGGCTCTGTGAACAGGCTCGGGCTGCCCGAGACAGGAGCCAGGAGAGAGCTCCCGCCTCCTAGGACGGCCCGCTCCCCGCCTGCCCACACACCAGCCCCTGCGCCGATCAGTGGACTGCTCTCGGGCCCCTGTGGCCCCAGAGTTGTGAGTGAGCCCCCCATCCTCACCCCCACACACACACCGAGATCAGCAGAGCTGCCCAACCAACCCCAGGCCTCGTGAGATATGTTGGCTCTTTCAGGCCCCAGGTGTGACTTGTTACACAGCAAGAGCTGACTGATACACAAGAGCGAGCCTTCCACCCCAGAGGACCCAGGAAGAAGGGACAACCTCACTTAGGGTGTTCTGATGATGCGCCATCCCCCAGACTGACAGCCAGCCCGCCTGGGAACCCGGGAGAGGGCGGGCTCTGGCCCTGGGTCCCGCAGCCTGGGTGACAACAGGCCTTCAGCCCTCCCCCCACCCCCGCTCCCCGGCGCTTCCCCAGTCCGGCTGCCCTGGCCTCCCCCCACCCCCCCAGCCTGCTGGACAAGGCTCTGCAGGCCTCTTGCCTGGTTGTCCCGACCGGTTTGCTGGCCGTCTCCCACCCACCAGGTTCCAGCTGGTACACTTCTCACAGAGGCCCCCAGGGGAGACGTGGTGACCCTGGGCTGCTGGGGGGGGCGGGTCCCCAGAGGAGATGCCAGCAGTGATCTCGCGGGGTATGTGGACAAGCATCTCACTTCTTAAAATTACATCTTCATTTTACCTTATTTTCCCTTGTTAACGTTTGAAGATAGGTGATTTCTTAGAATAGGATGCTTATGAGGCTTACGGTCGGTGGGGGGTGAGGGGGTGCCATGCCCCGAGAACTTACTGGGCTCCAAACAGTTCCATAGTCAGATATTTTCCCTTTTCGCCTTTTGACTCCCTTCCCCCATGTCTTCCACCCCCAGCCCCTGCCTTTGGCAACCACCAGCCTGTTCCCTGTATCCGTCAGCTTGTGGGGTGAGGGTGGTTTTATTTTTGTTTTTCTATTCCACATATAAGTGAGATCGTATGCCATTTGCCTTTGTCTGACTTAGCTCACTTGACATGTGCCTGGAGGGCCCACCCAAATGCTGCTTCAAATGACAGGGTTCCATTCTTTTTATATCTGAGTGATACTCCCTTGTATATATGAGCCACGCTTTCCCTGTCCTTTCCGTTGTCGGTGGACACTTAGCTTGTTTCCACGTCTTGGCTGTTGTGAATGACGCTGCGAAGAAGATGGGGGTGAGATATATTTTTGAGTCAGTGTTTTCGTTTTCTTGGGTAAACACCCGACGTGGAATTGCTGGGCCATGTGGTGGTTCTGTTGATTAATTATTTGAGGAATCTCCATGCTGTTTTCTATCCTGGCTGTTTCAGTAACATCCCCCTGACACTGTAGGAGGACCCCCTTTTCTCCACGCCCGCTCCAGTGTCTGTTGTCTGTAGACTTTTGAATGATGGCCGTTCCGGCTGGTGGGAGGCGGTAGCTCATCATGGTTTTGATTTTCACTTCCCTGATGATGAATGATGTGGATCATATTTTTATGTGCCTATTCGCCATTGGTATGTCTTCTTTGAATAAAACATCTGTCTAGATCCCTGCCCGTTTTTTAATCCGGTTTATGGTTTTTTGCTATTGAGTTGTATGAGTTCTTTACAGTTTTTGAATGTTCGTTCCTTATCAGATATCTGATTCGCAAACATTTTCTCCTGTTCAGCAGGTGGTATTTTTGCTTTGTTGATGGTTTCCTTTGCTGTAAGGTGGTCTGGTAGACCCATCTCTTGAAGAATTTTCCACAGTATGTTGTGATTCACACAGTCAAAGACTTTGACATAGTCAATAAAGCAGAAGTAGATGTATTTCTGGAACTCTCTTGCTTTTTCGATGATCCAACGGATGTTGGAAATTTGATCGCTGGTTCCTCTGCCTTTTCTAAATCCAGCTTGAATATCTGGAAGTTAACGGTTCATGTACTATTGAAGCCTGGCTTGGAGAATTTTCAGCATTTACTTTGCTAGCTTGTGAGATGAGTGCAATTGTGCGGTAGTTTGAGCATTCTTTGGTATTGCTTTTCTTTGGGATGGGAATGAAAACTCACCATTTCCAGTCCTGTGGCCACTGTTGAGTTTTCCAGATTTGCAGGCATATTGAGTGCAGCACTTTCACAGCATCGTCTTTTAGGACCTGAAATAGCTCAGGTGGAGTTCCATCACCTCCACGAGCTTGTTCGTGGTGATGCTTCCTAAGGCCCGCTTGACTTTGCATTCCAGGATGTCTGGCTCTAGGCGAGTGACCACACCATCGTGATTATCTGGGTCATTGAGATGTTTTCTGTACAGTTGTTCTGTGTGTTCTCGCCACCTCTTCTTAATATCTTCTGCTTCTGTTAGGCTCATACCATTTCTGTCCTTTATTGTGCCCATCTTTGCATAAAATGCTCCCTTGATTCTCTAGTTTTCTTGAAGAGATCTCTAGTCTTTCCCATTCTGTTGTTTCCCTCTATTTCTCTCCTCTATTGATCCTTGAGGAAGGCTTTCTTATCCCTCCTTGCTATTCTTTGGAACTCTGCATTCAAATGGGTATATTTTTCCTTTTCTCCTTTGCCTTTCACTTCTCTTCTTTTCACAGCTATTTGTAAGGCCTCCTCAGACAACCATTTTGCCTTTTTGCATTTCTTTTTCCTGGGGATGGTCTTGATTACTGCCTCCTGTACAATGTCACGAACCTCCGTCCATAGTTCATCAGGCACTCTGTCTTATCAGATCTAATCCCTTGAATCTGTCACTTCCACTGTATAATCGTAAGAGATTTAACTTAGGTCAAACCTGAATGGTCTAGTGGTTTTCCCCACTTTCTTCAATTTAAGTCTGAATTTGGCAGTAAAGAGTTCGTGATCTGACCCATACTCAGCTTCCAGGCTTGTTTTTGCTGACTATACAGAGCTTCTCCATCTTTGGCTGCAAAGAATATAATCAATCTGATTTTGGTGTTGGCCATCTGCTGATGTCCATATGTAGAGTCTTCTCTTGTGTTGCTGGAAGAGGGTATTTGCTATGAGCAGTGTGGAAAATTCTTAAAGAGATAGGAATACCAGACCACCTCACCTGCCTCTTGAGAAATCTGTATGTAGGCCAAGAAGCAACAGTTAGAACCAGACATGGAACAACAGACTGTTTCCAAATCGGGAACGGAGTACATCAAGGCTGTATATTGTCACCCTGCTTATTTAACTTATATGCAGAGTACATCACGAGAAATACTGGGCTGGATGAAGCGCAAGCTGGAATCAGGGTTGCCGGGAGAAATACCAATAACCTCAGATATGCAGATGACACCACCCTTATGGCAGAAAGTGAAGAGGAACTAAAGAGCCTCTTGATGAAAGTGAAAGAGGAGAGTGAAAAAGCTGGCTCAACATTCAGAAAATGAAGATCATGGCATCCGGTCCCATCACTTCATGGCAAATAGATGGGGAAACAATGGAAACAGTGACAGACTTTATTTTCTTGGGCTCCAAAATCACTGCAGATGGTGATTGCAGCCAAGAAATTAAAAGATACTTGCTCTTTGGAAGAAAAGTTATGACCAAACTAGACAGCATATTAAAAAGCAGAGACATTACTTTGCCAACAAAGGTCTGTCTAGTCAAGGCTATGGTTTTTCCAATAGTCATGTATGGATGTGAGAGTTGGACTGTGAAGAAAGCTGAGCGCCGAAGAATTGATGCTTTTGAACTGTGGTGTTGGAGAAGACTCTTGAGAGTCCCTTGGACTGCAAGGAGATCCAACCAGTCCATCCTATAGGAGATCAGTCCTGGGTGTTCATTGGAAGGACTGATGCTAAAGCTGAAACTCCAATCCTTTGGCCACCTGATGTGAAGAGCTGACTCATCTGAAAAGACCCTGATGCAGAGAAAGACTGAGGGCAGGAGCAGAAGGGGACGACAGAGGATGAGATGGTGGGATGGCATCACCGACTCAATGGACATGGCTTTGGGTGGACTCCGGGAGTTGGTGATGGACGGGGCCTGGCGTGCCGCAGTCCACGGGGTCATGAAGAGACTGACACGCCTGAGCGCCTGAGCCGAGCCTCCTTTGCTGCCCAGGGGCTTTTCAGTCTGACGTTGTCCCACTTGTTTATTTCTGCTTTTGTTGCCGTCACTGTTTTGGATGTCAGATTCAAAAAAATCATCAGCAGGAGGCTTCCCCAGCGGTCTCGAGGGTAAGACTGTGCTCTTCCTCCGCGAGGGGCACAGGTTCGATCCCTGGTCTGGGGAATAACGTCCCACACGCTGTGCAGTGCAGATGACAAGGGCGTCGCCAGGACCAGCGTCCAGGCGCTCCCTGCTCCCGTAGGAGCCGCGTGGCCAGGCCTCACATTCAGGGCTTTGCCCGCTTGCAGTGAGTGTGTGTGTGTGTGTGTAGGAGAGGGGTTGGTCTCATTCTTTGTTCATGAGTCCAGGTTTCCCAGCCCCACTTACAGAAGAGACTGACCTTTCACTTTTGGACAGGAATTTTAAATTTTAATCGTTTCATCTCCTGTTGTAAGATTGTAGTGTGTTTATTTTTAGATATATGTGGCTAAGCCGTATCTAGCTCAAGCAGTCGATGATGTAATGTTTCCATTTAAAAGAAGTGTCCAGGCAGCTGGCTGGCAAACTAGGGCTTTGTAGAGGCGTCCAGACCCACCGGTGCAGCTCCCTGGAGGTGACTCACAGACGGGGTGTCCCGAAACTGGAGGCGGGGTGCAGTTTGCAGGAAGAGCATAGACGGGGTGGTTTCCTAGAGAGGGTGTGGGGAGGGTCTGTGCGCTGGGCTGGGGGCGATCGGGGAAGGCCGGGGAGGTGTGTGTCCTTATCTAGCTCAGTGAGGGGCTCCGGGGGCAACAGAGCATCTGAGTTGGAGTTGTTTCCTGTGGACCAGACGTGGGACTTGGGGCCACGTGAGCGAAGCTCTTCATGGGGGATAGAGCCGCCTTTCCACGCTGGACACCAGGCGTCAGAGCGCCCGTCCACAGGCGGGGTGGGGGAGACGCCCCCCAGCAGACCGAGTGCCCCCCCGCTCCGCCCCATCCAGGGGAGGGGTGTCTTCTGTGGCTCCCGGCCTGGACACTGGCTGGACCGTGAGCTGCCTCACCCCCAAGGGGCGGCTGGCAGAGCCGGCCCCTCGCCCTGCGCCCTGTAAGCGTCCCAGTGGCGCAAGTGAGCCCGTCTGTATAAAACACTGCATGGCGTAGTATTCAGCCCCGAGAAAGAAGGAACCTGCCGCTTCTGACACCTTGGGTGGACCTTAAGGGCATCGTACGCGCCAAGTGAAATAGGCCAGGGAAAGACAGGCCCCGTGCGACGTCACTTATGTGTAGGATCACAGCCGAGGGCGGGTGGAGCCGCCGGGGCGGCTGCGTGGGCGCGGGGAAGTGAGGGCAGCGCGGGGGGAGCGCGGCGGCGCCCCGGGGCTGGGGTGGGGCCGGGGTGTTGGTCTAAGGACGTCAGCCTCGGGCGGAAGCCACACGGTGCCAGGGGCTGCTGTCCAGGTGGCCGGTGTGGCGGGCGGGGGTGCACCCTCGGGAGGATCGGTGGCCGGGAGGGTAGACCCCGTTCTCAGTGCGCCGTGGGGCGGCGGGCGGGGCTGTGAGGTCTGCAGAGGCGGCGCCTCCACGACGCGTGAACCCGAGCTCAGCGCTGCGACCTGAACCTGCGCGGTGTCGCGTGCCAACCGCGTCTCAGTGAAGCTGGAGAAACACGGGGTGCCAGGAGAGGTAGAAAGGCACAGGCGTGCCCGTCAGCTCAGGCTGGCCCGACAAGCGCGCAGGCACGCGGCTGACACAACCGGCGTTTACTTCCCTCGGGCCGGAGGCTGGACGCGCGAGCCCGCCGGGCGGTTCCTCCGGAGGCCCCGCCCCCCCGTGGGAGGCCCCGCCCCTCCGGTGTATCTCCCCGTGTGCTCACGAGGACCACCGCGTGTCCTGACCTCCTCTTGGACTGTCACACTGAACCAGGCCAGCCTGAAGACCTCACTTTAGCCCGATCGCCTCTCCAGAGGCCTCGTCTGCAGACCGTCCCCTCTGAAGTGCTGGGCTTCATCATGAACTTGGTGGGCGGTGGGGGAGCACGGTTCGGCCAGTGACACCTACCAAGTAAATAAAAGCTCCTCAGACCCCAGGACGGGAGGCTAAACTAGCACCCAGATCCGGAAATTCACCGCCGAAGCGCCGGTGCTGTCCAGAGCGTGGTGCGCCCTCGGATCCCCACGCTGTGCCCAGAGGGGCTCTCGGGGTGCTTGAGCCGAGGCCCTCTGCCCCCAGGGCTCGTCGGCGGTGCCCGCGGCTGCTCCCCAGTCTGCTGCCGGGGGTCGCTCCTCCTGACTTCCCGCCCCTCCCTCGTGAACGCGGCGTGTCTCCTCTGGAGTGGGGACGGGGGTGCAGGGCGGGCTGACTTCCCACCTTGTGGAGACGGCCTGTGACGCTCCCCTCACGCCTAATGCCTATTTATCTAAACAACTGAAGGGGAATTTCAGGAAATTCCTCAGTGGTCAGCCAAACCCTGGCTCTCCGCATGAGAGCAGCAGGAAGATTATCCCAGACAAGCGGTCAGCCTTTCTGAAAACTCAGTGGGAAAAACACCCAACCCAATCCAGAGTCAGGGTGCCACAGTTAAGTTAGGAAGGAGGGAAGTTCTAAGACCACCTGACCCCCGGTGTTAGGCTGCAGCCCTCACACCATCACGCCCGCTTCCTTACTGCCTTGTCTGAGGATTAAATCCCTGCCCGCATCACCTGGCCTCAGCCCACCTCTGGAGCCCCCAGCCTGTCCTCAGCATGTGAGGTCACAGGGCGTCTGTCAGTGTGAGGTCACAGGGCGTCTGTCCTCTGACGTCTTGTGAAGCGTGACGCCCCCCAGCCTCCCCCATGTCTCCACAAGTGGGGAGAGTCCCTTCTCTCTCCTATGGCTGAAGAATATCCCACTGTGCACATGTGCCGTATCTTCTTTTCTGTGTTTATTTATTTGTTTGGCCATTTATTTTTGTTTATTTTGTGTTTATTTATTTATTTATTTGGCCGTTCCAAGTCTAGCTGTGGCGCGTGGGATATAGTTCCCCGACCAGGGATGGAATCGGCCCGGCATTGGGAGTGCGGAGTCCTCACCCCTGGCCCCCAGGGAAACCCCCCTGAGGGTGACGCCTCCTCTCCGCTGGAGTGTTGGGGCGCCGCAGTGAACACGAGGTGGGGGTGTCTCCTGAGCGGGGACCGCCGGGCGAGGCAGGGCCGGGTCGCACGGCATTTCCTCTGTGATACTTTGAGGACGCTCCACTCACAGCCCCGCGTGTGGCCTCTCCAGTCCCGACGTCTCTGTTGTCTCCCAGACTTTCTGAAGCCCCACCCCGGGTGTTTCCTCTTCTGCCTCCACGTCAGGGCCCCACCCGCGGGTGCTGAGCGACAGGACACGGAGCACCGGGTCCAGGGAGCCAGTCACGTCCCCCCAGGATGCCCACCCCAGGACACACTCCCCCGGGACACGCCCCCGGGACACGCCCCCAAGGACACGCCCCCTGGGACATGCCCCCAGGACACACACACCCAGGATGCCCCCCCCAGGACACACGCCCCCAGGCCACGTCCACGCAGGACGCCCCCCCAGGAGACCCCAAGATGCAGGGGGTGACGGCCTCTGGAGGAAGCCGCAGAGCAAGGGTGCCGGCCTCAGCAAAGCTTGCAGCCTTGTGGACAAGCTGAAGTCAAAAGCGGTTTCGCTGTCACTCCAAACAGTCCGGCCGAAGCTGAGGCATTTTCTCGCTGAAACCACGAGAAGGATCGAGAAGACCCATGAGTCCTAAGAGCTGAGCGTCAGCGGGATGAAGAGATCGGGGACGGGACAGATCTGCTGGGCTCCCGGCCGCACGGACGGGCAGTCGGCTGCCGCGCGACAGGGGCCCTTCCTGCTGGTGGCCCGGAGCTGCATCGCTTTCTGTCTCCCTTTCGCAGCCTCGGGCCCGTGAAGAACACCCCTGCTGGCGCGTCAGGCCCCACGCGGACATGTGAGAGGGAAAGGCCTGCTGGGGCCCCTTCCTCCTGGGGGAGGCGAGCGTGGAGCTGGGGGTCCTGGAGGGCACCAGCAAGCTACAGCTCACGTGCACGCTCCAGCTCGGTGGCTGAGGGCGAGGGCGGTGCTGGGATCACGGGTGCGCTTCCAGGAGCCCTCCCCGCCTGCGCCCAGGTGCAGTGGGGACCTCTAGAGGGAGGGCTCTGTGGCTGGGGTGTACACGGGATCGCAGCTGGGCCCCCGAACTTCCTGCCACGATGGAAGTGCCCCACGTCCGCCTGTCCGTCCAGTGCAGAGGCCACGACCCATGAGCCCCGGGGCGTGGCTAAGGCAACCGTGGAGGTGGCTTTCAGCTCTGCTCCACGGCAGTCAACTGGAGCTCACTGAGACTTGGATTTAGACGGTGACCTTGAGCTTCTGTGTCAGACCCAGAGCCGAGACCCCAGGCGGTGGACCTGAACCACGGCTGAGAGGAGAGCGCAAGCGAGGGCCGGGATAGCCCCCAGGAGTCTGTTCCCCTGCTGCACTGCAGAGGCGCCTGGCCGGCCCCCATCACCCCCACCCCCGCTGGGGCAGCCACCAGGGTCCCGGGGCAAACAGCCACTCCCTCCCTGTTCTGGAGAGACCCTGCAGTGAAGTAATGGACAAGGTGAGATGCATGCAGACTGGAGAGGGGAGAAAACTTCATTACTGAAACCGGTGGCACCATCTACCGAAGATGCAGAAACACTGGGAACGGGGAGTGAACTCACCAAGGTGGCCAGTTATAAAATCAACACATCAAAACCGATGCCTTTTGTATGTAAAACGTAAACAGCTAAAAGTGTAGTGAAGGAAAAGAACTCACCCTCAGTGGCAACTGAAAGTGTGGACTGCCTAAAAAAACTGAAGGAAAGCGAAGGGCTTCCATGAAGAGAATGGCGAAGCTCAGCTAAAAGACATCAGATAAGATAGGATAACTGGAGAGGCCTACCTTTCTATTAACTAGGAAGACAAAGTTGTAAAGATGTCAGTCCTCTCTGCATCAAAATTCTAATTGAATTTTTTGACAAAAAAGCTCAATTGAACTTGACAAAAGTATTCAAAATATGAACAGATACATCAATGGAGGAGAAAAGAGAATCCAGAAATAGAGCCATGAATATATGAGGGCTTAGCAGCTAATAAAAATGGCATGAAAAATCGAGGGAGTGACGGATTGTTTAATAAATGGCACTGGTTTAAATGTGTAACCGTTTGGAACAAATAAGCTGAATCTCTACTTCATTTCTTATACTAAAAAAAAAATCCAGAAGCATCAAAATTCAAATGTCAGAAATGAATCTAAAAACGTAATGGAAGAAGGCGTGGGTGATGTTTGCTGGCGAGGAAAGCCTTTCTGAGAGCCAGGGTGGAGGGGCTGAGAGATTCGAAATACCTTCTGGAACCATTCCTTGCCATCCAGAAGCAGAGGTCACTTGTCTCCAGTATGTGAAACACACAGATCATCGAGGAAAAGTTACAACACCGTGGGAGAGTCGGCAAAGGGGATGAGCAGGCAGACGACCAAAGAGAAAAATAAACGCTTCTCCTCCCCCTAAAGAAGACAACGCCGAGCAGGCCGATTTCACTGTGGCGGAGCGAGATCAAGGCAAATCAAGGCTATGGGGGGATGCTCACCTCCCCTTGGGAGAGTGGGAAAGACGGACAGCCGCCGCGGGTGAGTGGTCAGTGGTGGCGTGCGTGCCCGAGACTGTCTGCGAAGGGCGCGTGGTGACAGCTGATGGCCAGGATCCCCTGGTCTCCTCGCCCGGGAGGAGATTCCAGGGACGCGTCTACACACACCTTACGCAGACGCGCGCGCAGGCGCCTCCACCGCTGCCTCATCCAGGACAGTGGGATGTGCACACACACGACTCCAGCGTCCAGCGTGGGGAGGGGACGGGATAATCCGCCCTGCTCAGGTGACCAGTCTCTGACGTGGGACCAAGGAGATGGGCTGGAGATGAGCCCGCTGCCGGCGGAAATGCGGACTGACCCTGTTCCTGTGTCTGGGCCTCGGGTACCGCTGTGCTCCGCACCCCGTCTGCTCCGCAGGCCCCGGGCTCCCGGATACCCCGTCCCCGTCACCAGCCCCCAGAGTCTCACTGCCGCACGCAGCTCTGAGCGCCCCGCGCCTGGCCCTGCTCCCCTCTGCGTGGGGCGCCCTCCTCTGGCCCTTCTCAAGTGGACTTGCCTCTGAAGCCTCCCCCTCCAGGAGCCCGTCCCTGACCCCCGCGGGCTTCCCGTCCCTCATCCTCTCCCCAGATGCCCGTCACTCTCTTGACAGCATCGTCACAGCTGTAAGGCTTGTCCAGTTGATGACTGAGGGCCAGGCAGAGCTCAGCCTCTGTGTGGGTCGAGCTCCCTCCCTACCCCTCCCTGCCTCCTTACCCCCCCAGGGCATCCCACCCACAACAGGTGATGGGGCGTGGAGGGCACCTTCAAGAGTCTGGCAAGCTCTTCCCTGGCTTCAGAGACGAGACCAGTGGGCGCTGTGACACGCTGCCCAGACCCCTGGCTGGGAGCAGTGCTGAAACAGCAAGTCCTCACTGCCGGCCTTCTCAGGGCAGGTCCCAGTAGAGGCACCCACACGGGTGGGTCAGGGCCTGGTCGCCTCCCCAGGTCGGGTGCCTCTGGAGGCCCTGCCAGCTTGGGCCTCCAAGCCTCGCCAAGGCTGCCACGGCGCCGGCACTCGTCCTGGCGTTGCTGCCTGCCCCCAGGGCCCTCCTCCCTGCACACCCTGCCCCCTGAGCTCCGACATTGGCGGATCTGATGTTGGGGCAGATCTGATGTTGGGGCGGGTGGGTCAGTGCCCAGCCCAGGTCACACGGAGGGTGCGGGAATCCAGGTCTCTCAGCTCCAAGCTGGTGGAGCGGGGGCAGCGTCCAACCACCAGGCATTCACCCCAGTGCATATGGGTCAGCTCACCTGATTTGGTGCCAGAAAACCCCTGGCCGCGGCAGACAGGGCCCTCGGAGCTGGCAGGCGCGCAGGGCAGCTCCCCCCAACCACCACCCAGAAGGTGTGAGCAGACGTCTCACCGTCTGCCGCTGCTCATTGTCAGAGGAAGCACCACATCCCAGCATTTGTTTGGAGGGAATTAGCTCATCACCTCCCTGCTAATGGAGCCAGGCTGTGCAAACAGAGGGGGAGATGGCAGGTTGTCTGTCTCTCAGGCGCCGCCCGGGAGCCAGCGCCCAGGTGTCTTGGGTGCATTTTGAGAGGTGCTTCTCCAACCAGGCTGGAAGCCTGTTGCGTGGGGGAGTCTGTCCTGGTGGCTGGGGACCCCGCCCACCCCCAAGGTGCAGGCCCCTTACTGTTTCAATGGCAACAGCATCACACAGGATACAGCTCGCCGCTTGGAAGCAGACCCTCGGTGGGGCTCAGGGTCACGGCATGTGTTCCCACTGGGCAGCCTGTGTGCTCAGTCGCTCAGTCATGTCGACTCTCTGCGACCCCACGGACTGTAGCCCACCAGGCTCCTCTATCCGTGGGATTCCCCAGGCAAGGATGCTGGAGTGGGGTGCCAGTGCCTTCTCCAGGGGGCCTCCCCGACCCAGGGATCGAACCTCAGCCTCTTGCGCCTCCTGCACTGGCCAGGCGGGCGCCAGCATCTAACCCCAGAGTGTCTCCTCGCCCCACGCCTGCGAGCTGTCAGCCCCGACGCCCTCTCCCTCCCCGCCTCATCGCTTCTACCATCCATCTCTGCGGCTCTGCCCGCTCCAGGCGCTCGTATAAGTGGGATCACACGGTACGCGGCCCTTGTGCCCGGCTCCCGTTGCTCGGCACAGCGTGGTCAGGACTCACCCATATCCGGCCTGAACCTGTTCTCCACCCCTTCCTGTGGTCAAGTAACGCCCCATATGGGCAGCACACACCTCGTTTGTGCATCACCAGCTGACGGACACCTGTGTGTTTTCCGCTTTGGATCTACTGTGGACAATGCTACTATAATCGAGTGTGTGTGAATGTTTTCCATTTGCCTGGGTCTATACTCAGGAATGGAACTGCTGGGCCAAATGCCAATTCTGTGTTTAACTTTCTGAGGAACTACCAAGCTGCTTTCCATAGTGGCTGCAACATCTCACAATCCAGGAGTGGAGTGGAGCAAACAGCATTCGCTATTTCCTTTTTTTCTTCTTATCATAGTTATCCTGGTGGGTGTGAAGCCATGTCTCTTTGAGGTTGGAATCTGTGTTTCCTTAATAGCTAAAGATACTGAGAATCTTTCCAGGTGCTTCTTGCCCAGTTTATATCTTCTTTGGAGAAGTCTGTTCAGATCCTTTGGCCATTTTTAAATGAGTTATTCATCTGTCTACTGTTGGGTTCAAAGTGTTCTTTATACATCCTGCATCCTAGACCATCTTCAAATACATCATTTGAAAGTATTTTCTCCATTTTGTGGGTTTTTTTTTTCACTTTCTTGATAGTGTCCTTTCTTGACAGAAGTCCACTTCATATGAAGTCAAATTTATCTATTTTCCCTTGATTGTCTGTGGTTTTGATGTGATAGCTAAGAAACCATTGCCTAATCGAAGTTACTCAGACCTTCCCCTATGTTTTTTTCTCAGACTTGCATAGTTTTAGCTCTTAGGTTGAGGTCCGTGGTCCAACTGGGGTTCAGTTCCGTGTATGGTGTGAGGAAGGGGTCCAGTTTGTTCTTTCAGACCTGGAGGTTCAGCCGCCCTGGCCGCCCTAGCAGAAGAGACATTTCTCCCGCACTGAGTAGTCTTGGCGCCTGTTGAAAGTCGCTGGCCCAAAGTCCCTTCCGGGCTCTCAGTCCAGCCCTTCAGTCTAGGAATTGCCCCAGGGCCACGCAGTCTCCATCGCTGTAGCTCTGTGGCGAGCTCTGAACGGAGTGAGTCTGAGTGTGGAGTCCTCCAACTTTGTCCTTTCTCGAGATTTTTCCGGCTCTTCAGCAGTGATTCCAGACATCCTAGACATGTAGTCAAGTGCACACACTCAAACACATTTGAAGCACGACAGGACTGGTCGGTGAGCAAAGCTGCCTGGTTTCAAAATGGCAACTCAGCTCAGTCTTTAGATGCACGGGGCTCGCTTGCATCCTAAACACAGGATGTCCTTCACTTCCACGTGGAAGAGCCTTTCTTTCCCTCGCAGCTTCCTCCGCCACCAGGAATGGCCGTGAGAGGGGCCTGGCGTCCCTCTGTGAGTCGTAAGCCAGCATCTCTGCCAGGGGAGCTTCTGGGACAGAGAACACAGCATCTGAAAGGACAGCAGAGTTCCCAGCTCAGGTCTTCCGGGGGCACAGCTCTCGGGGCACGCAGACGCACCTGAGCATCTGATAGCCAGCGCCTCCTGGCACGTGGGCGCTCCCCCTGCTCTGCCTTCTTGCCAGCCTGACTCTGTCTGCCCCTCGCCCGTCTCCCTGCTCTGAGCTGTGGGCACAATGTCCAGAGCCGGGCAGCTTGTTGGTGACGTGAGACGGGAAGACTGGGGCCAAAGACCCTCCAGGCCTCAGGAGCAGGGGTGCCTGGGATCCTGGAGGGCTGCCTTCGCAAGGTTTCTGGTCCTGTGCATTAACCGCATGTTTATTTGGATAATTCCTGAAGCCCAGGAAAATTAAGTGTGCTGTTACTTTCTGCTAAAAGCATTTCTAATACATCAAGTGATGGCAAGTAACATGGGCGTTCCGTTTAAAGCTGTAAAACGACATTTTTAAGTTTTAAAAACGCGTTGAGGACTCCATCAAAATTAAATACTCTTGCTTCTCGAAAGACTCTTAGGAGAATTAAAAAGCAGCTAAGGACTGGGGGAAAAAATATTTGCCAAACACAGATCTGACAAAAGACTGATACCCAGAATGTAAAATGAACTCTTCCACCCAATAATAATAAGACAAACAACCCACCTAACATGGGCAAAAGATTAAAACAGACACTTCATCAAAGAGAGGATGCAGACGGCAAATAGGCGTGTGGAATAGATTCAGTGTCAGTCACTGCAAGTGAAAACGCGAGTCGGTCAGTCGTGTCCGGCTCTTTTTCAACGGTAGCCGCCAGGCTCCTCTGTCCGTGGGATTCTCCAGGCACGAATACTGGACTAGGTTGCCATTTCCTTCTCCAGGGGATCTTCCCAACCCACGGATCGAACCCAGGTCGCCCACATTGCCGGCAGTCTCTTCACCACCCGAGCCACCAGGGAAGCATTGCCATCAGTCACGAGGGAAGCTCGAGTTACAGTCACAGGCCCTCAGCTCCACCGTACGGGCTCCGATCCAGAGGCTCACAGTGACCAGTGCGGACGAGGACCAGGCGGTGGGGATGCCCACATGTTGCCCGTGGGGACACAGGACAGCACGTCCTCCCTGGGAAAGAGTCTGGCGGTTTCTTATAAATTTCCTACCCAACAGCTTCCTGCCTCGGGGACAAAAGTGAGCCCGTGTGGCCAAAGGTGTGTGCCCGTGTTTGCAGCAGGTTCCTTATGCCCAGGTCGCCCTGGAAGCATGCCAGCGCCCCTCGAAAGGTGAGAACCAGAGCAGCTCAGGGCATGTTACCACAGTCCACAGCGAGGGTGGGCCTCACAAGCACTCAGTGAAGGACGCCGGACTCACAGGGCTGCCTTGCCCGAGTCCACCTCCATGAGGTCCTGGGAAAGGCAGGGGCGTGCTGGGGGAGGCGAGCGGCTAGGGCGGGGCACCGAGGAGCTTGGGGCGACGGCACCTTTCCGTGTCTTGTGATCTGGTTACGCGAACATCGGCGCTTGCCAGAACTCCTGGGACCACACACTCACGAGGGCGAATCTGACCGCGTGACAATTTGACCTCAGTAAACCCGCTTTCCAACAAACACTCAAAAATAGACTGCGGCCGATGATTTTTTGATGATTCGCGTTGCAGCACAATATGAAAAGCCCAGACAACGGGCGGTGCAGGGAGCACGTGGCAGGTCCGGGTGGGACTTGTTTAGACGATGGCAGCCTCGGGCCAGGAGGAAGGGGCAGGCACAGCGCCCAGTGAGCGCAGCCCCGCTCAGGCGAGCGGCTGGGAGAGGAGCGCCGTGCAGCGGGCTGGGCCCGGAACACCGGCTCAGCAGCCGTGGGGCCGGGGGACCCAGACGGGGTGGAAGACGGAGGGGCCTGGGGTGCTCTGCGGTGAGGGCCCCGTCGAGTACCTCAGCCGTGGAGGTAGCCGGAACTCAGAGCGCGTGTCACTGTGTGGAAATGAGGTCTCAGTTACGCAAAGTGTACACACCGGACTTTTTCCATGAGCTGAGTGAGAGAAAATCATTAGGTAAGTAATTGACAGGTGGCTCACCAATACAGCAAGAATTGTCAGAAGCGGGAGGAGTATGCTTGGAGAAACACCAATTATACACGTCTCTAAAGAGGAAATACTGCCTGGGGAAGGTGTGTTGGGGGATGTTTTCTCTCAGCTGATCCGGAGCCGTTTGCCTGTCTGTGGTTTGTCCTCCCAGGAGGAGAGAAAGAGGCTGACCGGCCCCGCAGCCCTGGGCCTGACCGCAGGACAGAGATGCTCCCAGGAGTATTCGTGGGAACCACTGACAGGGCGTGGGCAGCTCACCCCGAGGGGCGGTGGGGACGCCCTCAGGCCAGGCCCAGAGGCAGGAGAAAGCTGATTCCGAAATCCAGAGGAAGGGGCGTGCTGGGGGTGCTGGCGGGGCTGGGGCTCCCACAGAGGAAACCTGGGCACCACCCACCTGGCCTCCCACCTCGTGTTCTCCCACTGGTGCCCGGCCTGCAGGCTGAGACGAAGGCCAAGGGGTCCGCAGGGCATGTGGGGAGGCCAGGCAGGCCTTCTGGACTGGGCTCCAAAGGCAGGCTCCAATTTATCCAGGAATGGGGAGGCCAGCAGGAGAGGGCTCAGGATCCTGCTACTCAGTTCAGTTCAGTTGCTCAGTCGTGTCCGACTCTTTGCGACCCCATGAATCGCAGCACGCCAGGCCTCCCTGTCCATCACCAACTCCCAGAGTTCACTCAGACTCAAGTCCATCGACTCAGTGATGCCATCCAGCCATCTCATCCTCGGTCGTCCCCTTCTCCTCCTGCCCCCACTCCCTCCCAGCATCAGAGTCTTCTCCAATTATTCTTGCCACCTCTTCTTAATTTCTCTGCTTCTGTTAGGTCCATACCATTTCTGTCCTTTATTGAGCCCATCTTTGCATGAAATGTTCCCTTGGTGTCTCTAATTTTCTTGAAAAGATCTCTAGTCTTTCCCATTCTGTTGTTTTCCTCTATTTCTTTGCATTGATCACTGAGGGAGGCTTTCTTATCTCTTCTTGCTATTCTTTGGAACTCTGCATTCAGATGTTTGTATCTTTCCTTTTCAGAGACCCCTAGAATCGTGGGGGAGGGAACACGATGCAGGCCCTGGGGAGGCAGCTGGGAGCCCGGGAGGTGCTGAACACAGGCGGGAGCCCGTGCTGTCGCTTCCTCAGGAGGAAGCCGCATGGCGGGTGAGAGGGCGAGCCGCAGCGGGACTGGCTGGGGTGTCAGCTGGCCCTGGCCCTGGGCATCAGCGAAGCGGGCGGCGTGGGTGAGGAGGGCGAGAGTGGCCCAGCATCTCGGTTTTGCAGAGTTAAGGGCATGGTGGGCAGGGGGACCCTTTATGTCTCCAAGGTCCACTCGACCCCAGAGGGCGGTCCCCGTGGGTCAACAAGGCCCGGAGGGCAAATCAGCGAGTACAGGGGTAGGGGGCCATGGTTCTGACCCGGGAGTTGGGGGCGGCCAGCTCGTGTGGGTGGGGGCGTGGTCTCGTGGGAGGGACATGATCCTGCGGACGGGGGCGTGGTCGTGTGGGGCGTGGTCTGTGCATAGGGGCGTGGTCCTGTGGGCGGGGCATGGTCTGTGACTAGGGCGTGACCTGTGGGCGGGGTCCTGGTCTTGTGGACGTGGGGGAAGGGCATGGTCGTGGGGGGGCGTGGTCTGTGGATGGGGCGGGGTCGTGGGGCACGGTCTGTGGATGNGGCGTGGTCTGTGCATAGGGGCGTGGTCCTGTGGGCGGGGCATGGTCTGTGACTAGGGCGTGACCTGTGGGCGGGGTCCTGGTCTTGTGGACGTGGGGGAAGGGCATGGTCGTGGGGGGGCGTGGTCTGTGGATGGGGCGGGGTCGTGGGGCACGGTCTGTGGATGCGGGCGTGTTCCTGTGGGCGGGACTTAACTGTGGTTGTCACGGGACTCCGCAGACCACACAGTTCAGGCTCCCACCCAGGACCCTGGGGCCCAGGCCCAGGTGCCAGAGGGTATCAGGAAGTGGTCAGCTTCTCCGGTCCCCTCTCAGGCCCCGCCTCCAGGCCCCACTCGGCCCTCACCACCGCCTCCCCGGCCCAGCAGCAGCCCCAGAGGGCGCCGGCCCTGGCCCCTGGCGCTCTGCTGTCTCCAGGCCTGACTCCCGCCCCCCCCCACAGGGGCTCCAGGGGCCCGCGGGGTGGTGAGCCCGCTCCCGCTGGTTCAGCCTGTGCCCGGTGGGAAGCAGGTCTGAGATCCCCAGCTGCAATCTGAGCTGCTGGGGGCCAGGGCCTGAGGCAGGGGAGATGCTCCCACCTGGGGGAGGAGCGAGCGCGTGGGGCTGGAGGGAGACACCAGGCCCGCTCCTCACTCCCACTGCACCCTGGCGGCCACAGGCCCAGCTTGGGCAAGACGACAGGAGGAGACATATGACGGGAAAAGACAAGAAGACGTGCCAAGGACAGGCCTCGGGTGGCAGAGAGGAGGGGGAGGCTGGGACGTTGACAGGAGAAGCCACTCGTAAACACCTACTTGGGCTCGGCGCTGTGCTGGCTTCCTGCGGCCTTTGTGCAAGCAGATGGCTGGGCCGCAGCCAGGAGGCTCCCGGCGGGGAGCCCTCCAACGGCGGGGGTGGCGATGGGAGGGGTCCACGCTCTGGGGCCGCCCGGCTTGAACCGCTCCCAGCTCCCGGGTCTTGTAGCCTCCATGCCAGACGCCAGCCTGCAGCCTGGCAGCCTCACCTCCCTGCCACTCACTCACCATCCACCCCAGCTCAGAGGTCAGCCGGGGAGCCTCCGCACCCCTGCCCCAACCTCAGTGCCATGGAGGGGGCTCAGTCCCTGGGCCGGCTTCCTGAGGCTCCCCCTCCACTGCACTGCCTCTCTGATGTAGCGGCTGAATTCCTCAGTGTCTCCATCTGTAAAATGGGACTGATAACGTCCCCTCCCAGAGGCCTGGCGAGAGCTGGGATGAGTGCCTGACTAGGGCAGGGGGGTTGTGGCGTGCGGCTCCTGCTGGCAGGTGGGCGGCCGTGCTCTGGAAGCTGACAGGCTGCCTGCCGCTCACCCGTGTCCGCACCAGCCCGAGCCTGGCTTGTGGGCAGAGTGAGTGTTTGCACCATGATGATAACCCCAGAAGCAGATGGCCCAGCCCAGCCTAGACTCCCTGGGCTCCGGGCCTGGCTGCTGGGCAGCAGGGCTGCTGTGCTCCGGGCACCATGTGGCTCCGGCTCCTTAATCCCCATGGCAACCAGGTCTGGGCTGGGCAGGGGATGGGGGGGGTCCTCCCCGCCCCCTCCTCCCCCTGTTCCTGCTTCTCCCCACCAGCCTCCTGGCCTCCGGGAGGCCGCTCCCTGGCTCCCACCGGCGGCCCCTCTGGCCGTTGTTCGGGCGCCTTTGCAGCCCGGCCGGGGGCATGTCCCTCACCGCAGTCACCTCTGCTTCTCTGGCCCGGTGCCGGCCTAAAACCCCGAGAGGTTTTGCTGCAGACCCGAGGGTGGAGTTCTAGACCCCGAGGCAGACACAGGGAAGGGTCGACCAGGAGCGCCCTTAGGGGCACAGCGGGCCGTCTCCACAGGGTCTCTGGGGAGGGTCCCGGAACCTTGGGGCCGGGGAAGGGGTCAGATCAGGGCTGAGCCCCAGCCACATGGGAGGGGCCGGGGGTGCCCTTCGGCCACGTAAGACCCCTCGCCTCACTCAAGCCGAAGGGCTCCAGTCTCAATAACCGCACGAGCTCGCCCACAGGACACTGTCAGTAGGAAGGGACTCAAGAAGTGAAGATACTGGGGCCAGAGGGCAGAGGGCAGAGGGCAAGGGTACCACCAGGGTCACGCTCAAATGGAGCAAGACAGACAGCCTCGATCCAAACACCAGCTCTGCCGCTGTGGCTCAGCTGGTGAAGAACCTGCCCGCAGTGCAGGAGACACGGGAGACCTGGGTTCAGTCCCTGGGTCGGGAAGATCCCCTGGAGGAGGAAATGGCGCCCCACGCCAGTGTCCTTGCCTGGACAATCCCATGGACAGAGGAGCCCGCTGGGCTGCAGTCCGTGGGGTCACCAAGAGCTGGACATAGCTGAAGGGACAGCACATCCGCTGCCGAGGTCGTCAGGCAGCTGGACCTCAGCTGTAAGATGGGTGAACAGCCAGGGTGGCTGCCCAAGAGACGTCTGACTGAAAGCAGTGACGTATGACAAAGGTCAGGGTCACAGCTTCCCGGCCGAGTCGCAGCTGGACGCCTGGCTCTGGGTGGTTCACACGCTCAGAGGCCAGCAGGACCAGCGGCAGGGAGCGTGAAGAGCAGGAGGGGGTGGGGACCCCCCGCCCTGTGGGCCCAGCACGGGGGCTACACCGAGATTTCAGAGCAAGACAGAAATATAGGTGTCTTTATACCGATCTTTGAGTTTGATGTCTTGGGAACCATCTCCATCTGTTACCGGCCGAATCCAGCCTTGCTGCTCCTGCTGGAGTGAAAAATCTGAAAGGTGCACTTGGGCCAGAGCTGACTAGAGCATTGGGCAGGGGGCGGGGGGCTTTGGTTTAAAAGTCAGTTACCATATAGCTTTGCTAAATCGACAGAAAAGGTGGTTCCTGAAGGTGGTTCCTGCCGGGAGCTGTGCACCCGGAGCGGGGCTTGCCTGGCGATCTGCATGCTGGGCCCCAGTGAGCTGCCGTCCACCATCAGGGGCGCCCATGGGGACGGCCGGCAGCCCTGGAGGCTGAGAGGGGCAGCCGATCCTGCAGGACCCGCCTTAGGGATCCTGCGGCAGCCCCACCCCGTTCCCCAGGCCCCCAGCCCAGGTGCAGAGCCTGGACCCCTGTCTCTTATACACCTCTAGATGTGTATAAGAGACAGGCAGCCAGGAGGTGGGGGGAGGCTGAGGGTCTGTCTCTTATACACATCTAGATGTGTATAAGAGACAGCACCAGAGCCCCGGGCCCCCCACATACTGGCCAGAGGACCCCTCCCCACCCCCGAGCCGCTGGGTGACTGACCCCCACACGTCTCCACACGCACCTCCCTCTGCACGGCTCGTGCCCACGGCCGGACCCCCAGAAGCATTGTGTCTCCCCTGAGGGCGGCGGCCCGGGCCTCAAGATCAGGACAGGTGTGTCCCGGGTGCTTCTGTGTGGAAGGTGCCAGCCGCCAGCAGAGCCCACGCCCCCAGCCCCCGTTGCACAGGGGCTGGGACCCACCCCAGGGACAGCAATCGGGGAGGCGGGAGCCGCAGGCAGCACCCCCAGCTCAGGGCCCTCCCACGGCCGCCGTCTCGATGCTGCTGTGCAAGGAGCCCCGGGGCCTCACGATCAGCCCCACTTCTGCTCGAGCTGGTTGGCTCCCTGTCACTTGCAACCAAATATATCACCCAGAACCTCCTGACTCAGAAGTTTTGTATTTTTAACAAGTTCCCAGGTGACTCACGGGCTGAACTGCACCCGAGAACCACTGACAAGCTTGCCGCCAATTAGGCCGCCGCGTTTGGGGCTCGGGCCTCCGCGCACGAACCTGTCAGCTCCGATTCCAGGGCCTGCCCTTGCCAGCGGCGCACGTCAGGCCCCTCACAATCCTGCCCGCCGGCAGGGGGAGTGGGGGTGGCTGGCCCCTGCCTTCACTCCCAGAGCAGCCCGAGCAGGCAGCCCCAGGCCAGGGAGCCCCAGAGCCTTTGCTGGTGGTCAGGAGAGATGAGGCGTGGGGGAGGAGCTGGAAGGGCAGAAGCAAGTGGGGCGTCCAGGACGAGCGTCCCCCCTCCTCGCTCTCCAGTCATCCTGACCCACCGACTGTCTGCGGACCTCTGCTGGACTTGGGGCCCACGATGCACACAGGGACCCCCACTCTCCGCTTGGGGAGGGCTGCGCCCACCAGGTCGCCCCCCAGTGAGCAATGACCAGAGGCCTCAGGAGAGGCGCAGGGTCTCGGCACCGCTGTCCTGGACCCCCATTCTCAGCTGGGCACACGACCGCGCGGAGGCTGCTGCCCCCTCTGCAGCTCAGTGGCTGCATGACGAAGGCCCGTCCAAGTCGGGTGTGGGCAGAAGTCCGAGACTTCCAGAGAACGGTCTTGCGGTTGGAGAGGTGAACATTTCCTTGCTCTTCTTCCCTCCTCATTGAAACGAAGGCGTGATTGCTGGAGCGAGAGCAGCCTCTTTGGTCCCTGATGGGTTTGGAGCAGGACAAGAGAAACCTAACATAGTGGCCAACCACTGACCTCTCTCCAGCACTAAACCCAGAGCCTGCAGACACACTGGAGACTCCCGTGGAAGGGTCCCACCGCTCCTCTTCACTGTCATCTGAACAGAGAGAATGTGAGGTGTAAGGTGAGTCCTGAGTTCCATGCTGGACTCAGCCACTTGTCCCCAAAATGGCTGCAGAAACCCCTGTTTTCTTCATCTTTGTACCTCCAGGTTCAAGCCAGAGTCTGGCACACACAGAAAAAGCAGCTTCCCTGAGACTCAGTGCCCTTGCCTGCAAAAGGTCACCAAGGAAAAGCACATTCAAACAAAAAAATATGCGCGTATTTATTTGTGCTAAAGTGTAGATGACTGATAGGTTTGCATTTTAAAGAGGGGTATACCTGGGCTCAGGGGCTTCCCACGTGGCGCTGCTGGTAAAGAACCCGCCTGCCAGTGCAGGAGACCTTAGAGAGGGATTTCAATTCCTGGGTCAGGAAGGTCCCTGGGGGAGGAAGTGGCAATCCACTCCAGTATTCTTACCTGGAGAATTCCACGGACAGAGGAGCCTGGCGGGCTATAGTCCATGGGGTCACAAAGAGTCAGACATGACTGAAGTGACTTAGCACACACGAGCCTGGACTCAAAGGACCCTGGTGGTAAGCCTTTTGCCCCAGGGCAGCAGTGAGGTTGGAGCACATATGTAGTGAGTACCCGCTGTGTGCCGGACACTGTTCTAGGCCCTGAGAATAAAGCCGTGAACATCAAAAGAAGTCCCTGCTGGTGTTACCATTTAGTGTGGAAGACAGACAGCAAGCTAACAAACAAGTAAATAATAAGTCAATAAATCAACACATACATCACGTGAAGGACCCACATCCAGGACAGAAGGAACTGGTGCAAAGCAATAAGGGACACACGACTCAATAGAAAACTGGGCCAGACCGGGACAGACCTTCAAACGCAGCAGGTGTCATCGGCCAGCAACCCCTGAGAAGGCGCTCAGCTTCCTTAATTCTCAGAGAAACACACACTGAAGCCCCGGTGAGCTAGGACGGTTACGACGGGAGGGACCGCACGGGGCCAGGTGTTGAGAGTCCAGGCACCCTCTGTACTCGGGGGCAGGTAGACGGGTGCGACCATCTTGGAAAACGGATTTGGGCTTTCTGTTTAAGCTGAGCCCGCATGCTGCCACTGACGAAGTGGTTCCGTTCTTCGATTTATACCCAGCTGGAAGGCATCCTTACCACCCCCCGAGCAGCAAACCGCAGACCGTTCGGGGCAGCGTTGGCTGTGAGGGCCAGTGGGGGCCGCCGGCGCTCGGCAGCGTTGGGCACAGCCCCTTGCTGCCTCCCGGCCCCTGCCTTTTGGAGAAGCTGACCAACCCACTGTTCAGTCCAAGCCGAGTGCCTGTGGGCCCTTCCACTTCCCGGGTTATGAGGCACAACCCACAAGTAGGGAGCAGATAAATGGTTTTTTTCTTGTGCCCTTTTTTTCATGGAAAAAAGAATGTGTTTAAGAATGAGGGTCCAGAGACAGTGGCCCCCATTTGGCAGAGCACATGCTGGGTTTCTGAATCTGCAAAGGTGGATCGGGTCTGAAAAGAGGGGAGCTGAGCCTGCCTGTCTGATGAGCTGGTGGGGGGAGGCTGAGGGTCGAGGAGAAGAGGGCTGCAGGCGAGCAGGGTGTGGGCAGAGGGCAGAGGGTCTGCATGGCGGGGATGTCTCTTGCTGGGTTATTTGCAGGGGATACTGTGACTTCCCCTTCCATCTTCTTAAACCTTCATCCAGTTTTATAACACACCCATCTGCCTGGTGTTGGGAGGAGAAATGTGTCACACATCAGAAGCAGAACAGAGGCCGCCATATGGGGGAGAGAGAGACAGTCCAAAACCAGAGCCTCTCAGAACAGAGAGTGAAGCAGGAATGTGCACCCGCACACCCAGGGAGTCCGGGCAGGAACCACTTCAGAGTTCGGAGATCCAGGGACCGGAGCAGCCCCTTTCCATAACACAAGACACACCCCGGAAACCAACGTTTACTTAGAAAAGGAAGACAAAAAACCCCGAATAAAATATTCACCGAACGATCCGTGAGGCCAGGAAGAGAAGAGAAGGCTGACGCTAGACGAGAGCAGAGGAAAGCAAGGCCGGTTCAATAGCACTGCCCTTGGAGCTACTCACGATCGGTAGTCCAACCGAGAGAAGCTTTGCTTATATCCTCAGGACTGAAAAGGAGTTTCATGGTATTCAACATCCGTCCTTGGTTTTTCCAAAACAGCTTTCAGAAAACAATAAATAAAAGAAACCCTCTCTCCTTTGACAGAGGGTCTATCAGAAGCCAAAGAGCAAAGATCAGATCTCGTGCTGAGAGACGCGGCGTTTCCTCCAGGGAGCACCCCCCCGTTCTCTGGGGTACACCTGTGTCCAGTCGCTCTGACACATGCTTTCACCTCCCGCTTCTGTCTCCTCACAACTTTCTGATGGACTCTGTCCACTGGTCACATCTGTGGTTCCTGGGCCCAGAAGGATTTCCATCCCAGAGCAAATGTTGAGTAAATACTGGATGAATGGACAGCAGAAGGCAATCAAAGATGCCCACTATCAAAATTATTATTCAGCTTTATCCTGGGGATTGTAGACACAGGAATAAGACAGAAAAAAAGACACAGCCTATAAATACTGGAGAGGAAAAGATCGAGTACAAATCTTTGTGTCATAGAAGTTCAGTTCAGTTCAGTTCAGTTCAGTCACTCAGTCGTGTCCGACTCTTTGCGACCCCATGAATCGCAGCACACCAGGCCTCCCTGTTCATCACCATCTCTCAGAGCTCACTCAGACTCACATCCATGTGTGATAGAAACACTGACCTAAACTTTTCAAGAAGAAAATCCAGAAAACTATTCAAGATATGATAGGAGGCAAAACTGAAACACGATTTTCAAAGATCCTACATAAATTAGCATGCTGCCAGCCACAGGGCCGCCCGCTCAGAGAGGGTTTCCTCACGCACCAGACCCTTTGCGAAGGTTCCACCTTCAACACGGTGGCTCCAGGGCCTCCCCTGAGACCCAGATGTCTTTTCATCTCCCTGCCCACTCGTGTCTCTGCCTGGCCCTGTGTGGCTGTGTTCTCCAGACAGGAAGCTCATGAGCATCAGAATAGCCACTGGCCACCCCAGATGCCCCACCTCCCTGTGGGCACATGCTCTCCCCTGAGGGAAGTGCTGGGGCCACTGGCCACCCTGGTAACAGGGTCACTCACGCACCAAGTCACGGGTTGTCATTTGTTTTCCGGCCAAGGGCTTGGACTGTCCCATTGACTGTGTGTGTGTGCACACACACGTGAGTGCCGGTGGAGAGGGGTGTTGACGCTGAGTGGCAGGCTCGCCAGGACCACGTGGAATGGGCAAGGACGAGTTCCCATGGCCCACAGTGCTGCATCCACTGAGGAAAGGGGTACAGACACCCAGGGGGAAGGCACAGCGGTAGCCGCTCCGGGCACCTCCCCTGGCTGCTCGGAACACGTGCTCTTGCTGTGCGTAAAGTCACAAATAACCTGGTAAATCCAAGTCCACTGCTGTCCCCAGAGAGACACGTCCATCCAGGTCCTTCCTGCTGCCCCATCTCCCTGCTCCCAGGGTCCCCTCCAACCCCGCCCGCTGGCCACCCAGCCTGTCTACAGAATTCCCCCCACAACTGTGCCCCGGGCCTCCCGGCAGCCCCTCTGTGCACAGGGCCCGCCCTCCCCTCTGCCCAGAGCAGTCTTCTGAGCTCTATGCTGTCTGGACTCCAGGGTGATTGCCAAGCCCCCAGGGAGGTGAGGTTTCCCTGGCGGCTTCGCTGGTCTCAATGGAAGCTTGTATCTGGACCGGACCTACCGGCTTGTAGATGTGGCTTCTGTCCACCACATCTTCTGGGGTCCCTCTTGTGGCCTGCCCTTCGACCCCCTGACCCGCTGTCATCTGAGGGCCCTCCCCTGGCCATTGGCCATCTCCCTTCCTGACGTGTGTGTGTGTGTGTGTGTGTGTGTGTGTGTGTATGTGCGTTGCAAGGCGGGGTGGGAACGGGCTCCAGCCAGGCACTCAGACCTGGCTCTGCAGCGGGGCACCCCCCTGGTGTCCTCAGATCCCACTCCTGGGTCCACACCTTGAGCTGAGGGGGCCCCGGGACGCCTTCACCTTGGCCGGCACACACTGGGTCCTTCCTCTATCCAGGCCCCTGCATTCCGACTCGCAGGCACTCCTGAGGTCTCTGCCCGGCTCATGCCACCGTCACGGTTTCCTAGAGCTGCTCTAGGTTCAAGAGACAGAGGACTGGGAGCGAGACGGAGAGACAGAGGGGGCTCCCACCGTCACTTCCGAGGACGTGAAGCAGGAGGCAGTGGGCGTGCGGCTCCATCTGCCATCCGCAGCTCTCTCTTTTTTATCCCTGGATTAATAAAGGGTGTGTGTAGAAGGAGACTCAAAGGGAAATACAGAAGGAGAAAGGGTGACGCTTCCCTCCTGAGGGGACCGAGGTGCGCTCCCGGTGGCCGGTGTGGAGGGCGGGGCTGGAACTCCGGGGTCAGAACCCCGCCCCAGCCCACGCTGCTCCCCAGGGAACAAGCGTTTCACC
>SJYT01018124.1:437936-478819 GCA_006410635.1 Cephalophus harveyi | reverse complement strand
GCTCCCCGGGGGACATCTGGTGGGTGAAACGCTTGTTCCCTGGGTCCTCGTCCAGCAGCACAGCGGGCTGACTGGAGCGGAGGCGTGGAGTCTCGTTCCCGCCTGCGTCCTCTGTCCTCCTCCTCACACGCCGCCCAGGATGGACAGCGCCTCTGACAGTGTCGCTGGACACGCGGTGATGTTCGCACCTGACTGCTGCTCAGGTGACCTTCGGCGAAGCCCGAGAGTCTCAGGTTCAGACGAAGCCTGGGGTGGGCGGTTCTCAGCCCGCTGCCCTGGGCCCAGCCTGGCCGGGGAGGCGGGGCGGCGCTGGGGCTGGGAGCAGACTGTGCCCAGCGCGCTCCAGGGAGGGGCGGCTTCTCCTCTGACTTTCCAGCCCCACCTGCCCGACTCCTCAGGAACAGCCTAGACTTTGGGGCCAAGCCTGTGTCCACTGTCCCCTGGGTCCCCTGCTAGACCCTTGGTCTGGGCAAGTCTGAGCCGACCTGGCTGAAGGAAGGCCCTGCTGTCTCTCCTCTGAGCAGCGGCCTGCGCGTCTGGGGCCTGGGGCCTGGCCCTAACCCTCGATGACCCGTCACGACTCACCTTGGCGTTGGTGATGTTACCGGCACGCATCTGCTCCCCACCCCGGGGGCCACCGGCTCCCAGGCCCCTCTGTCCACAGGAGGGCAGTGACCAGCCCCTGCTCCCCTCCCCCCACACGCCCCTCGGCCTCCCTGAGCAGGGGGAGGGTGGACGGGGGAAGGGGGTTCCCAGCGCGGGGACCCCTGCGAGCTCTGCTTTATGAGCTGAAGGCTGTTCATCAGCCTGCAGTTAATGTGTCTCTCTGTCTGAGGGCTAAGCAGGAGTCTCTTCCCTTGGGGTGAGGGAGAGGCAGGGGTGTTCGTTAGCCATCCTGCTTCAAGGGCAGGGTGCACGGTAGCCTGTGCCCTGAGCCCGCTGGGGCTCTGCGGAGGCCACCCTGCGGTGGGTCTCCGCCCTGCCTCTTGCCGGCCTGGGCCTGCCTGTCTCTGCGTCCCCATCTGTAAAGTGGCCTCACCGTACCTGTGTCTCAGGTGTGTGCGGGGTGCAGAGAGTGGCCTCCCTGGAAGCCCCAGCCTGAGGGCTGCCGTGGCCCCTCCCGCGGTGCGCCAGGCCTCTCCCTCCTTGCCTGGGGGGTCCCTGCTGAGCTCTCAGGTCGGGAGCTGGAGCAGGTGGAGGAGGCTGGTCGGGGGCTGTCCACCCCCATCCTGTAGTCATAAACCTCACTAAGCTGTGCATCTACCTGAGGGCCTTGTGGGACAAAGCAAAGAAAAGCCAGATTATGTGGAGAGGCCGTAGGCGGGAGGGTGTCTGAGCCTGGTACATGGAGGGTCACACATGGGTGTGGGCACACCTGTAGGCAGAGGGTGTGTGCACACTGTGGCTGTTTATACACAAGGGTGTGTGCACACTGTGGGTGTTTATAGATAGAGGGTAAGTACACGTGTGGCTATATCTGTAGACAGAGGGTATGTACACGTTGTGGGTGTGAGTGTATCTGTAGACAGAGGGTATGACACGTTGTGGCTGTGGGTATTTCTGTAGACAGAGGGTATGTACACGTTGTGGCTGTGGGTATACCTGTAGACAGAGGATATGACACGTTGTGGCTGTGGATGTATCTGTAGACAGAGGTTTGTACACGTTGTGAGTGTGGGTATACCTGTAGACAGAGGGTATGTACACGTTGTGGCTGTGGGTATACCTGTAGACAGAGGATATGTACACGTTGTGGCTGTGGGTGTATCTGTAGACAGGGGGTATGTACATGTTGTGAGTGTGAGTGTTTCTGTAGACAGAGTATGTACACGTTTTCTGTGTTCGTGTATCTGTAGACAGAGGCGGTGTACACGTTGTGGCTGTGGGTGTATCTGTAGACAGAGGGGGTGTACACGTTGTGGCTGTGGGTGTATCTGTAGACAAGGGGTATGACACATTGTGGGTGTGGGTGTATCCGTAGACAGAGGTTATGTACATATTGTGGGTGTGAGTGTATCTGTAGACAGAGGGTATGACACATTGTCGGTGTGGGTGTTTCTGTAGACAGAGGTTATGACACGTTGTGGCTGTGGGTGTTTCTGTAGACAGAGGGTATATACACATTGTGGCTGTGGGTGTATCTGTAGACAGAGGTTTGTACACGGTGTGTCTGTGGGTATACCTGTAGACAGAGGATATGACACGTTGTGGCTGTGGATGTATCTGTAGACAGAGGTTTGTACACGTTGTGAGTGTGGGTATACCTGTAGACAGACAGTATGTACATGTTGTGGCTGTGGGTGTATCTGTAGACAGGGGGTATGACACGTTGTGGGTGTGGGTGTATCTGTAGACAGGGGGTATGTACACTTTGTGGGTATGGGTGTTTCTGCAGACAGAGAGTATATACACGTTGTGGGTGTAGGTGTAACTGTAGACAGAGGTATGTACACGTTGTGGCTGTGGGTGTATCTGTAGACAGAGGGGGTGTACACGTTGTGGGTGTGGGTGTATGTGTAGGTAAAGAGTATGTACACATTGTACACGCATCAGGTGTGAAGCGTTAGGGAGACTTCCCAGGCAGAGATGCGTTACAGAGCTCGTGAGGGAACAGGGGGAGTGACCGGGGGCCGTCGCTGATAAGCGGGCGGCCGCAGCGCAGCAGGGCCACGCGGCGGGCTGCTGTTCAGCCGTGGGAGGAGGCGACACTGACAGGCCCCGTGGGGCAGGGCCCCCGAGAGCAGTGTGTCGCCGCGTGGCGGGCTCTCCTCTCGCAGGACGCGGCCACAGGAGAGCCCCGGGGCGGGGAGCAGGCTGGTGGTTTGGGGCTGGGGGGGGACGGCGAGTGGTTCCTGACAGCAGGCTTCTTGCCTGCGTGGCCGAATGCGCCGGGATTAGTTACTGGCGATGGTTGCAGAAGGCAGGGAATTGCATGCTTTAAGGGGGGTTTATGGGCTTCGCTTGGAGAAGGCAGTGGCACCCCACTCCAGTGCTCTCGCCTGGAAAATCCATGGACGGAGGAGCCTGGTGGGCTGCAGTCCATGGGGTCGCTAAGAGTCGGACACGACTGAGCGACTTCACTTTCACTTTTCTCTTTCATGCATTGGAGAAGGAAATGGCAACCCACTCCAGTGTTCTTGCCTGGAGAATCCCAGGGACGGGGCAGCCTGGTGGGCTGCCGTCTATGGGGTCGCACAGGGTCGGACACGACTGAAGCGACTTAGCGTTAGCGTTAGCGATGGGCTTTGCTGGAGGCTCAGATGGTAAAGAATCTGCCTTCAGTGCAGGAAACCGGGGTTCGATCCCTGGGTCAGGAAGAAAAGGGCAGCCCACTCCAATATTCCGGCGGGCACGGTCCATAAAAAGAGGGTTTGTCGTCTGTGACCCGTGCGTGCGTGGAAGCGGGGCGTCAGGGCTCCTCAGCTGCCTCCACATCCAGCCGCGCATCTCTAAGTATGTCACTGCATTTCTCAGCGGAGGACAAGACTCCTGGAGCAGCCCCCACAGGCCGTCCGGAGCCCCCACCCGTGACGTCCATCCGTGCGGCCACGCAGCCCGCTCCTGCCTGGTCTCTCCATCTGAGACCCCGTTCCAAGGCGCCGGGGCCTGGGAAGTGTCGATGCTGGGGTGCCGGCCACAGGGGCACCGGCCGGGCTGTCTCTGGCCTCAGTCCGGGGGGCCCCACGTCACCCCACTCTGTCCCCAAACCCTCTTCTGTGCCACCCTGGGTTCCCACCACCTTCCCTGGAATGCTGTGAGATGGCCACCTCTCCCCCAGCCCAGCTGAGCCCCAGAGACGGTGGCCAGCCGAGGGCCCCTCTCCCCTGGGGTCACCCTGAGTTCCTGCCCCTCCTCGGCCTGGCCCCTGGGCACGAGCAGGGGCCACCAACAGGCACGGCTTCAGAAGAGGCTAGAGAGCACTTGCCCCTCCGGCTGCCCCGGGCCAGCCGTGGAGGGAAGTGGGCATCTCTTTGAGAAAGGGGGTGCGCCCCCCACCCCAGCCTCGCAGCAGAGGGCCAGACGTGGGGGTGAGGCTCCTGCGGGCTGTCCGATTCCACCGTCCTGCCAACGCTCAGGACGGCGAGAAAGAGTGCGTTTGCTGAGCTAACCCACTGTGTGTCCGTGGGGGTGAGGCACGCACGTGGGCTCAGTCTCAGTTGAGTCTGACTCTCTGGGACCCCCTGGACTGTAGCCCACCAGGCACCCCTGTCCGTGGGATTCTCCAGACAAGAATACTGCAGTGGGCTGCCCCTTCCTCCTCCAGGGGACCCTCCTGACCCTGGGATTGAACCCGCATCTCTTGCGTTTTCCGCGTTGGCAGGAGGGTTCTTTCCCATTGCCCCGCCCGGGAATCCTGCACATTGGGGATGGCTTGTTATGTGGCAAAAGCTCGCTGATGCGCCTCCGCCCAGGAGGCTGTCCCCTGGAGCAGAGCAGCCGTCAGCGGATCCATCACCAGGCTCCCAGACCCTCGGGCTTTGAGTAATTGGCGTCGCAGCCAATTAAAGCCTTGGCTCCTGGAGTAAGAAGCCAAGAATCGCACTCCGTGCTCCGCTGTGGCTTCCCTCCACGTGGGGGCAGCTGCCTCCCGGTCCCGTGGACACAGGGGAGGAGCTCCCGGACAAAGAGGGGTTAGGATGAACCAGAGCCTGATTTGAACACATCGGAAAGGCTCGAGGCGCAGCAGGGGCTGCCGGGGCTGCGTCTGCCTCCAGGGGATGCAGGCACACGAGGGCCGCGGGGGACAGGAAACCTGGTCCAAGGCGGGGCACGAAGGAGACCCAGTGGATGGGCAAAGACATGGGGTGCAGGGTGGACAAGGCGGGTCACAGCCAGCGTGAAGGCCCAGAGGCAGCCAGGAGGGCCGGGAGGAGGTCACCATGTCGGGGGACAGAGGTGGTGGCCCTTGGGGGGCCCGAGCTGAGTGACCTCCGCAGGCCTGAGGAGGCTCTGAAGGGCTCTGGACAGGCCTGGTCCAGGGATCAGCGCCCCCGCAGCTGGCTCCAGCTGGCCTGGGTATTGGAGGCTCTCTCAGCAGCCTGCCCTGGCCCTGGGCTCCTGCCCCGCGCTCCCCTCGCCTCTGCACATAGCCCAGAGGGTCATCCTGAAGAGGGGTCTCGACTCCACCCTCCACAACGGCTGTGCCCCCGGGACAGGGTGGCAGGGACCCCCACTCGGCTGGCTGGCTGGCAGCGGCAGCGGTCACAACACTGCCCACGGCGATCGACGCTGGCATGCAGCCCCCGTGCGTGTCCGCGTGAGGCCGTCTCTGCGATGGTCGTCTTCGTGCGGGGGCCCACGGGGAGAGACCTGGGGGTCTCTGGGGGTCTAGACACTCCCTGAGAAAGCGGATATGGAAAGCAGGCAGTGGCCCCCACAGGCCTGGAGAGGCGGTGCCCTGAGGTTCCCCGGGCTGAGTGCTGGCAGGGGCAGAGGAAGGAGTCCCCGCTCCGCCCGGGTTCATGGGGGCCCATGGTCCCGCCCAGATCCTGGGCCAGGATCCCAGCCCAGCACTGCAGTGGGCCGGGGCGCAGAGGCAGGGGCAGCAGGCCCGGGCCGCTCGTCCTTGGCCAGGCCGTGAGGACGTGCCCCCGCACGGGGTCGGTCATTTCCTGTGGGCGTGGGGGGCTCTCGGGGACCCAGGGCGGCGGAGGGGGCTCAGGACACGCAGGGCCTGGGTCGTCCCCTCTTTGATCCGCGGGTGGTCGCTGAGCCCCTCTCGGGCAGCAGCACTGGGTCCCGCTCAGGAGTCAAGGCAGTCGCCTTCCGGGGGGCCCAGTGACGGGACCCCAGACCCCGCCCTGCCGCCCTGGGGCCTCGGTGTCGGCCTGCCTTCCGGCTCAGTTTCCCGTCACTGACCACGCAGCTCGTCAAGACCAGGCCACTGGCCTGCTAGGGACAGCACCGGGCCCCTCCAGCTCCAGGTTTTGCGACCCCATGAATCGCAGCACACCAGGCCTCCCTGTTCATCACCATCTCTCAGAGCTCACTCAGACTCACATCCATGTGTGATAGAAACACTGACCTAAACTTTTCAAGAAGAAAATCCAGAAAACTATTCAAGATATGATAGGAGGCAAAACTGAAACACGATTTTCAAAGATCCTACATAAATTAGCATGCTGCCAGCCACAGGGCCGCCCGCTCAGAGAGGGTTTCCTCACGCACCAGACCCTTTGCGAAGGTTCCACCTTCAACACGGTGGCTCCAGGGCCTCCCCTGAGACCCAGATGTCTTTTCATCTCCCTGCCCACTCGTGTCTCTGCCTGGCCCTGTGTGGCTGTGTTCTCCAGACAGGAAGCTCATGAGCATCAGAATAGCCACTGGCCACCCCAGATGCCCCACCTCCCTGTGGGCACATGCTCTCCCCTGAGGGAAGTGCTGGGGCCACTGGCCACCCTGGTAACAGGGTCACTCACGCACCAAGTCACGGGTTGTCATTTGTTTTCCGGCCAAGGGCTTGGACTGTCCCATTGACTGTGTGTGTGTGCACACACACGTGAGTGCCGGTGGAGAGGGGTGTTGACGCTGAGTGGCAGGCTCGCCAGGACCACGTGGAATGGGCAAGGACGAGTTCCCATGGCCCACAGTGCTGCATCCACTGAGGAAAGGGGTACAGACACCCAGGGGGAAGGCACAGCGGTAGCCGCTCCGGGCACCTCCCCTGGCTGCTCGGAACACGTGCTCTTGCTGTGCGTAAAGTCACAAATAACCTGGTAAATCCAAGTCCACTGCTGTCCCCAGAGAGACACGTCCATCCAGGTCCTTCCTGCTGCCCCATCTCCCTGCTCCCAGGGTCCCCTCCAACCCCGCCCGCTGGCCACCCAGCCTGTCTACAGAATTCCCCCCACAACTGTGCCCCGGGCCTCCCGGCAGCCCCTCTGTGCACAGGGTCTCCACATCCAGCCGCGCATCTCTAAGTATGTCACTGCATTTCTCAGCGGAGGACAAGACTCCTGGAGCAGCCCCCACAGGCCGTCCGGAGCCCCCACCCGTGACGTCCATCCGTGCGGCCACGCAGCCCGCTCCTGCCTGGTCTCTCCATCTGAGACCCCGTTCCAAGGCGCCGGGGCCTGGGAAGTGTCGATGCTGGGGTGCCGGCCACAGGGGCACCGGCCGGGCTGTCTCTGGCCTCAGTCCGGGGGGCCCCACGTCACCCCACTCTGTCCCCAAACCCTCTTCTGTGCCACCCTGAGTTCCCACCACCTTCCCTGGAATGCTGTGAGATGGCCACCTCTCCCCCAGCCCAGCTGAGCCCCAGAGACGGTGGCCAGCCGAGGGCCCCTCTCCCCTGGGGTCACCCTGAGTTCCTGCCCCTCCTCGGCCTGGCCCCTGGGCACGAGCAGGGGCCACCAACAGGCACGGCTTCAGAAGAGGCTAGAGAGCACTTGCCCCTCCGGCTGCCCCGGGCCAGCCGTGGAGGGAAGTGGGCATCTCTTTGAGAAAGGGGGTGCGCCCCCCACCCCAGCCTCGCAGCAGAGGGCCAGACGTGGGGGTGAGGCTCCTGCGGGCTGTCCGATTCCACCGTCCTGCCAACGCTCAGGACGGCGAGAAAGAGTGCGTTTGCTGAGCTAACCCACTGTGTGTCCGTGGGGGTGAGGCACGCACGTGGGCTCAGTCTCAGTTGAGTCTGACTCTCTGGGACCCCCTGGACTGTAGCCCACCAGGCACCCCTGTCCGTGGGATTCTCCAGACAAGAATACTGCAGTGGGCTGCCCCTTCCTCCTCCAGGGGACCCTCCTGACCCTGGGATTGAACCCGCATCTCTTGCGTTTTCCGCGTTGGCAGGAGGGTTCTTTCCCATTGCCCCGCCCGGGAATCCTGCACATTGGGGATGGCTTGTTATGTGGCAAAAGCTCGCTGATGCGCCTCCGCCCAGGAGGCTGTCCCCTGGAGCAGAGCAGCCGTCAGCGGATCCATCACCAGGCTCCCAGACCCTCGGGCTTTGAGTAATTGGCGTCGCAGCCAATTAAAGCCTTGGCTCCTGGAGTAAGAAGCCAAGAATCGCACTCCGTGCTCCGCTGTGGCTTCCCTCCACGTGGGGGCAGCTGCCTCCCGGTCCCGTGGACACAGGGGAGGAGCTCCCGGACAAAGAGGGGTTAGGATGAACCAGAGCCTGATTTGAACACATCGGAAAGGCTCGAGGCGCAGCAGGGGCTGCCGGGGCTGCGTCTGCCTCCAGGGGATGCAGGCACACGAGGGCCGCGGGGGACAGGAAACCTGGTCCAAGGCGGGGCACGAAAGAGACCCAGTGGATGGGCAAAGACATGGGGTGCAGGGTGGACAAGGCGGGTCACAGCCAGCGTGAAGGCCCAGAGGCAGCCAGGAGGGCCGGGAGGAGGTCACCATGTCGGGGGACAGAGGTGGTGGCCCTTGGGGGGCCCGAGCTGAGTGACCTCCGCAGGCCTGAGGAGGCTCTGAAGGGCTCTGGACAGGCCTGGTCCAGGGATCAGCGCCCCCGCAGCTGGCTCCAGCTGGCCTGGGTATTGGAGGCTCTCTCAGCAGCCTGCCCTGGCCCTGGGCTCCTGCCCCGCGCTCCCCTCGCCTCTGCACATAGCCCAGAGGGTCATCCTGAAGAGGGGTCTCGACTCCACCCTCCACAACGGCTGTGCCCCCGGGACAGGGTGGCAGGGACCCCCACTCGGCTGGCTGGCTGGCAGCGGCAGCGGTCACAACACTGCCCACGGCGATCGACGCTGGCATGCAGCCCCCGTGCGTGTCCGCGTGAGGCCGTCTCTGCGATGGTCGTCTTCGTGCGGGGGCCCACGGGGAGAGACCTGGGGGTCTCTGGGGGTCTAGACACTCCCTGAGAAAGCGGATATGGAAAGCAGGCAGTGGCCCCCACAGGCCTGGAGAGGCGGTGCCCTGAGGTTCCCCGGGCTGAGTGCTGGCAGGGGCAGAGGAAGGAGTCCCCGCTCCGCCCGGGTTCATGGGGGCCCATGGTCCCGCCCAGATCCTGGGCCAGGATCCCAGCCCAGCACTGCAGTGGGCCGGGGCGCAGAGGCGGGGGCAGCAGGCCCGGGCCGCTCGTCCTTGGCCAGGCCGTGAGGACGTGCCCCCGCACGGGGTCGGTCATTTCCTGTGGGCGTGGGGGGCTCTCGGGGACCCAGGGCGGCGGAGGGGGCTCAGGACACGCAGGGCCTGGGTCGTCCCCTCTTTGATCCGCGGGTGGTCGCTGAGCCCCTCTCGGGCAGCAGCACTGGGTCCCGCTCAGGAGTCAAGGCAGTCGCCTTCCGGGGGGCCCAGTGACGGGACCCCAGACCCCGCCCTGCCGCCCTGGGGCCTCGGTGTCGGCCTGCCTTCCGGCTCAGTTTCCCGTCACTGACCACGCAGCTCGTCAAGACCAGGCCACTGGCCTGCTAGGGACAGCACCGGGCCCCTCCAGCTCCAGGTGCCGAGCAGCCCAGCCCCCTCTGCCCGGCCCCCCAGGCCTGGCCGGGTGTCCCTGGGGCCTGACCGGCCACACCTCCACGGCCGATGATCAGAGGGTGAGGCCGACGAGACAGCAAGCGACTGACCACTCCCGGGGGCTGGGGGCAGGGGCAGGGTAAGACGTGAGGAGCCCCAGTCCCCCACGGAGGTGCTCAGGGGGAAACAGTGAGCTCGACACCAAGAGGCTGTGGGGCCGCGCCTGCTGTGACAGCCAGCAGGGGCGGGCGAGGACCGGGGCCAGGGACGTGGCCAGGGGACGGGGCCAGGGAGGGCCAGGCCCCCAGTGGACGAAGCTGAAGGGCGGGGGAGGCAGGCCTCTGTCCTTGGGAACAGGCCGCCAGGGTGCAGGGGCAGCACCTGGAGGGTGTCCTGGGGGAGGGGGCACCTGGGGGGCACCTGGGGGGCACCTGCAGGGAGCTCTCTGGCTGCCCATCCACCTTCCTCTTCTCCCTCCCCGAGTTCTGGGGCAGCATCCGGCCCCCACCTTGGTCTGGGGGGCACCCCTCCCCCACGATGATCTGGGGCTGTCACCCCTCCCTCGTGATGATCTGGGGGCAGCACCCCGCCCCCACAGTGATCTGGGGGCCCCCCCTCTGGCTGCGCGGATGGTGCTGGGGCCGCAGAGGCTGATCCCCAGGGCCGCCGCGGACGCAGCTGCTTCAAAACCACCGGCTCAGCGGTTTCTGCGCAGACACCTCGCCTCGGGGATTTGCATGCGAGGCCCCGTTTAATCCACGGTCCATTCATTCCTGGTCGGGTCGGGGGAGCAGCCGGCTCGGGAACCCCTGCGGGGGCCGCGTGCCGGGGCGGGGAGCACTTTCTCTTCCGTTGTGTGCGTCGATCCTGGCCCTTTGCCCAGAGGAGGGGATTATTGCATCCATTTCGGGAGGTTAAGTCCCAGGTCAGGGTCTGAGTCCTCTGAACCCTTGACGCCGGCCCACCAGTGGCTCCGGCTGGAACAGCGGTGCCCGGCCAGCCGGGCGCAACAGGGCTGCAGAGAGCCAGCCCTCAAGGGGGCCCGGAGGTGCCGAGCCCTCCCAAGGGGGAATTCCCCTTCCTGCAGGTCACGGAGGCCAGGGCCCTGCACGCCCCTGGGCCTGACTCCGCGCCGCCTCGCACACCTGCCCCGACCAGGTCTCCTCCTCCCAGGGGCCAGCCTGAGGATGCTGGGGCTTTAGCCGCTGGCCTAGCAGCAGAGATGCTGTAGCCTCGGCCCAGCCCTGACCCACGGGCGGCTCTCCGTCCCCAAGGCCTCTGTGGAGAGGACACCCACCAGCCCAGCCTCGAGGCCACACCAGAGAGACACCCCCACCCCGCCCCCGCACCTGCTTCTGCACCCCGAGAGTGCAGCCTCAGCTGCCGGCCAGGCGTGCCCCACGAGGGCTGATACAAGGATGGCTGTTATCCTGGGACACGAGCTGGGGGCGAGGGGCAGCATGTGGTCACACAGCACACCACGCTGGGCAGACAGGCCTGAGGGCGACGTGGTGCGGAGTCGACGGGCACTCCCGACGCCGCGGGCGTGGTGTGGGCAGGACCTGGGTCCTCCTAGCCTGACGGTGTCAGGAGGCAGGCTGCTGGCACCATCCATCAGGGGCCAAAGTGTCGCCCTGGCCAGCAGGCAGTGCCCAAAGAGAGGAGACCCTGGCTCATGCCCCCCACCCCTGTGAGGACGGGCGCTCCCGCCTCCAGGACCGTCAGAGGCGCACACCTGCCCTGCTAGCCACCCAGTCTGCCTCATCTCTGTGACATCAGGGGTGGCTCAGGGCTCACGAGCAGAGGAGAGACAGCTGGGGGGGCGCCTGGATGCAGCCGTGCCTGACGTCCACTCTGCGCTTCTCAGCTTTATGGACCAGTCAGCTCCTTTTCCTTGCTGAAGCCAGTCTGTGTGAGCTTCTACTAAATGCAACCAAAAAAAAAAAAAGGAAGAGCAATTACACCTGTGATGAGATGGAAAAGCTTTTCATCCCAGAACTCCTCTGGGGGACAGCGCTGGGTCTCTCTGGAAGAAATATGTTTCACAGCCTTGACGCCTGAAGTGAAGAGTCCAGGGGAGCTGAGTGTGGGGAGACAGGGGGAGAGGAGCTGGTGTGGACCTTCGGGAGGGGGGGTCTAACCCCACCTCCCCCACTGGGGCGCGACCCAGTGAGAGGCTCACCGGAGGTGACACTTGGTGCGGAGCGCCCTCTGCCAGACACCCCCAGCCAGGTTCTCGGTGAGATTCGGTGACGGGGCCTCCCCTGGGTCTCTCACATCTGGTCCGGTGCTTGTGGCCCGGCTCAGCAGGTGAGGACCTGTCTCTTATACACATCTAGATGTGTATAAGAGACAGGACACAGAGAGGAGGTGTTCCGCCCTCCCTCCTACCTGGGTGACCTGGGGGAGGTCACTACACCTCTGTCTCAGGCCCTGTCTAGAAAAGGGTGTGGTGGTGAGGGTGAAATAAGGTGACTGATGAAAAGGTCTTGGTGTACTAAACACGCTCAAAACATCTGATGGGAAACCAAAGCCATTTGATTTGTGTGAACAGGACTGCAAAATATTTACCACTTTGCATAGTTCTGAAAAGTGACCCATAGTTTCACTTTCTGGCATCATCCTATTTCCTCTTTCTTTCCCAAGAATCTGATGAGAATAAAATTTCTTTGAACTTGGAATCTGAACAAAAGGAAGCTACACTAAATGGTTGATTGACTCTTTTCAGTGTTATAAAAGTAAACGCAAAAGTTAAAAAAGATAAAAAAGCAAAGAATTCGGAGGGTTTACAGAGAACAGTCACAGCTGCCAGGCCTCTTGCTTCCCTCCCCACACCCAGTCATGCTCTTTAGGGTTAGAGGTTAGGGGCCAGGGTTAGGGTTAGGGGTTAGGGGTCAGGCTAGGGTTGGGGTTAGGGTTAGGGTTAGGCCATCTCTAGTGACTTTCCAGGGTTAGGGTTAGGATTAGGGTTAGGATTCAGGTTAGGGTTGGGGTTAGGGTTAGGCCATGTCTAGTGACTTTCCAGGCAGAGCCAGAAATGTTAGGGTTAGGGTTCAGATTAGTTTTAGGGTTAGGTTTGGGGTTAGTGTTAGAGGTTAGGGGCCAGGGTTAGAGGTTAGAGGTTAGGGGTTAGGGTTAGGGTTGGGGTTAGGCCATCTCTAGTGACTTTCCAGGCAGAGCCGGGAGGCGTTGGCCTGAGTCTGCAGCCTCTGAAAGTTCCGGGGCTTGCTCCACCATGAACACCTGCCCCCTGGACACACCCGCCTGGCCCACCCTTGCTGCCTGGGCGGTGGAAGGGGCTGGGATTTAGGCCATCTCTAGTGACTTTCCAGGCAGAGCCGGGAGGCGTTGGCCTGAGTCTGCAGCCTCTGAAAGTTCCGGGGCTTGCTCCACCATGAACACCTGCCCCCTGGACACACCCGCCTGGCCCACCCTTGCTGCCTGGGCGGTAGAAGGGGCTGGGACGCCTATGCCCTGGTCTGCAGGGCCCGGCTGGGCACCCCTCCCCCGGGACGCAAAGCTGCAGAAGCTCCGATGGGACCCCCTCCCCTGCTTGGGACCGGCGGGAGCTACCTCTTGGGCCATCCCTATGCCTGCCGGCCGGGTCTCAGGGCTGACCGGGGTTAGGAGGAAGAAGGCGGCAGAGCACTGGCCAGTCCCCCATCCGCACATCGGGAGCAGAGTCTCTGTGGAAGGGGGGGCATCTCTGGAATGAGGGGCTCAGAGGGTCCAGGGGAGAGGGCTCCCAAGCCCGAGGAAAGCCCCAGAGCGACCTCGATGTCGGCGGTGGTTTGCCACAAGTGAGGGCCCCACGTGACAGGCTCGGGCTGGCCTCGGGCATGCTCGTCATTCATTGAATGCTATCGACCCCCGTGAAGGTGAAGGTGAAGTCGCCCAGTCGTGTCCAACTCTTTGCGACCCTGTGGACTGTAACCTACTAGGCTTCTCCGTCCGTGGGATTCTCCAGGCAAGAATACTGGAGTGGATTGCCATTTCCTTCTCCAGGGAATCTTCCCGACCCAGGGATCGAACCCAGGTCTCCCGCATTGGAGGCAGGTGCTTTAACCTCTGCGACTCCCATGAGGTGAGACATTATCCCCATTTACAGATGAGGAAACTGAGGCTTGAGGAAGAGAAATCACTTCCCAGGTCACACGGGTCCGGGGTCATGATTCTTTCCCAGTTTTCTGACATACGTCACTGCTTGACAGGTGTACACGCGATGGTTTGATTTAGACGCGGGAATGTGACCCCCAGGTAGGTTCAGGCAACATCCACCATCTCGTGTACAATAAACAGAAGCAGACAGACCTCTCCGCGCGGCGAGAACTCAGCGTTGGCTCTCAACACCCTTCCTGGAGGTCCCAGCGGGGGGCCTGTCTGCGGTCAGCGGGGGGCCCGTCACGTCCCAGGGCTGCTGTGTCTCGTAACCGGGAGTCTGCCCTCTGACCACCTTCCTCCAGTGCCCTCCGCCCAGCGCTGTCTGCCGTGGGCTCCCTTCTCGTTCACGGCTGACGGATGTCCCTGTGTGTGTGTGCGTGTGCGTGTGTGTGTGCGTGACAGCCCCATCTGCTCGACCCTCGGTGGACACTCAGGCTGTTTCCACGTCTGGGGGCCGGGCCTGCAGCCCGTGCAGGAGGGATCGTGGAGCAAGAGGCCCAGCGCTGGAGGAGGGGCGCAGGCAGGTGCAGACAGACGCAGGGGGGGGCCGGGCTGGGCTGAGTGGGGGGCGGGGACTGAGGTGTGAGCCAAGTTTATGACCAGATGGCTGGGCTGGGGGTCCAGAGGAGTGGGGTGTAGGGAGCAGGCTGCCGACCTCTGACCATGGCTCCCCCACGAGGCAAGGCCAACAGGCTGGGACCAACAGGATGAGTGGAAACTGCTGGCTTGGACCCAAAATTCAGTGGTGCAGACAAAGGATGGGGAAGACCCAGGCTGAAAAACAGTCCTGTGAGAAAGCTCAGGGGTTTAACCAACCGCAAGCAGAAACCAGCCTTGAGGCAGAGGTGCCTCGCGTCTTAAACCGTACCACGGGGATCAGAGTGAACAGAAAGGAAGCGGTAGGCACAGGCCTTGGGTCGCATCGTAAGGAGCACGGGGGCCAGAAAGAGGGAGGTGACTGATGGGCAGGCCGCATCCGGAATTCAGGAGACGACTTTTGGCCCCAGGACCTTGGGTCAGCGTGTCCCCCCACCCCCTTCCCTGCTCTGGCTGTGTGTCCAGGGGGTCTGGCAGTGCCTTGCCCCTCCCCCTTGGGTGCAGGGACGCTGGAGGGGCAGGAAGGGGCTGAGAGGAGAGCTGGCCCGCAGCCAGGAAACTGGTTCCCGCAGCATCAGCCATGTAATTGGGCTAATTCTGCCCTGTTTGCGTTCTGGGCCTCTGTTTCCCTTTGTCTGTATAACTCCTGATTGGAACGCTTGCTGTTGCCTTTGTGTGGTCCTAAATCAATCCTCCGTGATGACGAACATGAATGTGTTTCTGATGGATGTTTTCCAGGGCCCTTTGTTGCCTCAATTAAGGGATAATGAACAAGAATTGTTTCTATTTGTAAAACAGCCCAGCCATTTCCCGCTTCCCAATTGGTGGGACAATGTGTCTTAATTAAGCTCAAAGACTTGTCACTTCATCTACCGTCAAGATCCCCAGGGAAGCACGGAGGAGGCTGAGGGCAGGGAAGCCCAGTGAACAGCTCCCGCGAGGCAGGGCCTGCGGGACCAGCGGTGGCGTCAGCTCCCCAGGCCCAGCGCCCGGCGGGCAGCTGCCTGGGGGCCGGAACCCGGCCTTGCGCGGCTGAGCAGGACAGTCCCCCTCGCTGTCCCTGGGGACGGCTGTCTGGGTCGCGGCCCCACGCTCGCCTGCCCTGCTGGGTCTCCGAGCGGAGGAGCAGGGCTCCCCAGACCCGCAGGTCCCCAAGCCGCCGGGCTCCAGGGAGACAGCCGCGTGCCGCGGTCCAGGGCTCCCAGCCCCTCAGAGACCCCGCTGCCGGTGGCGCGACAGGCCACAGGAGGCCTTTTGGCTTTTGGAGGGTCCCCTCCACCGAGGGGTTGCCCGGGCTGCAGGCAGGGGGGCTGCCACCAGGCAGGTGTGTGTAGTGATGGCTGGTGATGTGTCTCTATGGCTAACACAAATCCCAAGAGGCTCCTTCCCGAGACAGCTCACACTTTGCTCCTAAGTGGCTGGCCTTTGGCGGGGGGTGCTTCCCTGGTGGCTCAGCTGGTAAGGAATCTGCCTGCAACGCGGGAGACCTGGGTTCGATCCCTGGGTTGGGAAGATCCCCTGGAGAAGGGAAAGGCTACCCACTCCAGTGTTCTGGCCTGGAGAATCCCATGGACTAGTCCATGGGGTCGCAAAGAGTCAGACACGGCTGAGTGACTTTCACTTTTTCCCTTTCTCCTCAAATCCTCCCAGAGCCCCGGGAGGTGGTTGCTATGCTAATACTCTCGTTCCCACTTTTAAAAATATTTCCTTTCGTCTGTCAGGTGGCTGCGCCAGTCTCCGTCGCGGAGGGCGGGGTCCTCAGCGGCCCCGTGCGGACACCTGGCTGTGGCCCGTGGGCTCCAGTTCCCTGACCAGGGATGGAACCCCGACCCCTGGTTGGGAGCGTGGCGTCCTACCCACTGGACCCCGGGGAAGCCCCTTGTTCCCACTCGAAAGATGGATCACTACGGCTCAGAGGAGCCCGCCGGGGCCATCCGGAGGTGGTGAAGGCGGGATCCTAACCCGGGCGGCCCCAACGCCACCCCAGCGGGTGGGCCTGTGCGCTGGCCCGTCGTGGCCCCTCTGTACAGTCTCATGGTGAGGCTCCCCACATCATTTTTTTTCTTAATTTTGTTGACTAAAAAGACGCACAACGTGAGGGTCCTGAGTTCAGTGTTACTGGGGGCAAAATGAGGCCCGCAGCTCGGGGGACGGCGCCCCAGAGGCTCCGAGAGGTCGCTCCGGAGAGGCAGAGGGGAAGGGCAAGCAAGCGTACAAGGCTTCTGCGGAGGGGGCGGCCGTGCAGTGAAGCGCGTACTCTATAGGAGGCTTTCTGCAGGTCACAAGGAGCTGATGTCGGCATGAAGGGGCTCAGTGCTGTTCGAGATATTTTGTTGTTCAATTGCTCAGTCATGTCCGACTCTTTGCAACCCCGTGGACTGCAGCACGCCAGGCTCCCCGGTCCTTCCCTATCTCCCAGAGCTTGCTCAGACTCATGTCCATTGAGTCGGTGATGCCCTCCAACCATCTCATCCTCTGTCGTCCCCTTCTCCTCCCGCCTTCAATCTTTCCCAGCAACAGGGTCTTTTCTAATGAGTCAGCTCTTCACATCAGGTGGCCAAAGAATTGGAGCTTCAGCTTCAGCATCAGTCCTTCCAATGATACTCAGGACTGATTTTCTTTAGGATGGACTGCTTGGATCTTGCAGTCCAAGAGACTCTCAAAAGCGTTCTCCAGCACCACAGTTCAAAGCACCAGTTCCACGGCGCTCCGTTTTCTTATGGTCCCGCTCTCACGCCCATACCTGGTGCCATCTCACGTTTATCCTGGCTGGGTGGTGTTGCGCTGTGTGTACAAGCAGCACACCTGCTTTACCCGCTCACCGGGACACTCTGGCTGCTCCCGGGTCTCGGCTGCTGTGACTCACGCCGCAGCGAGCAGCGGGTACATGTGTCTTTTTGAGTCAGAGTTCTCCAGATACATGCCCAGGAGTGGAATTGCTGGGTCACGTGGTAGCTCTGGGTTTTGTCTTTTTGAGAGCCCTCCATATTCTTCTCCATGTGGCTGCCCCAATTTACCTTCCTACTAGCAGGGTAGGAGGGGTCCCCCTTCTCCACATCCTCTCCAGCATTTGTTTTTTGTAGGCCTTTTGATGATGGCCGTTCTGACCAGCGTGAGGCGGGTCCTCCTGCAGCTTTGATTCGCGTTTCTCTGCTTATTTACTTGGCTGCGCTGCGTCTTTGTTGTGGCACACAGATTCTTTAGTTGCCACATGTGGGGTCTAGTTCCCTGACCAGGGATCGAACCCCACCCCAGCCCGTGCTGAGAGCGTGACGTCTTAGCCACTGGGCCACCAGGGAAGTCCCTGCCCGTCTCCAGCAGTTAGCATGTGGCGCACCTCCTCACATCCCTGCTGATGGACGGCAGCCTCCAGCTCATCTCCCAGCCTCCTCTGTCTGAGCCCCGCTGCCCCTGGAGGCGAGGGATCCTTGCCTTGATCTCCCATGTCCGTCTTCCCAAAGGTGAAGGTGGTTCACAGGGCCCCTGCCCCAGCCCCAAAGCCACGACGTCTGGGACCAAACCCATGTCACCCGCAGCCCTTGCAGAGCAAAGCCCGGCCAGTGAGGGCCCAGCAGGTGGCAGGCTCCACTCAGCACCCTGGAGAGGGCAGGGCCTGCCTGCCTGCAGTGGACAGAGGCACCCCGACCCCCACAAAGGGAAATCGGAAACTGTTACAGGATAGGAAAAAAGCACAGGCATGGCCTGAAGCCAAGAGGAGGCTGTCAGGGAAGCCTCTGGTCCCCTGCGAGCACAGCTTCTCAGGGAAGCGGGGCTACCTGGGTCCCTCCACCCGGTGCACCCCCCACGCCCGCCGCCTGCCAGAACCGCTCTGGTGCCTTCACCTGGCCGCACCGTGTGCGCTCCTTCAGAAAGACCCCAGCGACCCGTCCGGTTTGCAGGCAGCTCTATGCCGGGTGGGGGTGTTCCGGCCCCGCAGCCACCTCCCAGGCCCAGGCGTGTTGGGAAGACGGGCCGGGAGGGTGACCGAGTCACCAGCCACCACCTCAGCCACGACTGTCTGCAATGGGGACGGCAGCCTCCCCCGGGAGCTCCACAGGCCTCTGTCCTGCTCGCGGTCTGATCGGCCTGTCTGCGGGAACAGAGCTCACGACTACAGAACCCATCTCCCAGGTGCTGCTCAAGAACGGGAAAACGTCACTTCTACAGCAGAGGCGGGCTTCGGACCTGGGAAGGGGTGTGAGCGGGCTCCCCTGTCCCAGGATGTCACCTTCCCCCCCTTTTCCGCGTCTGCCCACAGAGACTGGGGCCCGGCTTTGAACCCAGCCCGTCCTTCCCGAGCCCTGAGGTCTCTCCGCCAAGCTCAGAGCTGTCATCCTCAGGACACCTGTCTGCAGCGTCCTCTGCACCCTCCTGGGATTTCCCTCCACACTGAAGCAAAGCAGCTCTCACATCAAGAAAGCCCAGGCCCAGACCGACTTGTGCAGCAAAGATTTAACCAGCGTCTGCTGTATTCCAGACACCGTTCCAGGCGTGGGGCTGTAGCACTGAAAAGAAAAACTGCCTGCAAGTGGTGGCTCTTGGCTGCACGGAACAGAACCCCAGCTCATGAGGCTTAAACAGTAAGGCTATTTACTTTCCTAGTTTCCTCCATAACAGGAATTCTGGTGGTAAGGGAGGGTCCAGGACTTGTTGATTCAGTGAACCAGTGATAGAAGGGACCTGGTTCTTTCCAGCTCTCCGCTCTTCCATCATCAGTAGGGTAGGTACCTGTGCCCCTCATACAAGCTCTCCTCATGGTCACAAAATGACTGCCAGAGTTCCAGACATCGTAGCCAGTTACCGAAATGTTCAGAAGAAAACAGGAGTATCCTCCTGCTGAGTCCTTTTAAGAACTGTCACACACCCATGCATGACTAAAATCTTCCTCAACCTGAAAAAGGGAATCTGTGAAAACCTCCAGCCAACATCATAGAGAATGGTAGAAGACTGGATGCTTTCATCCTGGATCAACAAGGCAAGCATGTCCACTTTCACTGCTGTTATTCAACGTTAGCTTGGAGCTCCCAGCCAGTGCAGTGAAGCAAGAAACAGAAATAAACAGCATTCAGACTGAAAAAAATGCAGTTGATAGAATTGTCACCGGAGAAAACCCAAAAGCATCTAAAAGGTGCTGCTGGAACCGATGACAGAGCTTCACAACTTTACAGACACAAGAGCGGTGTATGAACATCATACTTTATAAGCCAGAAATGAGCAGTTCAAAACTGACAGCAAAAGAGCGGTTTACAGTAGCTTCAAAAGTTATAAAATGCTTAATTACATATCAGCCTTACCATCTGATGCAAAGAGCTGACTCACTGGAAAAGACCCTGATGCTGGGAAAGGTTGAGGGCAAAAGGAGAAGGGGGCGACAGAAGGCGAGATGGCTGGACGGCATCACCGCCTCGATGGACGTGAGTGTGAGCAGGCTCCGGGAGGTGGGGAAGGACAGGGAGGCCTGGCGTGCTGCAGTCCGTGGGGTCACAAAGAGTCGGACGCGACTGAGCGACTGAACAACGACAATAAATCTTACAAAATATGTTCAAAATCTGCAGAAAACTGGAACTGATGGAAAGAGTCAAGCCTGACACAACGGAAGGACGTGCTCCTGGGTGGAGAGATTCGGGGCTGCTAAAACGCCAGTTCTCCCTTAACTGAGCTGTACACAAAAGGCCGCTCCAGCCCCAGCCCCAGCGGGGTTTCCGCACAGCCCCTCACCTGCTTCTGGAATTCATACGGGAAGGCAAAGAAGCTAGAATAGTTAAAACAATTTTTAACAAGAACAGTGTTGGAAGACTCATACTACTTGACTTCAAGACTTGTTATAAAAAAAAAGGGGGGGTGGTTGCTTTAGGGGAAAAAAAAGACTTATTATAAGGTTAGCATCATCATGAAGTGTGGTAATGGAGAAAGGACAGACACACAGATCAATGGATCAGAAGAGAGAGTCTGGAAATAGGCCCACACGCTTACAGTCAATCGATCTTTAACAAAGGCGCGAAGGCAATTCTTCGGAGAAAGGACAGCGCTTTCTGCAAATGAGGCTGGCACAGTCACACATCACACACGAAAACAAAGGAAGCAAGCGCTCACAACAGCTTCAACCCATACCTTGAGCCATATGAGAAAATGAACTCGAAAAGCAATGCAGGGCTAAACGCTCACCCAAACAATGAAACTTCTGAAAGAAAGCATCGGAGTCTCCACGACCTGCGGTTAGGCAGAGCCTCTGGGTTCAAGGCCAAAAACCAGTTTGTGTCGTAAGAGAATGGATTTGGTCAGCGTTAAGAACGTCCACTCTTCACACTCAGAAAGCGCGCTTATGGTTGTGGGGAAGGGATGGTTAGGGAGTTGGGGATGGACGCGTGCACGCTGCTAGATTTCCGATGGATCGACGACAAGGACCTGCTGTCCAGCACAGGGAACTCTGCCAGTGTCGGGCGGCAGCCTGGACGGGAGGGGCGCTTGGGGGAGGGTGGGTGCACGTGTGCGTGTGGCTGCGGCCCTTCGCTGTTCACCGGAAACTATCACAGCGATCTTAATCGGCCAGACCCCGACACAAAATCAAACTTAAAATCTGAGAGGGTGCAAACACTGACATAAATCCTATCTCTGATAAGAGCTTTGATAAGACATATTCTGTCTCTGATAAAACATATTCTGTGTCCACAATATGTAAAGAACTCTTGAAACTCAATAACAAGAAAAACAGTAATCCACTTTTTTAAATGGCTTCAAGACTCAGACAGACTCTCTATCAAGAAACATGGCAAGCAACCCCTGAAGAGAGGCTCAGGATCCTTTGTCTTTAAGGAAACGCAAGTTAAAGCCTCGGTGAGACAACGGTCTGGCCCTGAGAGAGGCGGGAGTTTAGCGGAAGAAACGGCACAGCATCCGGGACCGTGAGGGCTGGGGCCCTCGGGAAAGGAGCTCGCGGCTTCTCAGGAGGCCGACAGACGTCTGCGTAGGCGACCCCACTCCCCCCTGCTAGGAGCACACGGAGACCCACAGGAACGTCCCGGGAGGTTCATCCCTGTTCCCCGAGCCCCGAGGCAGCCCAGGTGTCCGCGACTGCAAAGTGGTGGGCAGCGGCCAGGCCACTGTCCGAGAGCGCCCTGCCCAGCGGCCCGAGGAAGGTGCTCCCGGTGCCGGGCCCGGGCTGAACCTCAGGCGCCAGGGTGCAGGCGGCACCGAGTGCCCAGGAGGAGTGGCGGCACGGGGTGGGGGGTGGGGGTCCCCTCGCGAGGGCACAGGAGGCCACCGTTGTACAGGCTGATGGTGGATCCGCGGCCGACACCCTCAGCAAAACTCGCCAGCTGTCCCCCAGAAAGGGTGAGTTTTCCCTGTGGAAGTTACAACTCCATAAAAGACAGGGGGGAGCCACGAACGACACCTTCTCCCACCACCAGCAGCCTCGCGTCCCCCCAACGGCGCTCGTCTCCGGCAGCTTCTGAAGCCATCCACAGCAAGAGCAGTCAAGTCACGGGGACTGCTTTAGACCCCTCGGCGGCCCCAGGAGCGAGTGAGGCGGAGGGCGGACGCTCAGCTGAGCCAGCTTTGTGTGGAGGGAAGGAGGGAAGAGAGGGTTGGTCAGGCTTGCTGCCTGTGGGCGAGAGAGAAGCCTTCAGGAAGGCGAGCGAAGGACCCGGCCAGGAGGGCAGAGCCCGGCTCTGAGCCGGGAGGGACGCGGGGGCATAGTGCTCGGAGAGCTAGGGGCGAGGCTGCAGCACGGGGGCGCAGGGCCGGGGGCAGCTCCCTGGATGCAGCCAGAGGATCAGCCAGCCAAGGGGCTTCGCACCAGGGCCTTTGTGTGCACTGATGACATGACTCCGGCCACATTTTCAGAGGATGACAACTGTGTGTAAAATGGGCTGGAGGGGGGCGAAAATGAAACTCGGGGTGACCTGAGTCTCCTGAGTGGAAGACGACATGGAAAGAAAGATTCTGGGGACCGCAGGCTGGTCACGGCCGGGGGAGCTGACAGGGCCTGGGTGGCCGGAGGAAAGGAGGCGTCCCGACCGCGATCCTGGGGTGGAGGGCTGTCAACATCCCTGATGGGCAGGACCAGGGCTGCACGCCAGGAGCTCTGCTGGGCGGACGGGGGCGGTGGGGACGCTGAGATGCCACGGCCGTGTCCATCTGTAAGTCGGGAGACCCTGCTAGCTGCGGCGGACGGCGGAAGTGCTTTCTCGACAGTGCGTCCGTGCAAACCAGCAACCTCAGCCGTTGGTTCGGTCTCCAATGCGCCTGCCTCGGGCCTGCGGCTTTCCGAGCCTCACGCGAGGGGCTGTGGCAGCCTCCCGTAAGGCCTTCAGCTTCCTTGCACGGATGCAGATACAGGTCCAGAGCGGTTCACCCACCCAGCAGGGAGCAGTGACTGACGCCTGCGTCAGGAGGGGCCCGGGGCTCTGAACGTGAAGTCTTGGCCCTTCCTTCCACCTCGTTTCCCAGGTGAAAGGGCGATGTTTTCAGTCTGTAAAGAAGATGCGTGGGAGACACAGCCCCCAGCCCCTCTCCAGATATCCAGTGGAGTTGGGGGGTGCTCCATCCTGCTAGGAGGGAGGCAGCCGCCGGCCTCACCTCTGTGGCCGGCCCAGGGTCCGCAGGCGGCAGCATTAGCCAGGCGGTTCCCCAGCGGAACTTAGCCATCCCCTCTGCTGCATTGAGCATAGGTGAATATTTTTGAGAGAGGAGGGAAGAGAAAGCGTTTTGCAACAAAGCCGGAGCGCAGCCCTGCGCCCCCGCCCTGCAGATCTGGATGGAACGAGTCTGCACCTGGAGTAATTGGAGGGCCACGGTCCTCCGGGGCTGGGAGCAGGCCCAGCCATGCGGATAAATGCCCTGCACTCCGGAGGAGCTGATGGCTGTCAAGAGGCTGGTCCCTGCCGGGTGGGGGCAGGGAGCGCCCAGGCTTGGGTTTGGAGGATGGATAGAGAATAAAGACGCCCCAGGTCCAAGGGGGCCGCCTGCCCAGGCCGCCCCCCAGTTGAGACAGAGGGGAAGCACCCCGTGCAAATGGGCCTCAGGCCAGCTAGCCGCCAGGGTCGGTCTGACACTCACCCCCTCCCAGCTCCATGGAAAAACCGTGACACTCTGGGACTTCTCAGTGAACGGCCCAGGAACCCCGGTTGGCGATCAGGCCACCCTGCAAACCTGTGCCCACCCCCTTGACCCATGCAGAGCCGCCCTCCACCGAACCGCCCGCCCCACGCCCCCCGACACTTTCAGGCCACGCCGCCTCTCACACGGAAGACCCCTCACTGCCCGCAGCATCGCCCTAGCGTGGCCCACAGGGGGCCTGGCGGACAGAGCTGGCCTCCAGCAGTGTGGTGTCGACGGGGCTGAGACACTTCGTGGCTGGCAGGCAGACGGGCGCTGCCCTGAGCCCTGAAGCCTGGAGGCCTGGGGCCCAGAGGCCCTTCCTATCGGCCGGTCCTGTTTCAGGGGTCAGACAAAGCTTCAGATTTCTCCCTGGAACAGGGGTCAGACCCCTGCACGATCTCCACCAGCCCTCAGCCCCCCGCGGTGGACCGGCCAGCCAGGGTGGGACAGACTGTGGACCTTGTACCCAAGGCCCCGTCTCTCTCCCACCGCCCAGCCAGGTTGCCTCCCAGCCCCCATCTTCGCTGGCCTCCCACCCCAACTCAGATGAGACAGGAGCTGCCCCAAACCCGGCCATCCGCTGCCCTCCTCACTCAGTCCAGTTCAGTCCAGTCGCTCAGCCGTGTCCGACTCTTTGCGACCCCATGGACTGCAGCACGCCAGGCCTCCCTGTCCATCACCAACTCCGGGAGCTTACTCAAGCTCACGTCCATCGAGTGGTGAAGCCTTCCAGCCATCTCATCCTCCGTCGTCCCCTTCTCCCGCTTTCAGGCTTTCCCAGCATCAGGGAGGCCCCTCCTCGCCTGGGCCCCCAGGACTAGCTGGGGGCGCACAGAGCAGCCTGAGCCCCGGGTCCTGCCCAGGCCGAGGGATCTTGTCTTGGCCAAGACATAGCTCGTTAATGCACATTTATACCGGTCATGACGGCTTCTTTGCACAGAGACTGCACTTCGCAAGGTGCCTTCTCGCAGAGCTGGTGACCAGAGATAGCACGCCGTGCGAGGTGGTCCCTTCGGTGACTCGGCCGACACCCGTTTCATTTTCCTCCCGGAGCTGCCTCGGGGCGGTCTCTCCAGGGCCGGCCCCCGAGATGCAGGTCAGGAGGACCGCTTGTGGACTAACCCTGAGATTGTGGGGCCTCATCCTGGAGCAAGCACCTCGATGGCAGCTGTCAGCTCCTGGGCTCCCTGAGCCTCGGTTTCCCCGTCTGCACAATGGGCTTCCTTGGGCACAGTTTCCCACAGTGCCTGGTTGTGGGAGCGCCAGACGTGTGCCAGCGTGCTGGGAGCAGTGCCCGGTCCGTGTTCCCCGAGCGGACAGAGGACAGAGAGGGAGGCCCCACCTCTGACTGCCCCGGGGTGTCCAGATTGGGGCGGGGGAAGGTACCCTGAGCGGAGACAGGCAGCGAGCCCTCACCAGGCCCATCTGGAGCAAAGGTTGATGGTGGTCTGAAAGGCTTGGGGGACAGGGTCCACTGGAGCCGGGGGGTGGAGGGGCTGGCCCGGCCGTGCCCACGTGGACTCAGGACTGAGGATCCTGCAAAGCCCATGCACATTCAGGAATCACTGTGCCCCAGGGGGCCCACTGCAGCCAGAGGGAGGCCTGGGGCTGCAGCCTCAGCAACAGGGCCCCTGCAGGGGGTGGGGGCCCCCTGTACCCCAAGAGAGACCCCGAGGGGCCCCCTGCAGCCAGCAGCCCCTCCTCCCTCGGCTGGGTTTCCTAGGAAACGGGCCAAGTGCCTCCTGCCGCGACCGTCCCCTCCCCCACCCCCATCTGCAGTGAGCCCTGCCTTCTCGGGGATGGGCCCACAGCTCAGCCCAGACCCCCGCTGCCCCACTGCTGGCTGGCGCCCCAGGGCATGGGATTCGGGGGGCCAAGGACACGAGGAATGTGGCTCCTGGGGTCTCAGAATGTCCACAGCAGAGCTGTTTGAATGTGGTCACGGAGGGTTCCAGCATCGTGGGGGTTGTTGAGGCTCCCGCGGCCACTCTGAGTCAGGCCCCCTGCCCTCGGCCCAGCCCGCCCTGCACCCATTTCACAGACAGGATGGGCTCCAGGGGCCGCCCCAGGGCTGGCAGGGGGCCTGGGGCGGACGAGGGCACCCAGGGCCCAGCGCGGCGCTCCCCTCCCTCCACCCACCCTTCCCCTGCCTCTGCTTCGGAGGCGCTCCCGGGCTTCCCTGATGAGAAGGTCGTGTTTCTTACAGTTGAGCGCATCTGTCTGACTGCGTGGGGCCCCCGTGGCTGCCCGGGCCTCCCTCCAGCTGTGGACGCCGGGGCTTCTCCTTGTGGACCACGGGCGTCCCGCCACGGGGAGGATCTTCCCGACCAGGATCACAGCCGTGTCTCCTGCACCGGGAGGCCCCAGGAGGTCAGTCTGTGAAGGAGCCGGAGGTGGGAAGCCAGCTTTCCTCCCGGAGGAGCCCGTCAGCGCCCGGCCCTCGCCCCCAGTCCACACCACGAGTCCAGTTTGGAAAGGACACTTTCAGACGATTTCAGCGAAACTGTGCCTCTGAGTGCCCCCTCCGAACGTAGATTCCGGGCCCAGCGACCTGACCCTCAAGAGGCGATGGGCACCATGGGAACCGGAGCTGGCTTCTCGTCTTCTGGCCAAGCCCTGGAACTCCGCTGCCCTTAGAACAAAACCCTTCCAGACACCACCGCGCACACACCCACACACACACCCGCGCACACACCCGCACACACCCGCACACACACCCGCACACACACCCGCACACACCCGCACACACACCCGCGCGCACACCCGCGCACACACCCGCACGGCAGTCGTGTGGAGACAGGCCTCCCAGGAGTGATGCTCGGGGTTGTGGGGGATGGTCAGGGGCAGACAGGACCCCTGGGCAGTGATGCTGGGGGAGGGGGAGTCAGGACCCCCGGGCAGTGATGCTGGGGGAGGGGCAGATAGGACCCCCGGGCAGTGATGCTTCGGAGGGGGAGACAGGACCCCTGGGCAGTGATGATGGGAAGGGGGAGACAGGAGGAGAAATAACCAACAGACCCAGGCTCCCCAAATCAACCTGTTGCCACAGGGGAGTGAGATTCAGAAGCCAGAGCTGACCTTCTGTCTGCATTTTCCTGGAAACAGGGCAGAATTGCACTGCCCCGCCCCCACACCAGGCGCATCCACAAACGACCCTGGAACCTGGAGTTGAGCTACGGGGTTACTACGGTGTTGGCCTGAGACCACGAATCTGCAGGCCGGCCGGCACGGGGGCACAGAGCCGGGGCGTCCCCCTAAAGCAGAGGGACCGAGAGGGAAGGCGCGTTGTGTTTCAAGAGCGGCAGCTTGCACTTCCGAGCACGGGAATTGAAGCACAACAAAAGATGCGAAGGCAAAGAAGGAAGAGAGAAGCGCGGGTGGGAGGTGAGCGCAGGAGCCCGGCCTCCGCCACCCCTCCGCACACGCTGTCCCCTCCTGGCCCGGGCTCCGTGCCAGGGCACCCCCCAAACACACAGGACCCTTCACGGCCTGGGAAGCCTGGCCCCCCAGGACTCCGGCAAGCGAGCGTCTCCAGAACCGCCCTGGACTCTGCTGGCCTTCCATGCCCACGGGGAGCCCATCCTCGAGGGCCGTCAGCCCTCCCTTTAGACGTCCAGGAGCCCCCCACCAGCACAGCCCGCCCCCGCCTCGGGGCCTTGCACTGCCTCTCCCGGTCAGGAGCACGCCCCCAGCCCTCTGGGCCGGGGGGCTTGTGTTGCTCAGGCCTGGACAGTGCTGGCACAGGGGCTGGGGGTCTCTGGGGGTGGACGAGGGGCCCCCCCATCTCATCTTTACTGTCAGACGCGCTGACTGGAGACCCCCGAGCCAACTGCAGTCCAGACGCCTGTTTGTTGGGTGTGTGTGCTCGCTGACCTGCAGCCTGACCTCACGAACGTGGTAGGAAGCTCTCTGGGGGGCAAGGTGAACCCCGGGTGAGGACCCCAGCAGAGGTCTTCCCTGCGCTTTGCCGGTGTCAGAGGACTTCCCGTAAAACCGCCTGGACCAGGGTCTCCTGTTTCTCTTTGCTTCCTCCTCTCCTCCTCTTTGGCTCAACCTTCCTGAGCTCGAGGTCCTGGTCACAGATTAAGGCGGAGAGCTGCATTTCACAGGGCTCTGAGGGCTTCTGGAGCCCCTGGGGGGCAGAGGGGCGCGGGCGAGAATGGGGAGCACCGTCGGAGCAGAGCGCCCCTGGCCCGCTCGCCTCCGCCCCCGCCCTACGGCAGCTCGGCTCTCGGCGCAGGAGCTGGCCTCCCGCGGGAACCGTGCCTGTGCCCTTGGCTGCCAGCCCCGGAGCCCCGCCGGGGTCCGGCACGCACCCTCCCTGGACTCCAGGGTGTGTGGAAAGGCAGGGTCCAGCTTCGCCTGCGGAGTCCAGACAGGCTGGCTGAGGGGACAGGGGGCAGCGTGCGGGGCTGGCCCAGCTGGCAGTGTCTGCTGCTGGGTGTGTGCGTGGCTGTTCCTAAAAATGGCTCACTCTGCGTGAGACGGTCAGACATGTCGCCGACGGCTTGCGTCTTCCTGTAATTTAACACTGGGTCTGTAACACCTTTCCGGGTTTGTTTTTTTTTTTTTTATGGTTACTGGTGCGCTTTTCCCATCAGTCTTGCTGGGTTTGTCTAGTTTATCAATTTTTTCCCAAGAATCGTTTTCATCTGCACAGCCCAAATCTACTGGTGTTTTATTCTGTTCCAGTAATTCCTGCTCCTTCACTTCATCGGTTTCCTCTGCCTGCTTTCTGTAAACTCATCCTGAGGTTCACTTCCAGCTTATTGAGGTAAGTGCTCACTTTCCTCCTCTTTTCTGATGACCACATTGAACAACGTTCGTTCTCCTCCAAGCACACAGCCTCGGGTGGCGTCCTCTGGGGTTTTATATGCAGTGTCTGTATTGCTGTTTTGTTCTGAATAGTTGGTACTTGTTTTGATTTATTGTTTAATTCGCATTGTTTAGATTTGTTTGTGAATTTCCAAGCAGATGGATTTGGGGAGGTTATCCTCCTGTTAATTTCCAGCTTTATTTGCCTCGTGTTTGGAAAATGTGTTTGGCGTGATCTTTTTAACTTTAAAAAAACTGGTTTTAGAAAGCAAAGTCGATAGAGATTTATATTCTTCCTATAAGAGAATCAATCCATAGAGAAGTTTTTTGAATCAAACATCGAGGAAAGTGTCCCTTTGTAATTACCGTCTTTCTCCCCAACTTCATTTTCCTACTGAGAACGAATCTCCGTTAGTAGTCTGGGGCCTATTTTTCAGGCCTGTTTTTAAATTTTACATATATATTTATATATTCATCCCTAGAGTTTAAAAAAAAAAATTACTTCTAATTTAAAGCAGTCTTGGAAAACTCTCAGCTAACTTTTAGTTACTTTAAGTCACTTTGGCTTCCAAGTAAATGCTATTTTGTTATAAAATAAATAGGTGGAGAAGGAGCTGCTGGTGGCCACCTCTCTGCCTGTGCGGGTCTGCGGACTCCCGCGGGAGGCCTTGCCCACCCACGCCCACACCAAGTTCATTTCCTATTTTAAAATAAATAGGTTTATTCCCAACAGGATATACATTTTTACATATTATATTCCCATTGTTCATTTTTGTATTGCTTTTCACTCATTTATATGGCCACGCTGGGTCTTATCTGTGGCCCTGGGGATTTTCACTCTGCTGAGGCATGCGGAACCTTTACGTGGGCCCTGTGGGATCTCAGGGCTTCCCAGGCGGAGCTAGTGGTAAAGAAACCACCTGCCGAAGCTGGAAACATCAGAGATGTGGGTTCGATCCCTGTGTCAGGAGGATCCCCTGGAGGAGGCCCTGGCAACCCAGTCCAGTGTTCCTGCCTGGGGCGTCCCACGGACAGAGGAGCCTGGCGGGCCACAGTCCGCGGGGTCGCACAGGGTCAGACACGACTTAGGGGCTTTGCACACGCAGTGTCTTCAGCTGTGACAGGTGGGATCTTTAATTTGCTGCTTGTGGGACCTGGTTCCCCTGACCAGGGATGGAATCCGGGCCCCCGGCTTTGAGAGCTCGGAGTCTTAGCCACTGGACCGCCAGGGAAGTCCTTCCTTGTTCATTTTCAAGAAATATTTCGTCTTTGTTTTGGTTTACACTTTAACTGAAAAGTTGTTTATAAAAGAAAGTCTTAAAATTTTTCCAGCTTTTAGGTTTAAGTGCATGGAGGTAGGTGGAAAACTGGGTGCTTCTTTCTAAGAGAACTAGGCAAGGATGTAAAGACAATGGGAATTTGTAAACCTATAACACACGTTTTAAAAAAATCTCCAAAAACCAAAGTAAACTATGGACAGACTGTAGCCCAGATACGCAGAGGGAGGGACGTGACCCCGCCCCGGCGCTCCCAGGAGTGGCGGCCAGGCTCCCAGTTTCGATGAAGAAGGAGCTGCTGGTGGCCACCTCTCTGCTGTGCGGGTCCGCAGGCTCCCCCGGGGGGCCTTGCCCACCCACCCCCACACCAAGTTCATTTCCTCCGTTTCCTCCTGCTCTGACCCAGGACGGTGCACTGGGTGGAAACACTCCCGAGTTGAAGTCTGTGTGTTGGGGGAGCTGTGAAACAGTAAAACAGAACCCCCAACCTGCAAAGCAACAGCACACCCCACGGGCCACCTGCTGAGATTCAGCAAAAAAATTAAAGGAGCTATCATAAACAGAAAACAAAAAACAACTGGGAGCAGTGGATCCTAATGTAACTGGGATTACATGTAGTATAAATGGGGTAGCGGCTCCAAACAGAAGACAGAGATTCTTAGAGCAATTAAAAAAAAAAAAAAAATCGAGCGAGGTGGATCCCAGCAGCATGGACACACGCGTGCTGAGCCGTGTCTGACTCTCTGTGACCCTGTGGGCTGAAGCCCGCCAGGCTCCTCTGTCCATGGGATTCTCCAGGCAAGAACACCGGAGCGGGCTGCCATTTGATCGAAACGGCATCTCCTGTGTCTCCTTTGCAGGCAGATTCTTCACACGCTGAGCCATCAGGGAAGCCTGGATTCTACCAGAAACACACTTCAAGAGATGGAAATAAAGGGATGAAAAAAGAAACAGGCAAATAAGGAAAGTGAGAAAGTCAGCCTGGATTTTCAACATCAGAAGAGAGAAACAGAGGACCCAAGGCAAACGCCTTCTAAGGCATAAAAGAGGACATTTTATTTTGTGAAAAAACAATACAGGGGCTTCCCTGGCAGTCCAGTGGTTAAGACGGCGCCGTCTAATGCAGGAGGCGCCGGTTCGATCCTCGTCAGGGACCTAAGATCCCGCCCGCCGCCCGCAGTGCTGCCGACAGCTTAGAGAGCCGTGAACTGAGGAGACACAAAATGAGCGACAGGCACACGCTCACCTGCAGGAGGCCAGCCCCGGGCGTTCCCCGGGAGGACCGCCGCTGAGGCCGGAGCTCCGGAACTGCGGCCACCTGATGCGCAGAGCCGACTCACCGGAAAAGACCCTGATGCTGGGAAAGGCTGAAGGCAGGCAGAGGAGAGGGCGGCAGAGGATGGGGGCGCTGAACAGCATCACTGACCCCATGGACGTGAATTTGAGCAAACTCCAGGAGACAGTGCAGGACAAGGAAGCCTGGTGTGCTGCAGCCCACGGTGTCGCGAAGAAGCGGACACGATTATTTACTGAACAGCAAAAATACATAACAACTGAAAGAGCTGTGGAGGAATGTGGATAACGCCACGACTGCGTGTGAAGATTTAACACATCTCTCCTGAGCACGAGCAGGTCAGTCAGGCAAGCAGCACGAGCTGATAGATGCAAGAAATGCTCCAGCCAACAAAGGGGAAAGGCGTGACTCCTGAGCTCATAGGGAACCTTCACAAAATCAGCCATGTATTAAACACCAACGAAGCCCCTAAATTAAAAAAAAAAATCAGTGTCGTATGAGCCAGCCTCCAACCAAAATGTAATAAAATCAGGAACAAAAGACCAACTTCTAAAAATCCCCATATCTCTGAAAAGCAGAGAAAAATTGCAAATAAATATAGACCAAGAAAGAGACAATAAGTACAGACACGAGAAACATTTCCAAGTAAATGGATACTGTGAACAGCTATATGTCTAACAAATTCAAAAAGTTGGACAAAACAGATAAATTCCTGGCAAAGCATAAAATGTCAGCGTCAGAGCCAGAAGAAATAGAAGATGTAAATAGATTAATAACCGTTAAAGAAGCTAAAGTAACACCAGACACACACTTTCCCAAAACATCAGGGCAATCACATGTTACAAGTGAGCTCCACCAGACTTTCCCATCATCGGAAAAGACTCTGATGCTGGGAAAGGTTGAGGGCAGGAGAAGAAGGGGCGATACAGGCTGAGATGGCTGCGTGGCGTTACTAACTGAACGGACGTGAGTTTGAGCAAACTCAAAGACAGCAGAAGACAGGGAGCTCTGGCGTGCTGCAGTCCATGGGGCCGCAGGGTCGGACAGGCCGAAGGGATTCAGCAGCACAGACGCAGTGACAGTCACAATCCCAGCAGAACTGTTCTGAACCAACCTCCCTCATCATGTAGAAGGTACAAGAACTGCCCCCGGATTAATAATAACGGTGCTGGCAGCAACAGCAGCAATGAGACAGCACAGCCATTTCTGAGACCGTTTGGGGAAGAAACGGGCATCTTGAACACAGTAAAATTGGCAGTCCACTCGCCAGCATGTGCCGTGATAAATTTCAGGGAGGCCAGAATTCTGAACATAAAGAATCTATAAAAGCACAAGGAAAAATACAGCACAAACTTTAGAACCTGGAGACTGGGGAGTGTCTTTCTAAGTAAAACCAAAGACCAGGGCGCCGGGAAGGAGCCCTTCTGAATGTAGAGAAAGGTCTACACGGGGAAAGGCACGATCAACAGATTGCAAGCACGACTGTCAGCCCAGGAGACGATACTCAGAGCGTTTATCGCAGGAAAAGCACTTCTGTCCACAAAGATAAAGAGCCCCTCACACAATAAGCAAGACACAAACAGCCCAGTGGAGACAGCGGCGAAGGACGTGAGCAGAGATTCACACAGAGAGACAAACACCCTAAACCAGTGAGAGAAGCTCAGTCTCCCTAGTCAGGAGACACAGATTGAACAAAAATACAACCCAGATTTTAGCCATCAGGTTCGTGAATATTTTAAGAGTTGATGGTCTCTGGGATTGGAAAGGCTCCTGTTCACCTGGGGAGTATTGATCGTATTTTGTTTGAAATTGATGATAATTATTTTTGCTATTGTTCACATGTATTACATGTAAAATTTTTTGATGTGGACCATTTTTTACAATCTTTACTGATTATGCTGCGATGCTGCTTCTGTTTCATGCTTTGGCTTGTTGACAGCAACGCGCAGGGCATCTTTCCTCCCTGACCAGGGACTGAGCGCACGCCTTCTGCACTGGAGGGTGAAGTCTGAACGCCGGGACCGTCAGGGAAGCCCGCATGATTAAGTATTTTCTGGCCGTGCTGTGTCTCTGTTGCTGCGTGCGGGCGTCTTCTGGTTGTGGTGAGCAGGGGCTTCGCTCGTCGCGGGGCTCCGCTCGTCGCGGGGCGCGGGCCCTGGGGCTCACACGCTTCAGTCGTCCTGACGCGGAGGCTGACTTGCTCTGTGGCACGTGGTGTCTTCCTGGACGAGGCGTAGAACCCCCACCCCCTGCGTTTCCAGGCGTACTTAGCCCCCTACGATTAACTGTTCAACAATAACACGACGACTACTTATTTTTGCAATTTGCTCATTTTATATAGAAAACGCAGGTCATTCAGGAGGATATCCTGCCAGCAAGGGACACCCCACAGCAGCCTGTCACTGCTGGCTTTCTGAGCTTGACGCCCTGGACCCGTTCCTACAGCTCTGCCCAGACGCAGCTGCACAGGGCTGTGTGTGTGAGTGTGTGTGTGTGTGTATGAGAGAGTGTGTGTGTGTGTGTGAGTGTGTGTGTGTGTGTGTGAGTGTGAGAGTGTGTGTGTGTGTTCACTCACCCGCCGTGGGGCTGAACATGACCTCGGTGGCCTTGGCCCGCCGTGGCTTGAAGCAGAGTCTTGGTTCCCAGCCACAGCCTGAGGCCCACAGCAGTGGGGGCACTGAATCGCAGCCACCAGGCCGCCCGGCCAGCATCCAGGACAGGGCCCTGGCCCGTCAGCTGCGAAGAAGTGAGTCTCCACGTGGAGACAGAAAGCAGTGGAGCAAGTACAGCGTCTATTAGGAGGAGGAAGGGTCCGTGGGGACAGGCTGGCGGGCACTCAGAGAGCCGGGCCTCGTGACGGCCTGGGTCGCGGGGATGGGGCTGGGTTTCCAGGCCTCCTCAGCCAGGTGTCGGCTCTGCCTGGCTCTGAGTCCGCGTTTGGCTCATCTCAGGGTCCTCCCACGCGTGTGGGCACCTCTCCATCAGATGGATCCCGGCAGAGAGGCTGCGGGTGGTGGACATCAGATCTTGTCTCACTGGTGAGGTCTCTCGGTGGCCGGAGCCTCCCCCGGGTGTGGGTCTGGGCTCAGTCCCAAAGTGCACCCCCGCCCCCGGCCCCTGGTGTGGGGCCAGGGCCCAGGGCGCCAAGGGCCAGGACCTAGGCGAAGGGCCTGTGTGCCCTGGTCACGGCCGGCCCATCTCCCAGTGTCAGAGCGGGAGGCAGGGGAGAAAGGGAGGGCCGCTGTTCCCATCGGTTTCATCTCGGGAACAGGAACTCCGTGATCAAGGGACATGCTCGGAAAATGGAAATATTTGGCCAAGCTTTCAGAGATTTAATTAAAATTAATATTATGCCTTATGGAAGCAGAAAACTCAGCACTGTACATGTGGAAGAATCCATTTAACCAATTAGCTGAGTCAAACAGGATGGCCCAGCCTTCAGCAAGGCCCCCACACTTCCTCTTGGGCAGAGCTGAGGCTGATGCCGTGAGTGTCAGGCACGTGGCCCAGCCGGGTGGTGATGGGTGACGCGGTGAGCTGGAGTTTCAGAGAGACTCGGGAGCAGAGGATGGGCTTGCCACGCCTGCCCGGGTCCACCTCAGCAAGACTGCCCGGGAGTGTGGTTGCAAGATTATAGACGAAACTGCTGGCTGGCATTTTAAGGGGGCTCCGGAGAGGTCATGCCCTATGTCTCACTGCAGAAAGAACTCATCAAGAGGCAAAGTCATAGCCAAAAAATGATGTATTAGAACAGGAAGCGTGTGAGCTTCACAAGTGGGCAGGCAAGAGGGTGCTGCACCCCAAGAACTTAGTGGGCTGCTGTTGTATAATCAAAGGCAAAGTGGGGAGGGGAAAGACCACCTTCTTCCTCTTTCTTGAGTGGAAGTCACGCTTCCGTCACCAGCCCCTCCTCCAGGTTGGGTGGGGGGTTTTGTCCCGGCGCGGTCAAGCCAGGACGGTAGCAAATCATTCCGAGTCTCTGTACGGTGAGCGCCTTTCTGTCCCGGGGTCACTGACTTTCTGAGCTTGCTGGACCGGGTGGGGCCTCCTGCTGCCAACGCTTCGTGTTTTGGGGGCATGTCTCCTGCTTCTGCTGCTTGGTTTTGCAGTCAAGCCTGCTTTCTTGAGTCATCATTAACTTACGAGGGTCTCCCATGCTTCTCCTACCTGCAGCCTCCTTGTGGGATTAATTATTTCATCGCCGGCTTTGTCCCTTGCTTTAACAGACTTCCTTCCACGTTCGCCAGCTGTGTGACTTCGGGCAGGTTACTTAACCTCTCTGGGCTGGAAGTGTCTCTTCACACAGCTTGAAGAGAATGTTGGCGCTAACAGGCACAGAGTGGCCACAGCAAACTGGTTTTCCAGAAGCTGAATCTGGCAGTTTCTGCAGTTGCATTTTCCACCTGAATTTGTTCACAGTGTTTTGAAAGTTTTCTGTTCCCATTTCCCACCAGACAGAATGGCAAGGATCCCACAGTTTGGTGCTTCTCTCTGTGGGCGAAGCTGTAGGGGAACAAGCTCGCTGACAGGTCGCTGGCGGGTGCAGACTGGCGGCACCCTCGTGAAAGGAAGCTGGCAGAACCCAGCAAAATCACAGATTCCACCAGGGACCAGAAACCCACTCTGAGGAGCTCGCCCTGTGGGTGTCCCTGCATACGAACAAAATGAGACGCGTGACCACGACTTTCGCTGTTTGTAACGGGAAGGACGGGAAAACCCACCTCCCCACCAACGGAGGGGGGGTCAGGGCTGCCAGGTAGATACAAGAGTCCCACTTAAATCTGAATTTCGGATCGAGACTGCGTGCTTTTTCGTGTAAGCACACATCCAGGCAGCGCGCTGCAGCCTCATCCACCGCCTGTGACGCCCCTCGGCAGGTAAACCAGCACTTCTCGGCCAGGGCGCTCGGGACACGGGATGGGGTAGCGCCTCAGAGGGCCTTTAAGGAGCCCAGACGGTCCTGGCGGTTCTCTGCCTGTGACCATCTGGGTTCCCCAGAAGGGCACTTAGGACCCTGTGGCCTGGTGGCTGGCATCCACTCAGCCCCATGCCTTCACTCCTTTGGAGACTCTTGTGATTCAGAAGGCATGATCCTAGCTCTCACAGGCCTAAACAAAGGGAAGGAGAGCTATGGGCTCCTGTACCAAAGAGCCTAGGGCTTCAGGCACAGCTGGATCCAGGAACACTGCCAGGAATCCATCTCTTGCTACTTCGGAGCTACACCTGGCTCTCTGCTGGCCTCATTCTGCAGCAGGCAGCTTCAGACTCGTCCTCCGGCAGCCTCAGCCCCGCCCGCCCAGCGGGAGCCTCTGGCCTGGCGCACCTTGACTCTGAGCGGCTCTCCCGGCCACTCCCAACCAATCAGCTCAGCTGGGAGACGCTGACTCTCACTGGGCTTCCTGGTGGCTCAGACAGCAAAGAATCTGCCCGCAGTGCGGGAGACGTGGGTTCGATCCCTGGATCAGGAAGATCCCCTGGAGAAAGGAAAGGCAACCCCCTCCAGTATTTTTGCCCGGCAGGCTACAGTCCGTGGGGTGGCGAAGAGCCGGACACAACTGAGCAGCTAAGCACATTGGCTAGGATTGAATCTTGTGCCCATACCTAGTGCGCTTGGCGTGGGCAGAGTCACCCCTGGGGAACCGCACAGACTGGGGAGGGAGGAGAAGGCTTCCGAGAGGGGAGGTGGCAGGGGAACAGGTGCTGAGGGAATGCCCCCCTCCTCCCGGCCAGGCTCTGCCTCAGCACCTGCCTCCTCCAGGAAGCCCCGCGGATCACCTCCCTGCCTCCCGCCCCAGCGGCAGCTGTGAGAGTCGGGACTCTGAGGACACCCCGGCCGGGCTGCACCCCGAGTGCTTTCAGGGTTTCATCCCATGTGATCAATCAACTTCCCCGGAAGTAGACACTGTGTGATCCCTCATTTGGTGCTGAGAGCCAGGCCTTGACTAGACGTGCAAGGACACCCAGGCTGCAGGCCAGTGCTCCGGGCCTGGCTGCTCCAGTCCTCTCTCTAGATCTTGGGGGTGGGGGGGCGCAGGGAAGTGGTGCAGAAGGGAGCTGGCTCCCGTGCTTCCTGGGGTGAGCTCCAAATGCCTCCTCCTGTTGTGGAACGCCTAAGACCACAGTCCCGGGGTCAAGCAGACGCAGGCCCTATTTCAGGGCTGTTACCCTCTGGGCCACTGAGCCAGGCTTATAAGACTCCCTCGTCTCTGAAGTGGGATAACCTCAGTACCTACCTTGTAGGACCGAAGCAAAGATGAAAGGGTGCAGCGCTTCGGCACTGAGCCAAAGCCTGGCGCAGAGCAGAGCTTTACACATGCGAGCCATGGTGATGCTGGGGACGGGGTGCAAGCAATCTGCTCCCCTGCTACCTCAGAATAAAAGAGGGGTCCTCTCATCCCATAGAACTCGCAGCCAGAGGAAGGGCTGGTTGGGGGACCCGTGCCCCTTCCATTCTAGTTAACCCCCTGCCACCTTCTCGGGAGTCGAGGCTTCGATGTACCTGTCTCCTCTCAGAACACGGTGCCCCAAGAGCGAGAGAAGCTGGTCCAGCACTGTGGTTGCCATGGAAACCATTGAATGTAAATTTCATTTTCTGCCTTGCCCAGCTAAGCTATCGATTCAGCAAGAGGGAAAGAAATTGGGAGCAGTTTCCTTCCCCAAGTGAAGCCGAAGGAAGTGTGGTCAGGTGTAGCGAAACCTCTCAGAGGAGAGGATAGAGAGGGGTCAGCTGTGCTCGCCTCCCAAGGGGCAAAGGGGGAGGGGCTCCGTGGAGGGTGTCTGCTCCTGTGAACCCGCTGGCACAGGTAAGCCACACTCCGGTGGTCCGATCCCAGCTCTAGACCACCAGCTGTGTGAGCTGGAGCAAGGGCTGAGCCTCTCTGATTCTTCATGCTTTTTTTAAAAAAAAAGTGGAGAAAAGCTGCAAGCTGGTAAGGCTGGTCCTGGGAACATGCTCACCCCTTCCTCTACAACCTCCCCAGCGCGCTCTTCTCCTTTCCAGCCTGAAGTCCCCTCCATTGTTGTCACCCATGACAAAGCACCCACAAGAAGAACACTGTCCCCGGAAGCTGCCGTGAGAAGCCTGAGGTCCCATGAAAGGAACTAAGGGGGAGACTTTGAGGAGAAGGGACCCGGGACAGGTAAGTCTTCACAGGGCAACTCGGAGTGGAAACCTGGTCCATGATCGCAGGCAAATGGACCACGGAGTGTCCAGCGCGGACACAGACAAGCAGCATCTTCGCCCACTGCGGGGCTCTAGCCTGGCTATGCCCTGGGCCCCCGGCCCTCCCCCGGCACTGGCACCCACACCCCCGTACGCCTCTTAGAGGCCGACCCCTCCGCTGCCGGCTGCAGGGCGGGGAGGGGTACAGCTTCCTCAAGTCCCGGGGCTGCGGAGTCTGCCCCCGGTGAAGGGGCTGCCCTGGCCGCGCAACTTGCCAAGGATGCCCTGTCACGCACGGCGCGGGCGTCGTGGACACACTAATTGGGAAGGGAAACGAGCAGAGAGCTTTAACGAGCTACCTCGTCGTAGCTCCAGCAGGCTGACGTTATTTACAGGGATTCTGCTAATGAGGTGCCTGTCAGAGGGGGAGCCCACGAGGGGGAGGGGGACGCCGGCCAGCCGACGGCAGAGGGATGAGGACAAAGCCCGTTCACGCCCAGCTCTCTGGGCCACAGGATCCAGCTCCTCATCCAGGAATTGCAGGGTGCAGCGAGGCTCATGCCAGGAGCCCAGGCCGGGCGCTCACCTGGCCAGCCCCACCCGACGTGGCTGGAGGCGCCTGTGTCCATGCGGAGAAGCATCAGAGGAGGCCGCTCCCTGCCCACTGCGCGGTGTGCCCCTGGACACTCAGGAGCCCTGAGGAGGGGCGTCCCCGAGCCCAGTTAACACACCCATTCTCTGGGTTGGGCCTGGATGGGCCAGGGTCCCCCAGCCACCCCTCAAGGCCTCCTCCCTGAGGTCCACAGCCAGTGGCTGGGAGGTCTCAGCTCTGCCCCTGGCAGAAGGGGGCTTGCTTGCTCTGGGTCACCTGCACCACCCCCCAGTCCACCCACCGCTGGCCGGGGACTGCACTGCCAGCTGTTTCACTGGGCTCAGCCTGTCAAAGGGATGATCAGTCTGCAGCAGAGGATCAGTTTGTAGCCAAGGAAAGGGCTCTGACCCTCCGTCTCGGTTTTCCCACCTGCAAAATGGGCTTAGTGAAACAGGCCTTTCTGGAAGATGGCGGGGTCCTGAGAGGGGCCGTGGCGGTGCCTGGTCAGCTGTGGTCAGCCACAGCGGCCCTCTGGGCGCGAGGCTGACACCAGCTCCCGGTGCCGGGGGCGGAGTGGGGGCACCTCGCTGGCTGTGCTCCCATCCCTCTGGGCCTGGGTCTCCTCCTCTCCACTCTTACCGCCAAGACTGGCATCTTTAATTATAACGTCTGCGAGTCTCTTTAGGAGCCGCGTGGCTCCTCCTGACAGCCACCTATTCAAAATGAAAGGCACTCAGAACTCTGCGAAGACTCAAGTCTTGGGCGGGGGGTGGGGGGGCATGCATTAATTGCTGAGTGTTGCTATTCACTCTGATGTGGCCGCAAAGAGAATCTTGACGTGTATATTTAAGAGACCAGCGTGAGGCTGGCGTCAGAGCCAGGAGCTCGTCTGGGAGCAGCCGGGCCCCTCCTCTCTCCACACAGGCAGCCCGGGGAGGGGGGGTCCCAGAGAGGTTAAGGGACTTGCTGCAGGGGGCCACACCCAGGTGGTAGATCAGGCAGCTGCCCGCGGGTTCACGCAGCCTCCACACAGCAGCTGGTTATTCCGGAGCACAGCTCTGCATTCCTTCCACGCATCCTCGCTCGGGCCGTCTGGGGTGCTGTCTGCCCTGCAGCGCCACTGCGCTGGCAAGTGCCGCCTGCCAGGGGGCCTTGTCTGGACAAGGGGCCTGCGGAGACCCTCCTCTGAGGCTGGAGATCCTCCCCTCTGTTACCAGGATGTGGGCACAGCCCCACTGAGCCGCCATCTGTGGCAGCCGGCTGAGACGCAGGTGCCAAGTGCCGACCACAAAGACTGCGTCCAGCGCCAGAGCCCAGCAGGCAGACGGGGCGGCCCTCGGGGGCACAGCCCTGGGCAGCCGAGCGTGCCTGCAGCCTCTTGGGAGGAAAGCCATTGTGAGTGGACGGAGTGCCGTTTCTGAGCTCAGCTGTCAGCTCAAAGCCCGGCGAGACTCTGCCCTGCCCAGTGACCTACCGACCCTCTTCGTTTCCAACTCTGTGTCTGCCAGCGTGAGCACCAGGCTGGACCGTGCGGGCTGGGTTGGGGCCTCACGAGTGGACGTGTGATGAGTGCAGCCCAGGGCTGCCCGCTGTGCAGAAAGGCAGCCAGATCTTGACCGGCAAGCAGCTCCAGGCCGGCGCCGCCACGGACGGCCCATGGGAAGGGCCCCCGGGCCAGGGAGACCCTCTGGGAGCCGGGCTCCAGGCCAGGGCGCTTCTGACGGCCTGTCTCCTCCCCTCTCTTTGGAGAAGGCTCAGACCTGCGCCCTCCCCTCTTCTCTCTCATGGCGGTCCTGGTAATAAGCCCCTTGCATTTCCAGCTCCATCATCTGGGCATCAGGGCCCCCAGGGCCCCAGCAGACAGAGTGTCAACCTTTCCCCAGCTGCAGGCAGGCCTTTGGGGTGAGCCACGCTGCAGGGCCCATGGGGAGCGGCTCCCAGTGTGGCTCAGGCCCCTCCTGCCACCCCGCGTCGTGCAGAGCGCCCAGGCTGGGCCCCACTGGCGTGCCCGCCCCGGCTCCTTTGGGTCCCACTGCGCGTGGCTGCCCCGGGCTGGGTCCCTCTGGCGTGCCCGCCCCAGCTCCTTTGGGTCCTGGGCCTCCACCTCGCTCACGGGTGGAGCAGGCAAGCTGACACCCACCGAGCACCAGAGGAGGCACCCACTTCCAAAGGACAGGCCCAGGAGTGTGGGATTTGAGGTCCATTTCATTAGACTCTAGATGATCATGGGTGAAAAAGCCTCACCCTTGGATGGTTCAGGTGGAGGGCTGGGGTTGAAAGGCCCTTAGGCAGGGGTGTGGAGGCCCCAGCCGTCTTACAGCCAGGCAGAGGGCGCCTGGCGTGCCCCGCCCCAGCCCCTCACCCCGTCCCAGGCGATTCCAGGACCCGGTGGGAGGAGAGGGGCACCTAGGAAGGCCCAGAGACCCCCAGGCAGCCAGAGGGCGGCAGGGGGCTGTGATGCCTGCGATGGGGGGG
>SJYT01018124.1:392221-427930 GCA_006410635.1 Cephalophus harveyi | reverse complement strand
TCCAACTCAAACTGAGCTGCTTCCCTTTGTTCAGGCCTGGTGCCGTCTGTAATTAGAAAATAAATTACTTTGCCTCAAAGAAGCGCGCCTGGTCCTAGCGGCAGGATAAGGGGATCAGAGGCGAGGAGCCATCCGCAGCCTGACAGGTGCAGGGGCAGCGCCTATCAGCCTGTCCAGGCGGCGCGGCCCCGACGAGGTGAGGGGACAGGGGTCCGGGGGGGTCGGGGGACAGCGGCTGGGCTCCCGCTGACCCGCAGAGTCTGCAGGATCCGGGAATCCTGGAGGAGATTCTGGGCCTCCTCGTCCCCTCCCCTTCTGCGTGTGAGGTGCTGGCATGGGCCCAGATGTCCTGAAGGGCAAGGCGCCCACCGGGGGCCGCCTGCGGTTTTCACCCCCAGCCTGTCTGCCTTCACCCACCCGTTCCGGCCACTCATTCCCACCCCAGGCCCTTTCCCTGCCTTCCCGTCTGCATGGAGACGTCCCTACCCCAGGGCCTGCCCTGAAAGTCTCTACTCTTGGGGTCCCTCGCCGAACACCCCTCCCTCCTGCTCCCTCCAGAGCCCGCGTCTTTGTCACTCGAAGACGGATGCTGGGACTTCTTCCTCTGCTGTCTTTCCTGTCCCCCCAGATATGCTCAGCCCAGGGATGCCAACTGCAGACCCGGGGTCCCCGGGGACAGCCCTAGCCTGCCTGGAGTTTACTTCCCTGGGTCTCAACCGCCTTCGGGGCACCCCCAGCACCAGAGGGGCTCCTGGGAGGCACCTGGGGCCGGGCAGACGTTCCCTGAGGCAAGGGGACTCGGGGGACGATCCGGCGGGAAGATGGTCTGTGGAGAGACCCTGCAGGCCCACGGCAGAGACCCCCGTGCCCGGAGAGGGGCGAGGCAGTGGATACACTGGTGCCCCACGTGCCCGCACACCCTCGCCCAGGTGGGAAGGTCTTGGGCTTGGGGACCTGTGGGGCCCCTGGCAGTTTCAGCCACCCCCCACCCCGGGAGGGGCACCCAGCCCAGCGAGCCTCAGTCCCGCCAGGCCTGTGTAGCGTCCAGGGGGTGCACACCCAGCACGTGGCCGGGCTCACATATTTCTCACTGTGGCCTTCAAGTTGCCCACCAGGTGTTTCTGAGGGCGGGTGGGGGATCGACCCCAATTTGACCCCCAGGTCTGTAACGTTAGAGATGCCCCCCACTTGCTGTTGGAGGGCTGAGATTGCCGTGCAAAGCAACCCGCGGAGGAGGCACCCCCAAGGCCACTCGCCCCAGACGTGACCACGTCCTGACATCCAACAACCCCGAGGCTTTGTTCTGGCTTTGGACCTTGAGGCCTCCAGCGCGGGGGCACCCAGCCTCCGGGGCCTGACGCCTGCTCTGTGAGGTGGAGCTGAGGTCACGACGGTACAAATAAAGTGTACAGTAGACGCAACGTGCTTGAGTCATCCCCAAACCTCTCCTCCTCCTGGGTCCGCGGAAAACCTTCCCCGAAACCCGGTCCCTGGCGCCCGAGAGGCTGGGGACAGCTGCCCCGCGCATGCCTTTCTCTCCATCAGGGCCGACGTCATGAGCTTGGATCCGTGCCCTCAGTGGTCAGTTCTCGGGCGTGGCCTGTCCAGGCTCCCAGGCACCTAAGGCGTTTCTGCTGGGCATGGCCCTGGGCATGGACCTGCCAGCTCGTGGGGCAAAGGGGAGTCTGCGTGGTGGGCGGCAGCTGTCAGCCGCTCGGGGTGGGTGCGGGCTCACCTCTCCCAGCCCCACAGCACCTGCGGGGGCGGGGGCGCCCCATGCGCCCGTGCGGGTCTGCCCTGCATGTGGCCTGCAGAGGTGCGTGAACGCTCAGTGGACCCCACCTGTTTTACTCCTTACCTCCATGCTGACGCCACAGGGTAGCCGTTCACAAGTATGCAAAAGGCAAGAAGGGGGTGGGGAGGGGGGAGGGACAGGGAGGAGCCCCGGAGGCCAGCGGATCCAGCAGGCACCGGCCAGCCCCCAGCGACTCTACAGGCAAAGAGCAGAACACCCTGGGCGCTCTGACGGCTCCTGCTGGGGTGGACGAGCCCCTGGAGGCTCGGCAGGAGGTGGACACCTCCGGACCAGCGCAGCCTCGCAGGAAAGGAGAGTACGGAGGACAGAGACGCGTCCCGGGACTGCCTGTCTCAGGCTGGGGGACGGGCCGGGAGCTGCCTGGGGAGGTCACTTGGAGGGCCGGAAGATGCGGGGCGGGGGGCCGGCTGACCCCTGCCCCCACTTTCTTTGGGGGCACATGAGCTCTGAGCCGGAGGGACAGAAGATCAGAGGGGCCGGGGAGCCAGGGGCCAAGGCTGGTGGGCGCATGTCTGGCGTCAGGAGGACAGAGTGCTGCCGGCGGCCGAGGCTGGCGGCCAAGAGGACAGAGCCATCATCCCAACACACACGCCGCCAGGCCGCTCGGGCATCAGCGTCTGCTCGCCTCTCTCCACCTGCTGCCTCAGGCCCTCTGCACAGCGGCTCGGCGCACGGAGGTCCTTAGACCCACTTCAGAGACGGGTAGACTGAGGCACAGGGAGGTCACCCTGGAGAGCAGAGGGCGGGAGCACCCAGCAGTCCCGCCTGGACGCCCTGCTCTCCGGCCCTCGCAGAAAAGTGCAGTGGACCCTGATGCTTTTCCTTTCTCTAGCATTTTTTTAGATTTATTAATTTTATCTCTGGCTGAGCTGCGTGTTTGTTGCCGCACATTTTTCTCTCGTTGCGGAGATCGAGGACAGAGCTGCTCCTCTGTGGACACCGGCTTCTCACGGCGGCAGCTTCTCTTGTTGTGATGCATGGGCTCCGGGCACAGGCCGCGGGCACACGGGCCGCGGGCACACGGTCTCCGGGCACACGGGCCGCGGGCACATGGTCTCCGGGCACACGGTCTCCGGGCACACGGGCCGCGGGCACATGGTCTCCGGGCACAGGCTCCGGGCACACGGGCCGCGGGCACACGGTCTCCGGGCACACGGGCCCTGGGCACATGGGCTCCGGGTACACGGTCTCTGGGCACATGGGCTCCGGGTACACAGGCCCCGGGCACACGGGCCCTGCAGTTGTGGCTCCATAGTTGTGCCCCACGGACTCAGTTGCTCCGTGGCACGTGGAATCTTCCCTGACCAGGGATCAGACTCGTGTCTCCTGCATCGACAGGTGGATTCTTAACCACTGGGCCAACAGGAAAGTCTTCTAACATTTTTTAATGTTAAAAATAAAGGGGGGGAATCTAGCTTGGGTGGACACTTTAATTCACTGATTCTCCTTTATGAAATATGAAATGAAAAAAATAAGCACAGAGGATGTGCTTATGAACGCTGTGCTCAGAGGAGAGAATTAATGCAGAAATACCCGCCGTTACAGGCAACAGACAGAGCGCGCTGCTGGGCTGAGGGTCGCGGAGGGTCCACAAAGCACCTTTAGAAGCTGACCTGGTAGTCAGGTGCAAATGTCAAAAATGTCTGAACAGGTCTCTTAAGACAAAAGTCCCAACCACAGTATAATAAAACTAGAAGTAAACGCTTCCTAAAAATAGAAAATTGGAGATTTAAGACTACTGTCATCAATAACATCTAGGTCAAGGAGAAAATCAAGCACACAGCAGATGCCGTAGAAAACAATGGAAGCTCAGCCCCGTGAATCAGAGCCTCTGGGACCGCACCCCCCCACCCGGAGGCTCCCGCACGACCCTCAGCGCTTCTGCTGTCAAAGACCTCGCAACACAGAACACACCAGACGCGCTTTCCACCTCAGATCCTTAAGGAGAGAACAAGCCCCAAGGAAAATAATAAAGATAAAAGCAAATAAATAAATTGCAGAACATAAAATCAGTGGCAATAAATAAATACCAGACCTGGTTCTTTGAAAATAAACTAGTAAAAAAGAAAAACTTCCTAGAAACCCAATCAAGGAAAATTCTGTTAAGTGCAGAGCCTTCCCACTTCAAATTCAGCACTCGTTAATTCTTTAAAGGCGGTCAGATTATTAGACCAGGACAAACACAGACTCCGCTAAGGCCACGGGCCGGGGAGGTTCCAGCTGACATGCGCGGGACAGACGTCCGCCTGGGATGTCACCCGTGGGACAGGGGACGTGACGGTCCTAGCCTCCAGCCAGGGACACCCGATCCCTGGGAGGTGTCCTCGAAGGCTTCTGGGGGCTGTTGTCTGAGGTCCCGAGTGATGGAGTGGATGGGTCCCTGCGGCCCTGAGCCCATTTCACAGGTGTGAATGGCGAGGTCAGCAAGCCAAGTGGTGTGGAAGCCCCCAGCACCGGCCCCTCTGTGTCCTGGAGAGTGGCCTCCCGTCCCACCCTCTCTATCTCTATTCTGAATTTCCCTAGTTCTCTTTTCTGATTAATGTCTTTCCGAATTCCTTTCTTGTTTCTAAGCAAGGAGGCCGAGGTCTCAGCAGGTCTGAGTGGAGCATGCTCAACTCCAGTTGCTGAGTGAGGGCCCCGCGCTCACGTGCCTCTCTCAGAAAGCGAGTGTAGTGGTTGGTTTTATCATCACTTTGATGCGTGGACAAGGTGAGTTCACAGCGCACGTGACCACAAGGATCACGCAAAGCAGCCAAGTGGAGAGTGTCTGTCCTCAGCCAGATCTGCTGTGGGCCATGTCCAGGCGTGATCCTCTGTGGCTTAATCCTTCCTGGACCTGGGTGGCCGCTTCCTCCCCGTGGTAGGGAGGCCTCCATCTATCATCTTTTCCCGTGGGTGCCCAGGCCCTCTCTCCCGTCCTCCTCCCGACGCCCCTAACGCCCGCGTCCGTGCCCTTGACGGTGTCCGAGGCCAGGCTCACGTCGTGTCTGCTCCCTCCCTTTGCCCACAGCAGTGGCGTCCAAGCCCTCCATCCCTCTGGGTCCCGCCGTCTCCGGTTGGTTCCTCCCAGGACTTTTTAACCTCAGTTTTCATGTCCTCTGTGTCTTCTCTTTGTTAAAAACTTGTGACTCTCCCCTGCGCGCCTCTCTGCCCTGAGTTCCGGGTCATCCGCAGTCGCCGCTCTGAACTCCCGCGGCAGGCGGCCCATCCCGCATCCCTCAGCTCTGCTGCTGGGGTCTGCCCCGCTCCTCATCTGGGGCGTGCTCCTCTGCTAGCTCCTCCTGTCTCTGGGTTCCGTTTCTCGACCTGGGCGAGGTGGGAGTGTCCTGGGCGTCCCCTCTCCCCGGGCACTGACGGGGGCTCTGGAGGGCAGGTGGGTGGCCCGGCCCTGCCCTGTGTGGATGCTGCTGGTGAGCGGGGTCTGGTCACGCAGCGGCCGCTTCCAGAATCCTAGGGCCCCTGGCTGGTGCCGGCTCACTGGGGGCAGAGTCGGCCCGGGAGGCTCTGGAGCTGGTCCTGGAGTGGGGGACCACTGGTGGGGGGCGCGGCTCCTGACAGTCAGGTGGGGGGCCTGGGGGATCCCGAAGCTCGCGTTGGCTGCAGATGTGTATAAGAGACAGCACACGGTCTCCGGGCACACGGGCCCCGGGCACACGGTCTCCGGGCACACGGGCCGCGGGCACACGGTCTCCGGGCACACGGTCTCTGGGCACATGGGCTCCGGGTACACGGTCTCTGGGCACATGGGCTCCGGGTACACAGGCCCCGGGCACACGGGCCCTGCAGTTGTGGCTCCATAGTTGTGCCCCACGGACTCAGTTGCTCCGTGGCACGTGGAATCTTCCCTGACCAGGGATCAGACTCGTGTCTCCTGCATCGACAGGTGGATTCTTAACCACTGGGCCAACAGGAAAGTCTTCTAACATTTTTTAATGTTAAAAATAAAGGGGGGGAATCTAGCTTGGGTGGACACTTTAATTCACTGATTCTCCTTTATGAAATATGAAATGAAAAAAATAAGCACAGAGGATGTGCTTATGAACGCTGTGCTCAGAGGAGAGAATTAATGCAGAAATACCCGCCGTTACAGGCAACAGACAGAGCGCGCTGCTGGGCTGAGGGTCGCGGAGGGTCCACAAAGCACCTTTAGAAGCTGACCTGGTAGTCAGGTGCAAATGTCAAAAATGTCTGAACAGGTCTCTTAAGACAAAAGTCCCAACCACAGTATAATAAAACTAGAAGTAAACGCTTCCTAAAAATAGAAAATTGGAGATTTAAGACTACTGTCATCAATAACATCTAGGTCAAGGAGAAAATCAAGCACACAGCAGATGCCGTAGAAAACAATGGAAGCTCAGCCCCGTGAATCAGAGCCTCTGGGACCGCACCCCCCCACCCGGAGGCTCCCGCACGACCCTCAGCGCTTCTGCTGTCAAAGACCTCGCAACACAGAACACACCAGACGCGCTTTCCACCTCAGATCCTTAAGGAGAGAACAAGCCCCAAGGAAAATAATAAAGATAAAAGCAAATAAATAAATTGCAGAACATAAAATCAGTGGCAATAAATAAATACCAGACCTGGTTCTTTGAAAATAAACTAGTAAAAAAGAAAAACTTCCTAGAAACCCAATCAAGGAAAATTCTGTTAAGTGCAGAGCCTTCCCACTTCAAATTCAGCACTCGTTAATTCTTTAAAGGCGGTCAGATTATTAGACCAGGACAAACACAGACTCCGCTAAGGCCACGGGCCGGGGAGGTTCCAGCTGACATGCGCGGGACAGACGTCCGCCTGGGATGTCACCCGTGGGACAGGGGACGTGACGGTCCTAGCCTCCAGCCAGGGACACCCGATCCCTGGGAGGTGTCCTCGAAGGCTTCTGGGGGCTGTTGTCTGAGGTCCCGAGTGATGGAGTGGATGGGTCCCTGCGGCCCTGAGCCCATTTCACAGGTGTGAATGGCGAGGTCAGCAAGCCAAGTGGTGTGGAAGCCCCCAGCACCGGCCCCTCTGTGTCCTGGAGAGTGGCCTCCCGTCCCACCCTCTCTATCTCTATTCTGAATTTCCCTAGTTCTCTTTTCTGATTAATGTCTTTCCGAATTCCTTTCTTGTTTCTAAGCAAGGAGGCCGAGGTCTCAGCAGGTCTGAGTGGAGCATGCTCAACTCCAGTTGCTGAGTGAGGGCCCCGCGCTCACGTGCCTCTCTCAGAAAGCGAGTGTAGTGGTTGGTTTTATCATCACTTTGATGCGTGGACAAGGTGAGTTCACAGCGCACGTGACCACAAGGATCACGCAAAGCAGCCAAGTGGAGAGTGTCTGTCCTCAGCCAGATCTGCTGTGGGCCATGTCCAGGCGTGATCCTCTGTGGCTTAATCCTTCCTGGACCTGGGTGGCCGCTTCCTCCCCGTGGTAGGGAGGCCTCCATCTATCATCTTTTCCCGTGGGTGCCCAGGCCCTCTCTCCCGTCCTCCTCCCGACGCCCCTAACGCCCGCGTCCGTGCCCTTGACGGTGTCCGAGGCCAGGCTCACGTCGTGTCTGCTCCCTCCCTTTGCCCACAGCAGTGGCGTCCAAGCCCTCCATCCCTCTGGGTCCCGCCGTCTCCGGTTGGTTCCTCCCAGGACTTTTTAACCTCAGTTTTCATGTCCTCTGTGTCTTCTCTTTGTTAAAAACTTGTGACTCTCCCCTGCGCGCCTCTCTGCCCTGAGTTCCGGGTCATCCGCAGTCGCCGCTCTGAACTCCCGCGGCAGGCGGCCCATCCCGCATCCCTCAGCTCTGCTGCTGGGGTCTGCCCCGCTCCTCATCTGGGGCGTGCTCCTCTGCTAGCTCCTCCTGTCTCTGGGTTCCGTTTCTCGACCTGGGCGAGGTGGGAGTGTCCTGGGCGTCCCCTCTCCCCGGGCACTGACGGGGGCTCTGGAGGGCAGGTGGGTGGCCCGGCCCTGCCCTGTGTGGATGCTGCTGGTGAGCGGGGTCTGGTCACGCAGCGGCCGCTTCCAGAATCCTAGGGCCCCTGGCTGGTGCCGGCTCACTGGGGGCAGAGTCGGCCCGGGAGGCTCTGGAGCTGGTCCTGGAGTGGGGGACCACTGGTGGGGGGCGCGGCTCCTGACAGTCAGGTGGGGGGCCTGGGGGATCCCGAAGCTCGCGTTGGCTGCTAGTGTGCAGGGCTGGGGCCCAGCTGGTCCCGGGGGTGGGGGGCGTCTGGGTCTGGTCTGCTCTGGGAGGGCCAGGTCTGGGGGTGTAGGACTATGGTTCCCTCTGTCTCCCTCTGGTGGGTGAGGCTGGCCTAGTGGCCCCACAGGTGGACGGTGCTGCGTCCCGGCCGTCTGGTGGGCAGGGCCGTGTCCACCAGGGGAGTTCAGGGGGTTCTCAAGGCAGCCTGTCTGTCGCCGGCTAGGGCTGTGACCCCACCCCGGGGCTGTGTGACTGAGTCTCCCGGATCTGGGTCTGACAGGCCTGGATCTCAGCCCAGGGGCCGTGTTCACGGGGTCAGTGTGTGTCCAGGCGAGCCCCAGCTGCCCCGTCTCGGCAGGAGACGCCCCGCGGGCAGCAGGCCGGTGTGGCCCAGGCTCCTGCCCGGTTCAGCGTGCATGAGGTTCTGTGCAGCCGTGTCAGCGTGAGCCTGTGGCTCTCTGCCTCACGCCGTCACAGCCAGATGCGCCGGGGGTCCGGGGTCACACGCCCGCATGGGAGCAGGGTGGGCTCCCAGCGCTCACTCCCGGGGGACGCTCTGCAGCGTCACCTCCCCCCAGGGTGTGGCTGCCCACTGGGGGTGCAGAGCGGGACTGTACCCCGGGTGCCACTCCCGCGGTCCCATCACGGTTCCTTGTGTGGTAGGAGAAGGGGCGAGAGGGGACGGGCAGGCCCCAGGTCTCGGTCGCGTCCCTGGCCTGGCCGCCCAGTGAGGGTCCCCGGCTTCAAGCAGGAAGTAACTCAGGCACCAAGTGAAGGAGAAACGAGCTCCCTGAGACGGGGCCCTGCAGGGCCCGGTGCTCAGGGCGTGTGAGCCGGCTGGCGGCGTGGCCTGACATGGCTGGCGGTGGGGGGCCGATTCCAGCTACTTAGGGGAGGGGCTGGCGTTTCCAGGACTTGGGCCACCGGCCCCTGTCCTGGCCGCCGTGGGGCTGTCGTCCCGCTGACGTGTTACCGTGGGCGGGAAGGAGCTCCGGGGTTGGCTCTTCTGCCCTCTTGGGCCTGGTTGTCGGCTCCAACCGTGTCAGTCGCGTCCTGCTCGTCTCGGTGGCTGAGTCTTTCTTTCCTGGGTGTGCCCTGTGCCCTCCCCTTCTGTTTCACGCCCTCCCCTTCTGTTTCACGCCCTCCCCTCCGGTTTCACGCCTTCCCCTCCTGTTTCACGCCTTCCTGCCTTTAGCGTGGACGGCCTTTTCTGCTCGGTTCCGGCCTTCGACGATGGCTCTTCTGCGGAAGGCTGTGATTTTGGTGGGCCCCCGAGAGGGGCTGAGCCAGGCTCCCCTCAGTGCACACCCAGATTCCCGGTCACACGTCATTGTGAGGCGACCGTCTCATGTATTTCACTTCTTTATGTAGCTGAGTACATTTTAGAAGGGGCTGCGACGCTGGGATTATGTCAGTTACAACTTCTAGCGGATGAGAACCCAAACCAACCTGGTTTAGGCAAAATATGGGGCTTCCCTCGTGGTTCCGATGGTAAAGAGTCTGTCTGCAGTGTGGGAGACCCGGGTTCGATCCCTGGGTCAGGAAGATCCCCTGAAGGAGGGAATGGCAACCTACTCCAGTATTCTTGCCTGGAGAATCCCATGGACAGAGGAGCCTGGCGGGCTACAGTCCATGAGGTCGCGAAGAGTCGGACACGATTGAGCAACTTCACTTTCACTTTCACAAAATAAAACAAGGGACTTCCTGGTGGTCCAGTGGCTAAGACTCTGTGTTCCCAAAGCAGGGGGCTGAGGCTCGCCCCCTGGTCAGGGAACTAGACCCCACACGCCACAGCCAAGAGTCTGCGTGCTGCAATTAAATGTCTCATGTGCTGCAGCTAAGACCTGGTTCAGCCGAACAAAGAAATAAATACATATCAAACAAACAAAGAAAAAGACAAGTGGGCCTCTCTCTTGGCTGGGCCCCGGGAGTCCTGGGGATGCAGCAAGTCCGTGACGGCCTGGCCAGCGCCTGTGGGTCTGCTTCCTGGAGAAGCAGGGTCTGGGGACTGCAGGGTCCCTCTGCCCACACAGGGGACGGTGAAGCTGGTGAACACAGGCCGCATATGAGGCTGAGGAAGGCCTCCGTCTCCTGAACCTGTTCTCAGGATGCGGCCGGAAGGGCTCGGGTGCTGTGCGTGAGAGAGGGAGCCCTGCTGTTTGAGTCCAGGTGCTGCCTGTTCAGACTTCTCTGTCCTTCCATCTTTCTCCGCTTTACACGTTTTCATCAGAAAAAAATGGCAGGAGAGTGGCCAGCTACGTTTGGTTTTAAATGATAAGGGAATGATACAGGTTTTGCTGGTAAGGGCGGGGTTTGTCTGCTTGACCCCGAGGCCCCTCCCCCTGCCTGGTGGGCGGGTGTCCCGCTCGAGGGCTTCTGGCACCACCGTGCTGTCCCCGGGGTCTCAGGCGACAGGGCAGGCCATGTGGCCAGACCCTGGGGTTCCTAGCTCTTTGCACAGGGCTGGTCTCCAGATGAGGGCGGGGGCACCGCAGCAGCCTGTCCCCAGCAGCCGCCCATCGAGTGCGCGGGAGCGAGAGGAGGCTTCGCAGGGCTGACCCGGGGCTGGGGCCTGCACACACACCTGCCCCCCTCGTCCTGCAAACGGGTCCTGCTTTGTGGCTCAGAAGTTGCCGAGAGGGTTCACTGTCATAAGCCTCACGGCAGGGGCTGGCTGCACAGGGCACGGTTAGTGAACCGTTTGCTGACCGAGCGATGGGGCGGGTGGGGAGGGCGGCAGGGGGCAGGAGGGCTCTGGGCTCCAGCGTTTGCAGCCTCGGCTGGAGGGCAGCAGCTGAGGTCAGAGCGCGAGTGTGGGCTCTGGCCCCGAGCCAGCTGGACGGGGCTGCCTCTGACGATGCTCTAAATTCTTTACTTGCAAACAGCAGAGTCTCTCAAACTGGTTGGAGTCCAAAACACGGTGGGTCGTCTCAAACACTGGGAAACCCACTTGAGTCAAGCTGGGGGCACCCAGGACTCTCTCCCTGGGAGTCCCACCCCCCACCCCCTGAAACCTCTTGTCCTGAGCTGGCGTGGCTTCATGACGTCTGCTGGTCTGTGATGTGAACTCCAGAGTCTGGTCTCGGGTGCCCAGGAGTAAAACGTTTTCTAGTGAATGAGGGGCACCTGCCCTTGGTTTTCAGTGAAATTTCCTGCTTTTCATTTTTTATGGTGTCTTTATAAGCATCTGCTGGTCAGTCACCTCTGATTCCTCATCTCTGCACGAGGCCGTGTTTTGTGGACGAGCTGTCTCCTGCGGGCACCGTGGAGAGAGCCAGGCTCTCGGTGACTGTCCCCTGGAGGTCTGGTCCCGCAGAGGGTCACCCGGCCGCGTGGCCGGGGGCTTGTTGCAGGTGTGCGGTTGTCCACCTGGGCCCCTGCTGAGGTCAGCTGCCTGCTCTCTGGCCGAGTACACAGAAGACAAAGGCTCTGCTCCTCGTCTACCGAGGATCGGGTCTTAGAGGTACAGCTGTGGTTCTCCCTCAAACACGAGTACCTTGTCAGCTGCTTCTGGCTCCTCCGGCCGTGGGCAGTCTCTCTGTCTCCTCCCACACTCCTGCTCAAACCGTATTGCTTTTTTCTGCTTCACCTATTTTTGTGATTTGATGTTTCAGCTAAATCCTCATTCTGATCAAGCTGGAGTCTGATTTTCTTGCTGTTTCGGAGATTTCAGTGAGATGGGTCTGTTTTCAGAAGGCTCTTTTGTATTTTGAAATTTTGTAACAATTTCACTTTCAATCAATGTCATCCAATGCATGCATCATATTTGGGTGTGGTGAGAAGACCCACACCTGGGTCTTGCAGGAAACAGCTTTCAAGGGAGTGGTGCGGTTATTCGTGGAGACTGGGCGACGCTGCTTTATCCTGGAAGCCGGCATCATTTCAGTGCCTGCCTGTTCCTATTTTCATGCTCTGGCAAGCTGGCTTCCGAGTTGGAAAGCTCAAAACCCAACTTTAGTTGATTTATTCAGAAGCAGAGCTTGTTGAAAGGCTGCTGGGGCAGCTCAGAGAATATGACAGGGAGACCTGCAGGGTTGCTTTCAAGGCCCCCCCTCCGGACACCGCCTCAGAAGCCTGCCGCAGAGCCGGGGCCGCACCCCCAGGGCCCCCAAGTCCGGGCTCTGGGAGTCTGGGGGTCTGGGCTGTGTGCCGTTGCAGCTCCGAGCCAGGCTGGAAGGCGGGTGCTGTGGTCCCCACTGCTTCCACAGGACTGGCCGGTGGGCTCTGCCTCCTGGTCCAGGGGGTGCCCATTGGCTGGGACGGTGCTGGCTTCTGTCTCCTTGACCCGTCTTGACCGCAGACCCCTCGCTGGGATAGACCCCCTGGCTGGGGCATCCCCTGCCCCCTGCCCTTAGCCCCCCTGTGTTGGCTTGGCTCCCTCAGTCCCTCCTGTCCCCCACAATGACCCTCCGGGGAGGAAGAGCCCAGCACCGCCCCGACAGCCACCTCCTGCCCAGACGCCACCCTGTGGGGTAAGTCCCCTGCCTTTTCTGCCCTTTGATGGGCATGGAGGCCCTGCAGCACCTGGCTGGTGGGGTTCGCTCACAAGGGAAATCACATCCTTCCAGTGCGACTGCAAGAGGAGCGAGTTGACAGCCAGCAGGGATATGGGTCAGCTGAGCACATGCTGCCCAGAGGCGGGAGGGGAGTGCAGAACCTCAAGTCACTGGAGCACCTGCGGTGTCCCCTCGGGTGCTCATCTCCTGGTGCTCTGTCCCCCCGGGTGCTCGTGTCCTGGGGCTCTGTCCCCCCGGGTGCTCATCTCCTGGTGCTCTGTCCCCCCGGGTGCTCATCTCCTGGTGCTCTGTCCCCCCGGGTGCTCATGTCCTGGTGCTCTGTCCCCCCGGGTGCTCATCTCCTGGGGCTCTGTCCCCCCGGGTGCTCATCTCCTGGTGCTCTGTCCCCTCGGGTGCTCATCTCCTGGTGCTCTGTCCCCCCGGGTGCTCGTGTCCTGGGGCTCTGTCCCCCCGGGTGCTCATCTCCTGGTGCTCTGTCCCCCCGGGTGCTCATCTCCTGGTGCTCTGTCCCCCCGGGTGCTCATCTCCTGGTGCTCTGTCCCCCCGGGTGCTCATCTCCTGGTGCTCTGTCCCCCCGGGTGCTCATCTCCTGGTGCTCTGTCCCCCCGGGTGCTCATCTCCTGGTGCTCTGTCCCCCCGGGTGCTCATCTCCTGGTGCTCTGTCCCCCCGGGTGCTCATCTCCTGGTGCTCTGTCCCCCCGGGTGCTCATCTCCTGGTGCTCTGTCCCCCCGGGTGCTCATCTCCTGGTGCTCTGTCCCCCCGGGTGCTCATCTCCTGGTGCTCTGTCCCCCCGGGTGCTCATCTCCTGGTGCTCTGTCCCCCCGGGTGCTCATCTCCTGGTGCTCTGTCCCCCCGGGTGCTCATCTCCTGGTGCTCTGTCCCCCCGGGTGCTCATCTCCTGGTGCTCTGTCCCCCCGGGTGCTCATCTCCTGGTGCTCTGTCCCCCCGGGTGCTCATCTCCTGGTGCTCTGTCCCCCCGGGTGCTCATCTCCTGGTGCTCTGTCCCCCCGGGTGCTCATCTCCTGGTGCTCTGTCCCCCCGGGTGCTCATCTCCTGGTGCTCTGTCCCCCCGGGTGCTCATCTCCTGGTGCTCTGTCCCCCCGGGTGCTCATCTCCTGGTGCTCTGTCCCCCCGGGTGCTCATCTCCTGGTGCTCTGTCCCCCCGGGTGCTCATCTCCTGGTGCTCTGTCCCCCCGGGTGCTCATCTCCTGGTGCTCTGTCCCCCCGGGTGCTCATCTCCTGGTGCTCTGTCCCCCCGGGTGCTCATCTCCTGGTGCTCTGTCCCCCCGGGTGCTCATCTCCTGGTGCTCTGTCCCCCCGGGTGCTCATCTCCTGGTGCTCTGTCCCCCCGGGTGCTCATCTCCTGGTGCTCTGTCCCCCCGGGTGCTCATCTCCTGGTGCTCTGTCCCCCCGGGTGCTCATCTCCTGGTGCTCTGTCCCCCCGGGTGCTCATCTCCTGGTGCTCTGTCCCCCCGGGTGCTCATCTCCTGGTGCTCTGTCCCCCCGGGTGCTCATCTCCTGGTGCTCTGTCCCCCCGGGTGCTCATCTCCTGGTGCTCTGTCCCCCCGGGTGCTCATCTCCTGGTGCTCTGTCCCCCCGGGTGCTCATCTCCTGGTGCTCTGTCCCCCCGGGTGCTCATCTCCTGGTGCTCTGTCCCCCCGGGTGCTCATCTCCTGGTGCTCTGTCCCCCCGGGTGCTCATCTCCTGGTGCTCTGTCCCCCCGGGTGCTCATCTCCTGGTGCTCTGTCCCCCCGGGTGCTCATCTCCTGGTGCTCTGTCCCCCCGGGTGCTCATCTCCTGGTGCTCTGTCCCCCCGGGTGCTCATCTCCTGGTGCTCTGTCCCCCCGGGTGCTCATCTCCTGGTGCTCTGTCCCCCCGGGTGCTCATCTCCTGGTGCTCTGTCCCCCCGGGTGCTCATCTCCTGGTGCTCTGTCCCCCCGGGTGCTCATCTCCTGGTGCTCTGTCCCCCCGGGTGCTCATCTCCTGGTGCTCTGTCCCCCCGGGTGCTCATCTCCTGGTGCTCTGTCCCCCCGGGTGCTCATCTCCTGGTGCTCTGTCCCCCCGGGTGCTCATCTCCTGGTGCTCTGTCCCCCCGGGTGCTCATCTCCTGGTGCTCTGTCCCCCCGGGTGCTCATCTCCTGGTGCTCTGTCCCCCCGGGTGCTCATCTCCTGGTGCTCTGTCCCCCCGGGTGCTCATCTCCTGGTGCTCTGTCCCCCCGGGTGCTCATCTCCTGGTGCTCTGTCCCCCCGGGTGCTCATCTCCTGGTGCTCTGTCCCCCCGGGTGCTCATCTCCTGGTGCTCTGTCCCCCCGGGTGCTCATCTCCTGGTGCTCTGTCCCCCCGGGTGCTCATCTCCTGGTGCTCTGTCCCCCCGGGTGCTCATCTCCTGGTGCTCTGTCCCCCCGGGTGCTCATCTCCTGGTGCTCTGTCCCCCCGGGTGCTCATCTCCTGGTGCTCTGTCCCCCCGGGTGCTCATCTCCTGGTGCTCTGTCCCCCCGGGTGCTCATCTCCTGGTGCTCTGTCCCCCCGGGTGCTCATCTCCTGGTGCTCTGTCCCCCCGGGTGCTCATCTCCTGGTGCTCTGTCCCCCCGGGTGCTCATCTCCTGGTGCTCTGTCCCCCCGGGTGCTCATCTCCTGGTGCTCTGTCCCCCCGGGTGCTCATCTCCTGGTGCTCTGTCCCCCCGGGTGCTCATCTCCTGGTGCTCTGTCCCCCCGGGTGCTCATCTCCTGGTGCTCTGTCCCCCCGGGTGCTCATCTCCTGGTGCTCTGTCCCCCCGGGTGCTCATCTCCTGGTGCTCTGTCCCCCCGGGTGCTCATCTCCTGGTGCTCTGTCCCCCCGGGTGCTCATCTCCTGGTGCTCTGTCCCCCCGGGTGCTCATCTCCTGGTGCTCTGTCCCCCCGGGTGCTCATCTCCTGGTGCTCTGTCCCCCCGGGTGCTCATCTCCTGGTGCTCTGTCCCCCCGGGTGCTCATCTCCTGGTGCTCTGTCCCCCCGGGTGCTCATCTCCTGGTGCTCTGTCCCCCCGGGTGCTCATCTCCTGGTGCTCTGTCCCCCCGGGTGCTCATCTCCTGGTGCTCTGTCCCCCCGGGTGCTCATCTCCTGGTGCTCTGTCCCCCCGGGTGCTCATCTCCTGGTGCTCTGTCCCCCCGGGTGCTCATCTCCTGGTGCTCTGTCCCCCCGGGTGCTCATCTCCTGGTGCTCTGTCCCCCCGGGTGCTCATCTCCTGGTGCTCTGTCCCCCCGGGTGCTCATCTCCTGGTGCTCTGTCCCCCCGGGTGCTCATCTCCTGGTGCTCTGTCCCCCCGGGTGCTCATCTCCTGGTGCTCTGTCCCCCCGGGTGCTCATCTCCTGGTGCTCTGTCCCCCCGGGTGCTCATCTCCTGGTGCTCTGTCCCCCCGGGTGCTCATCTCCTGGTGCTCTGTCCCCCCGGGTGCTCATCTCCTGGTGCTCTGTCCCCCCGGGTGCTCATCTCCTGGTGCTCTGTCCCCCCGGGTGCTCATCTCCTGGTGCTCTGTCCCCCCGGGTGCTCATCTCCTGGTGCTCTGTCCCCCCGGGTGCTCATCTCCTGGTGCTCTGTCCCCCCGGGTGCTCATCTCCTGGTGCTCTGTCCCCCCGGGTGCTCATCTCCTGGTGCTCTGTCCCCCCGGGTGCTCATCTCCTGGTGCTCTGTCCCCCCGGGTGCTCATCTCCTGGTGCTCTGTCCCCCCGGGTGCTCATCTCCTGGTGCTCTGTCCCCCCGGGTGCTCATCTCCTGGTGCTCTGTCCCCCCGGGTGCTCATCTCCTGGTGCTCTGTCCCCCCGGGTGCTCATCTCCTGGTGCTCTGTCCCCCCGGGTGCTCATCTCCTGGTGCTCTGTCCCCCCGGGTGCTCATCTCCTGGTGCTCTGTCCCCCCGGGTGCTCATCTCCTGGTGCTCTGTCCCCCCGGGTGCTCATCTCCTGGTGCTCTGTCCCCCCGGGTGCTCATCTCCTGGTGCTCTGTCCCCCCGGGTGCTCATCTCCTGGTGCTCTGTCCCCCCGGGTGCTCATCTCCTGGTGCTCTGTCCCCCCGGGTGCTCATCTCCTGGTGCTCTGTCCCCCCGGGTGCTCATCTCCTGGTGCTCTGTCCCCCCGGGTGCTCATCTCCTGGTGCTCTGTCCCCCCGGGTGCTCATCTCCTGGTGCTCTGTCCCCCCGGGTGCTCATCTCCTGGTGCTCTGTCCCCCCGGGTGCTCATCTCCTGGTGCTCTGTCCCCCCGGGTGCTCATCTCCTGGTGCTCTGTCCCCCCGGGTGCTCATCTCCTGGTGCTCTGTCCCCCCGGGTGCTCATCTCCTGGTGCTCTGTCCCCCCGGGTGCTCATCTCCTGGTGCTCTGTCCCCCCGGGTGCTCATCTCCTGGTGCTCTGTCCCCCCGGGTGCTCATCTCCTGGTGCTCTGTCCCCCCGGGTGCTCATCTCCTGGTGCTCTGTCCCCCCGGGTGCTCATCTCCTGGTGCTCTGTCCCCCCGGGTGCTCATCTCCTGGTGCTCTGTCCCCCCGGGTGCTCATCTCCTGGTGCTCTGTCCCCCCGGGTGCTCATCTCCTGGTGCTCTGTCCCCCCGGGTGCTCATCTCCTGGTGCTCTGTCCCCCCGGGTGCTCATCTCCTGGTGCTCTGTCCCCCCGGGTGCTCATCTCCTGGTGCTCTGTCCCCCCGGGTGCTCATCTCCTGGTGCTCTGTCCCCCCGGGTGCTCATCTCCTGGTGCTCTGTCCCCCCGGGTGCTCATCTCCTGGTGCTCTGTCCCCCCGGGTGCTCATCTCCTGGTGCTCTGTCCCCCCGGGTGCTCATCTCCTGGTGCTCTGTCCCCCCGGGTGCTCATCTCCTGGTGCTCTGTCCCCCCGGGTGCTCATCTCCTGGTGCTCTGTCCCCCCGGGTGCTCATCTCCTGGTGCTCTGTCCCCCCGGGTGCTCATCTCCTGGTGCTCTGTCCCCCCGGGTGCTCATCTCCTGGTGCTCTGTCCCCCCGGGTGCTCATCTCCTGGTGCTCTGTCCCCCCGGGTGCTCATCTCCTGGTGCTCTGTCCCCCCGGGTGCTCATCTCCTGGTGCTCTGTCCCCCCGGGTGCTCATCTCCTGGTGCTCTGTCCCCCCGGGTGCTCATCTCCTGGTGCTCTGTCCCCCCGGGTGCTCATCTCCTGGTGCTCTGTCCCCCCGGGTGCTCATCTCCTGGTGCTCTGTCCCCCCGGGTGCTCATCTCCTGGTGCTCTGTCCCCCCGGGTGCTCATCTCCTGGTGCTCTGTCCCCCCGGGTGCTCATCTCCTGGTGCTCTGTCCCCCCGGGTGCTCATCTCCTGGTGCTCTGTCCCCCCGGGTGCTCATCTCCTGGTGCTCTGTCCCCCCGGGTGCTCATCTCCTGGTGCTCTGTCCCCCCGGGTGCTCATCTCCTGGTGCTCTGTCCCCCCGGGTGCTCATCTCCTGGTGCTCTGTCCCCCCGGGTGCTCATCTCCTGGTGCTCTGTCCCCCCGGGTGCTCATCTCCTGGTGCTCTGTCCCCCCGGGTGCTCATCTCCTGGTGCTCTGTCCCCCCGGGTGCTCATCTCCTGGTGCTCTGTCCCCCCGGGTGCTCATCTCCTGGTGCTCTGTCCCCCCGGGTGCTCATCTCCTGGTGCTCTGTCCCCCCGGGTGCTCATCTCCTGGTGCTCTGTCCCCCCGGGTGCTCATCTCCTGGTGCTCTGTCCCCCCGGGTGCTCATCTCCTGGTGCTCTGTCCCCCCGGGTGCTCATCTCCTGGTGCTCTGTCCCCCCGGGTGCTCATCTCCTGGTGCTCTGTCCCCCCGGGTGCTCATCTCCTGGTGCTCTGTCCCCCCGGGTGCTCATGTCCTGGTGCTCTGTCCCCCCGGGTGCTCATCTCCTGGTGCTCTGTCCCCCCGGGTGCTCATGTCCTGGTGCTCTGTCCCCCCGGGTGCTCATCTCCTGGGGCTCTGTCCCCCCGGGTGCTCATCTCCTGGTGCTCTGTCCCCCCGGGTGCTCATCTCCTGGTGCTCTGTCCCCCCGGGTGCTCATCTCCTGGGGCTCTGTCCCCCCGGGTGCTCATCTCCTGGTGCTCTGTCCCCCCGGGTGCTCATCTCCTGGTGCTCTGTCCCCCCGGGTGCTCATCTCCTGGTGCTCTGTCCCCCCGGGTGCTCATCTCCTGGTGCTCTGTCCCCCCGGGTGCTCATCTCCTGGTGCTCTGTCCCCCCGGGTGCTCATCTCCTGGTGCTCTGTCCCCCCGGGTGCTCATCTCCTGGTGCTCTGTCCCCCCGGGTGCTCATCTCCTGGTGCTCTGTCCCCCCGGGTGCTCATCTCCTGGTGCTCTGTCCCCCCGGGTGCTCATCTCCTGGTGCTCTGTCCCCCCGGGTGCTCATCTCCTGGTGCTCTGTCCCCCCGGGTGCTCATCTCCTGGTGCTCTGTCCCCCCGGGTGCTCATCTCCTGGTGCTCTGTCCCCCCGGGTGCTCATCTCCTGGTGCTCTGTCCCCCCGGGTGCTCATCTCCTGGTGCTCTGTCCCCCCGGGTGCTCATCTCCTGGTGCTCTGTCCCCCCGGGTGCTCATCTCCTGGTGCTCTGTCCCCCCGGGTGCTCATCTCCTGGTGCTCTGTCCCCCCGGGTGCTCATCTCCTGGTGCTCTGTCCCCCCGGGTGCTCATCTCCTGGTGCTCTGTCCCCCCGGGTGCTCATCTCCTGGTGCTCTGTCCCCCCGGGTGCTCATCTCCTGGTGCTCTGTCCCCCCGGGTGCTCATCTCCTGGTGCTCTGTCCCCCCGGGTGCTCATCTCCTGGTGCTCTGTCCCCCCGGGTGCTCATCTCCTGGTGCTCTGTCCCCCCGGGTGCTCATCTCCTGGTGCTCTGTCCCCCCGGGTGCTCATCTCCTGGTGCTCTGTCCCCCCGGGTGCTCATCTCCTGGTGCTCTGTCCCCCCGGGTGCTCATCTCCTGGTGCTCTGTCCCCCCGGGTGCTCATCTCCTGGTGCTCTGTCCCCCCGGGTGCTCATCTCCTGGTGCTCTGTCCCCCCGGGTGCTCATCTCCTGGTGCTCTGTCCCCCCGGGTGCTCATCTCCTGGTGCTCTGTCCCCCCGGGTGCTCATCTCCTGGTGCTCTGTCCCCCCGGGTGCTCATCTCCTGGTGCTCTGTCCCCCCGGGTGCTCATCTCCTGGTGCTCTGTCCCCCCGGGTGCTCATCTCCTGGTGCTCTGTCCCCCCGGGTGCTCATCTCCTGGGGCTCTGTCCCCCCGGGTGCTCATCTCCTGAGGCTCTGTCCCCCCGGGTGCTCATCTCCTGGTGATCTGTCCCCTCGGGTGCTCATCTCCTGGTGCTCTTTCCCCTCGGGTGCTCATCTCCTGGTGCTCTGTCCCCCCGGGTGCTCATCTGCTGATGCACTGTTCCCCTGGGTGCTCATCTCCTGAGGCTCTGTCCCCCCGGGTGCTCATCTCCTGGTGCTCTGTCCCCCCAGGTGCTCATCTTCTGGTGCTCTGTCCCCCCGGGTGCTCATCTGCTGATGCACTGTTCCCCTGGGTGCTCATCTCCTGATGCTCTGTCCCCCCGGGTGCTCATCTGCTGATGCACTGTTCCCCCGGGTGCTCATCTCCTGGTGCTCTGTCCCCCCGGGTGCTCGTGTCCTGGGGCTCTGTCCCCCCGGGTGCTCATCTCCTGGTGTCTCTCCCCTCGGGTGCTCATCTCCTGGTGTCTCTCCCCTCGGGTGCTCATCTCCTGGTGACCTGTCCCCCTGGGTGCTCATCTCCTGGTGCTCTGTCCCCCCAGGTGCTCATCTTCTGGTGCTCTGTCCCCCCGGGTGCTGTCTCCTGAGGTCTCTGCCCTGGTCCCTCTGGGGCAGTGCTCTGATGCCACGCTTGGGAGGTGGTGACAGTGCCGATCGCCCAGGGAGAGGGGCACCCGGCCCCCAGCATGCGCACATGGGCCCCCACCTGCACCAACACCCCACTCTGCCCCCTGCCCTGCCCTGCCCTGTCCTGCGTGCTTGGGAAACCACTCTCTGCTTTTCTGGATAGATTCCACCTGGATGTTCAACGTGAAATGAAAATTAAAGTAAGAAGAAACCTAAGATGATTCCAGTTTGGTTGGAAAATCCATCTGTCCCTGCCTAGGGACAATACACACGTTCACAGTGGCTATCTCTGGCAGGGGGTGCAAGCGACTTAAGTTTCTCCTTGTTTTTCCCAGTTTCCTAGATTTTCTACAGTTTTGCAAAACATGTACTACTTTTAGAATAAGGGGAAAAAACAGTAAAACAATAAATTTTTAAACAACAAAAAGTTTAAAAGTATCAACATCTGAAAATAGAGGCTTGCATCGCCAGTAAATTAAGGCACACTTGGTTCCTTGATGAAAGAACATTTCAGGTTTCAAAGGGGCTCACAGTTCTGTGAATAAAAGAGGCATGCGATAAATATTTGCTGAGACAATTAATAAATGAGTTCTCTCCGGGGTTTCCTGAAGCGCAGACTCCCCAGTGCATCTTAAATGAAACCAATTTACAGGACGTGATTGTCCCTCCCCACCGCACCCGCTGCTGGAAGGAGAAGACGGGATGGGGCTGGATGCCGGGTTCCTGCTCTGCCCCAGGGTTCAGTCTCGGGCTCCCCAACACCCCCAGCTCCATTTCCTTATCAGAAGAGGGGGAATCGCAGCCACCTGCCCGCCGGGCGCTTTCCTGCTCGTGAAAGGCCTTCGGGAAGCGTCTGCCGAGGATCAGAGTGTCACGGTTACGAGTCTTCAGAGACCCAGGGAGTAAAAACAGCTTCTTTGTGAGCCGTGAACACACAGAAGATTGCCCCAGCCAGAGATGCACGTCAGGGGGTCATTGCAGGCATCGCCCAGGGCAGAAATCCCGACCCCGCCTCTCCGCTCCTGCCCTGAGCCCGCTCCACTTTCACGCTGACCACGCCCCCTCTTCCTGCGCAGTTTTATCCTGTCAACGCCGCATCACCAGAACATGGTTGTTTACCTTGCCTGTTTTTCGTTTGTGTTTTTTAAATAATTGTGTTAGTTTCAGGTGTACAGCAAGTGGTTCAGTTATGCACATACATATGTTCATCCTTTTTCACATTTTTTCCCATATGGGTTATTACAGAGTATTGAGTGGCGTTCCCCGTGCTGTTCAGCAGGTCCTTATTATAATAGATGTCTGTTTTCAGTGTTGCCTGTTTTTACCTTTTTAATATTATTTCCTTATTTGGCTGCACCAGGTCTGGGTTGCGTCTTGCTTGCAGGAACTTTAGTTTCGGCGTGTTCAGTCCTACTGTGGGGTCCAATTTCCTGACCAGGGGTGGAAGCCGGGCCCCGTATTGGGAGTGCTGAGTCTTAGCCACTGGACTGAGGGAAGTCCCCATTTCCGCCTGTCTGTGCTTTTTGAAACTAGACTGGAACCACAGTTTGTCCCCTTTTTTCTTCGGCATTCTTGCTCAGCGTCTTTGATGAGATGCGTCCGCACTCTTGTGCACTTGCGGTTTGTTCACTGTGCCGTGGCGTTTGGCTGGGTCGGTGCCCCTCGGCTCACATCTGTTACCCTGTTGATGGACAGGTGGGCTATTTCCAGTTGGGGCTTTGCTGGGGGGTCAGCTGGGACTCACTGACCTTCAGCTCGGCCTTCACACGCCCGCATCTCTTGAGCATGAATCTGACCCCCCAACGTCCTTGCAGCCTGGAGTTGTGGTGGTGGTTCTGTTTGGTTTTGATTTTTTATTGTAAAGTATGCATAACACCTCCCTGCCAGGCCTGGCCTCCAAGCGCTGGAGCCTCGTGGCGGGGACAGGGCGGCCAAAGCCGGAGGTGCCCACCGGGACATCGGGCCATGGGGTCCGAGCTGCAGGCCACTTTCCACGCTGGTGTTGCCCTTCCAGGGGGACGAGCGCGGCCCCTCCACGGCACTCACCGTGTGCAGGTGCCGATCTGCCTGCTCTGCTGGCCGTACGTAGCTCGGTAACACCGAGAATGGCTCAGGTGCGCACCCGTGTGACCCCCATTTTTATAGGAGACGAAACTGAGCAGAGAAGCTGAGGCATATCCCGTCACACAGCCGGTGGGGAAGGGAGCGTGACGGGACCCAGTCCTTCATCTTGGTCCCTCGGTCCCGTGCGCCGGGCTCCCTCCTGCTAGGTGTGGCCAGTGGGGGGAGGCGGGGTGGGCGGGGCTGTGTCCCCTCCTGTCATTGGTGCTGTGGGTGGGTGGGGCTGTGGGTGGGCGGGGCTGTGGGTGTCCCCTCTGGCCGTCGGCCCTTTGCCAGAGGCCACGCCCCCCTGCACTGCCGAGCTCCAGGTCTCGTGGGATCTCTTTGGGGCACGCGTCCTGTCGTCTGATCTCCCCACAGCCAACCCTTCCAGTCCCTTCTGGGTGAGGCAGGTTCTGTGCTCGCAGGTGGCCGGGCACAGGGGAGACTGGCTAGGCAAAGGGACAAAGGTGATATCTGAGAAGCGGCCCGAGGCCCCCAGGTGCAGGCGGCGGTGGGGGGTGGGGGAAGCCGATGAGAGGAAAGCGTCCAGAGATGCAAAGCCCCGGGGCCGGCTGTTCTTGGACGATCAAGGCAGAGCGTGGCCACCAGCAAGGGGCGAGGGCGAGGGGAGGGTGGCGGGCTGGGATCGCGGGGGTTCATCCCCTACAGGGCCCCGTCGGCCACTGGGTGTGCTCTGGTGCTCGCGCGTGAGATAGCGGCGGGGCCTCGAGCAGACGGCTGCCTGTGTGCTTGTTGAGGGCTCTGTCCAGCTGTTGTCTGCAGAGCAAAAGTGGACGTGAAGGCCACCGGGGGCTGGGCAAGGGGCCCCAGAGTCGATGGTGGCAGGCACCGGGGTGGCATCAGCGGGGCCGGAGGACTCAGGCTGGATTCTGCACAGACTTTGAAAACGGGGCCGACAAGATTTGTGATTGCGGACACAGAGGTCACAGTGGAGAGGGGAGCCTGTCTACTGACCAGGGGACGGCGGGAGGAGGAACTGGTTTTGGGAAGAGGGTCGGGAGGAGCATGTCCTCCAGCTTGCTTGAGCCTTGTCCTGCGTCCTGAGTGGAGACAGCAAGGTGAGTCAGGAGTCTTGCAGAGGGCCGGTCAGCGGAGAGGTGATGTTTAAAACAGCAAACAGGTACATTCCTGGCGGTCCTGTGGCTAAGACTCGGAACTCCCCATGGAGGGGGCCTGTGCCCCATCCTTGGTCAGGGAACTAAGACTCAGCACAACCAAATAAATGAATAGGCAAATAAATAAATATTAAAAAAAACTAAACAGCAAATGATATGGGTAGTTGTGGAGGTCCCCAGGCAGATTAGGGCTTTCCTGGTGGCTCAGTAGATAAAGAATCCGCCTGCAATGCAGGAAACCTGGGTTTGATCCCTGGGTCAGGAAGGTCCCCTGGAGGCAGGCATGGCAACCCACTCCAGTATTCTTGCCTGGAGAACCCCATGGACAGAGGAGCCTGGCCGTCTGCAGTCCATGGGGTCTCAGAGTCAGACACAACTGAGCGACTTTCTCTTCACTTCACTTCCTGGCAGGCTGACTGCATGCTCGTCTGTAGCAGGCGGGGGCCCCAGGCTGGTCAGGAAGTGGGGAAAGGCCGCTCTGGGAGACTTGGTCCTTGACCATCCGTTGTGGGTTCTGCCCGCCCGGAGCTTGGCCCGTGTCCCGCGTCTGCACAGTTGCCCTCTGGCATCTCACTGCGCGTGTGCCTTGCTGGGCATCCCAGGCCGCCATGCTCCAGCTCCAGGGACTGGACAATTGTTGCTCAGCTCCATGCTGAAGACCCCTACCCCTCAGTGTGACCAGGAGGGTCAATGGGAGGAAACTCTGGGATGCTCTTGGAAATGTCCGGAAGGAGGAGTCACTGCCAGCATAAGACAAGAGCACATAGGAGATACAAGGGCGCAACAAAGACCGAGCCGGACGCGCAGAGGGAGCGCGGTGGCCCCGGACGCAGTGTTGGCGCCCGTGAGTCGCCCTCGCCCCCCGCCCGCGTCCCCTGCGCGGGCTCCCTTGCGCTGAATCGAGTCTCACCCCGGTGTCCCTGCACGGCTTCTCACTGGCTGCGCGTTTCTGGCGACTGTTTGCTTTGCTCCCCTGCGGTCTTTGAACGGGCGCAGAGTTCCAGCAGGGAGACTCAAACGGACTGAGCTCTCCCCTTCACGGTCTCCACAGGCTCGCTCACAGCGCCCTGCCTCCTAGTCCCCAGGTTCCTACAGCCCGACGTTGTCACACGGGGAGCAAGGCTCATCCCAGTCACTTTCTAGCTTCGCTCCGGGGCATGGTTCTTCATCTAAAATGCCCTGCATGTGTCTCAAAGAGATACTCACACACCCAAGTTCCCCACAGCATTATTCACAACCGCTGAAAGGCGAAACAACCCAAGTGTCTGACCACAGGTGATCAGGTCAGTTCAGTTCAGTCCCTCAGTCGTGTCCGACCCTTTGCGACCCTGTGGACTGCAGCACGCCAGGCCTCCCTGTCCATCACCAACTCCCAGAGCTTGCTCAAACTCATGTCCATCGAGTTGGTGATGCCATCCAGCCATCTCATCCTCTGTCATCCCCTTCTCCTCCTGCCTTCAATCTTTCCCAGCATCAGGGTCTTTTCTAATGAGTCAGTTCTTCACATCAGGTGGCCAAAGGATTGGAGCTTCAGCTTCAGCATCAGTCCATCCAATGAATATTCAGGACTGATTTCCTTTAAGATGGACTGGTTGGATCTCCTTGCAGTCTAAGGGAGTCTCAAGAGTCTTCTCCAACACCACAGTTCAAAAGCATCCATTCTTCGGTGCTCAGCTTTCTTTATCCACAGGTGATGGGTGAACACAGTGTGGCCCATTCACGTGGTGGACTGTGACTCAGCCTTTGAAGGGAGAGCGCTTGGACACCTATTACCACACGGCCGAGCCCCGAGAGCAGTATGGCCAGTGAAGTAAGCCTGTCACGTGGGGCACTGGACTGTGGTTAGATGCAGATTTTATGTTCCGTGTATTCTATCACAAATAACAAAAAAAAGCACTTTTGGGGGGCAGTAACATGCGGGATCCTTGCTCCTTGACCAGAGATCAAACCCACGCCCCTGCCTTGGAAGCACAGAGTCTCAGCCACTGAACTGCCAAGGAAACCTCATAAATAAAAAAAATCTAAGTGTTTGTCCTCTGTGCTTCCCTGGGACTCAGCCGTGCAGAACCCCCTAGCGATGCAGCTGACTCCAGTTCACTTCCTGGGTCGAGAAGAGTCCCCTGGAGGAGGAAGTGGCAGCCCACTCGTTTTCTTGCCTGCAGAATCCCATGGACAGAGGAGCCTGGCAGGCTACAGCCCATGTGGGTGCAAAGAGTCCGACACGACTGACCGGCAAAACCACCGCAGTGCCCTCACTGAAGCTCATTTATTTCACGCAAGCAAGTTTCCCAACCTGCATGGTTGCCTTGAAAAAACGTTCACTGCCCTTCATGACTGACCCCGGGTCCCCGGGGGCTGCTTTGCGATCCGACGACCTGGGATGTGGTGGCCGGTGTCACGATGACTTCGCCCTCCAGTGATGACAAGATCTCACTGGATGGCCGTCCCCGAGGCCCGCGGCCAGTGGCGGCGCCAGGCCCCAGCCGGGGCTGCCCAGTCCCTGCAGCCCTGCCCCGCGCCCGCCGTGATGGACACCCAGACTTCCGGAGGTCCTCTCCTGGGCTGTGGCGGGATGCCGAGGACTCGGGGTGTTGGGGGGCTCCCTGAGTCCCCTTCCGCTGAAACTCCCAGGCGCCGTCCATGCTTCGTAACTCGTTCGCTACCACTTAACACGCTACTGTGTGCAGCGTCCTGTGCCGCTAAGCGGTCTGCGGCGTTCCTAACGGCTACCTGGCATCTACTGCATGAGTGCCGAACAGATGATTTAATCACGTTTTTCCTCCAGATTGTGCTCGTTTCTACCTTTTTGCTTTTATAATTGCCCCTATAGGGAACACACTTGTAGCTAAATCTTTATTCACTTAATTATTACCTTGGAAGAAATGACTGGAACTCGAATTGTTGGTTCAAAAGGTACGCGCGTTTTAAAGGCTTCTGATGCATTCTGCCAAATTGCCCTCCCAGAAACGTTCCGCAAACGTGCGCTCAGAGCCGCAGGTCTGCAGCCCTGTCCCTCTGCACACCCCGACTCTGAGCCTCTGTTCTTTGTTTTCCTCGGCTCTTGCCAACCGCACGGCTTTTTGTGAAAAAGCATCTTATTGTCGTTTGCATTTGCGTCTCTGTGATCGCTGGCGGTGCCGGCGCTCGTCACGTGTTTATCAGCCGCCTGTGGCAGCTCTTTGTCCGCGCCCTTTGCCGGTCTCTCACCGAAGCGCCCATCTTCCCCTTAATGATTTATAAAAGCGCTAAGTGTGCCTGCTCTCCTGACGGGGGCCCAGCTGCGTGGCCCCCTCCCTGGTTGCTATGCAGATGCGCCCGTGGCAGGACCAGTCTCCATGGCCACAGATGCCCAGGTCTCAGCGAGGAGCGGAGAGGGGGGAGCGTTGCCATGGCGATGCTACCCCAGCAGGCCTGGCACCCCTCCCGCTCGCTGCGCGGCTTTCCTGGCCGGCCCAGGCAGAGGCTTTGTGGGCTGCGGGGCCAGGGGGAGGTGGGGGAGCCCCAGGGAAGTGTCCTGTGTGCACCAAGGCACGGCCGGTCGTAGGGGGCCAGGCCCCCCAGCCTCCAGGAGTCCACTGTTTAGATGATTTATCCATGAACGTAGAGCTGCGTGACAGACAGGAAGCTTCCTGTAGCAAAACTCGACAAGCGTGCAGGCCCATGGCCAGACAGACGGTCTGCGAGGCAGCGTGTGGATGCTGTATCAATAATACCGGAATCACCTTGCCATCATGTACTAACAATGTCGGAATCACCTTGCCATCATGTACTAGTAATACTGGAATTACCTTGTTATCGGCACAGTTGCGGCGCACTTCTGTGTGAAGCGCCTTCTTGTTAGTAACTTGTTGACCATGTAACACGTAGACCACTGCTTTAAACCCTCGTGGCGTGTCCATGCCTTGTTGAAGGTGAGGGCTGGGGGCTGAGTCCCTGGGCATTGTCCTTGGGGATCCACGGCAGCTGCATTGTCCAAGGTCGTGTCGTTCCCCCGGTCTGACCTTTACACGCTGCTTGGACTTTGCAGTGTACGCAGGCCCCGTGGGCCTACGGCAGACCTCACTTGGAGTGAGCACCCAGTGTGCCTGGGTGAGGCGGAGCTGCACTGGGGACAGGAGCTGCACTCATCATATTTGTTAGAAGATGAAGCAGCAGCTGTTCACTGTCCCCCTTACCCATTCCCAACCCCTCTCGCATGGAAACAGAACTAACTCTATAGGCTCTCAGCTGGTCCAGGGTCTCCAGAGTAAGGCTGCGTTTCCCAGCACTCCTGGCAGCCAGGGGTGGCCGTGTGCGCAAATGCCGCCCAGTGGAGTGTGAGCAGAAGTGGCCTGCATCTGAATGTGGGCTGTCAGAAAGACCCGTGCTTTCCCCTTCCCACTGGCCGGAATGCAGATGTCATGGCTGGAGCTGGAGCAGCCACCTTGGCCCGAAAGATAGCGGGCCCCTGCAGGGTCATCCTGTCTACCTGGAGCTGGATGCTTGCCGGCTGTGCCAGCAAACCGCTCACCTCCGGGCTCTGCCCTGTTTGTGTGTGTGGAAGGAGAATGGAATCCTCAGTGAGCCCCTGTCAAACACAGTCTCGTTTTATCTGACGGTTCTATTGTCGGGGTGGGGGGGGGGTTGGAATCCCTTAAAACTACGGAGCATGGACCTTTGGTTCTCAATTCTGAACTGGTTTCCCAGGAGGCCCCGCGGTAAAGAACCCGCCTGCCGATGCAGGAGGCACGAGTTTGATCCCTGGACCGGGAAACGCCCTGGAGGAGGAAGTCATCGCCCCCTGCAGTCTTCCGGCCTGGGAAACCCGCGGGCAGAGGACGCCTGGGGCTCCAGTCCAGGGAGCAGCAGGCCGTCAGACGCGCTTCGTGGCAGCAATTCTCAGCTGCCTGGTTACGAGCTCATCGGGTTCCGCTCGCTCTGGGGCACAGTCTCCCTTTCCCCGTGGTGGTCAAGTCCCCCTCCCTGGGGGCATTAGAGGCCCCCTGGGCCTGGAGGCTTTCACCAGCACAGTCCACCAAGCATGAGCCCAGCTCCGCGGAGGAAGCCAGGGGGCAGTGATGAGGACTGCCCAGCCGGGACCACATCACTGAAGACCTGGGGGGGCCCAGAACACTCACCCCCGCAGCAGTAATGAGAACCCTCCGCCTGCAGCATCGGAGGAGGGCTACCGGGCAACCTGTTGGGAGATGTGTATAAGAGACAGGTGATGAGACGCTGCCCCTTCCCCGCCCAGAACAGCGGCAGAGGACGCCAGCTAAGACGGAGGTTTAAATGAGGCCCAAAATCTCATACCCCGAGTCCCCCACAGTCCAGGCTTCAGTTGCAAATCACTCTTCATACCAAGATCCAGGAAGATCTCAAGCTGAGTGGGAAACGGTGATCAAGAGAAGCCACCTGCGGGGGACGCAGACGTCAGCACTGTTTGCCTGCCGTGCCCAGGCGGCCGTCACGAAGCTCCTTCAGCAATGAAGACAACTGAAGCAAATGGAAACGTGGAAAGAAGAAACCGAAGCCTAAAGAAGGACCGAATGGAGACTTTGGAACTGGAAAATACAGTAACCGAAATGAAAAACTCCACAAATGGGCCCACTGCCACAACGGAGGGGACCTTAGAGATGAAGCAGGAAAACTGCTCAGTCTGATGAGCAGGCCCTCCTTCCGACCCCGAGAACTGTAGCCCGCCCGGCCCCTCTGTGCCTGGGATTCTCCAGGAAGGAATACCGGGGCGGGTTGCCATTTCCTTCTGCAGGGGATCTTCCCAACCCAGCGATCGAACGCGAGTCTCCTGTATTGCAGGCAGGTTCTTTACCGTCTGAGACACCCTAAAGGACCCAAGAAACTTAAAAAAAGGAAGAAGATCTAACATTTGAGTGATCAGAATCCAGGAAGAAAAAAAAAAAAATGAAAGTGGGACTGGAAAAGTTTTCAGAGAAAAGCTTCTCAAATTTGGCAAAAGACCAAAATCTACAGATTTAGGAAGCTGAGACATACCCTAAAAGGATTAACCGAAAGAAATCTATGCTGAGATATATAGCACATTAAAACTTCTGAAAACTAAAGACAAAGCCTTGAAAGCAGGAAGAGAAATGGCATCTTAGGTATTAAGAGAAACACAATTTGATTGACAGCAGATTTCTCATCAGAAGCCGTGGAGACCAGCAGGAAGTGGCGAACATTTTTCAAGCACTGAAAGAAATGTCAGCCTGGAATCTCACATCCAGTGACAATATCCTTCAGGAATGAAAAAGAAATCAAGACGTTCTCAGAAGGAAGAAACCTGAAGATTTGTCACCGTCGCCATCAGACCCTAAAGGAATTATTACAGGAAGTTCCCTAAACAAACAGAAAATGACAAAAGCAGGAATCCTGGAGCATCAAGAAAGGACACAAAGTGAACAGAACACAGGTAAGCACAGCAGACCTCATCGCCTGAAATCTCCCAAATGTTCTTTGACAACTGAGGCAAACGTTGTACCGCTATCTGATGTGGTGCTCAGTGCACGTGGAGGAAATGTTCAAGACAGTTACCTTATAAACGAGGAGGGGACACAGAGGGCGTCATGTTGCTGTACTTCACTCCAACTCCTAAAATGTCAAATCGATAAACTGTGATGTCCACCTGGAACACCACTAAAATACGGAGAGATGCAATCAAAGGCACTACATATAAATCGAAATACTTTACGGTAAGTCTATCCTGGCAGTCACTTCCGGCCGTGCCGGGTCTTCGCTGCGGCCTGGGCTCTGCTCTGGTGGGCCGGTGCGGCTCCTCTTGCTGCGGAGCGCGGGGCCTCAGGCTTCAGCAGCTGCGGCTCAAGGGCGCGGTAGCTGTGGCCCCCGGGCTCCGGAGCACAGGCTGAGCAGCTGCGGGGCGCAGGCTTAGCTGCCCCGCGGCGCGTGGGATCTTCCGGACCAGGGGTCACACCCGTCTCTCCCGTGTGGCAGGCGGATTCTTTACCGCTGAGCCAAGGAAGCCCACATCTCTTAAAGGCACGAGTGGCAAGAAGACAGGAAAAAGAAAACAGGAATTAAGGACAGAAGGACAAAAAGACAGGAAAATTAAACAGCAGACTTAACCCCAGCATGTCAATAATCAGGTTAAATCCACACACTCTAGTGCATCGATTAAAAGACAGAGACAGACCGCGTGGGAAAACCAGCCCGGTTGTGGGCCGCCTGCTCACCCCATCTCTAGGGACGCTCACCCAGTGACACTCTGACACGGGGAGGCTGAAAGTCAGAGGACGCAGACGGCGCCGCCGCCCGGTGCTGGCGAGCACGCAGGAGAGCAGGCAGGCTCCCCTGCCACCGCAGACAGGCAGCTCCTCAACCAGACCTGATCCTACGACCCAGGGCTCGTGTTCCTGGGCACTCACACCCGAGAAACCGTGTCTTCCGTCCACACCAAACGCTGCACGCAGTTGCTCCTAGCAGGTGTTTCTAATAGTCAAAAACTGCGAACGACCCCGACATCCGGTCCAGGCGACGGCCTCAGCAGCCTGTGTCCCAGCACCAGCTCGAGTGGGTCTCAAGGGCATTGCGCCAATCGAGAAGGCCACACGCTAGGGATCCCACTTACAAGAGACCCCCGTTTTGAGGGGCAGCTTGTGCGGTGTTTGTTCTGCCCCCCGGGGATGGAACCCGAGCCCCCTGCGGTGGAAGCTCGGAGTCCTAACCACCAGACCGCCAGGGAGTTCTCGTAGGAAAGCCTTGAAGGGCCGAAGCTGTGAGACGGCTCCTGGGCCAGAGGCAGCGGGGGCTGGGGGTGGCGGGGGAGGGAGCGGTCTCTGCGCTGGGGACGGTTCTGTGTCTTGCTCGCGAGCTGGTGACACGCGTGGTCACCTGACGAGGGACAGCAGCCTGCGGGCCCACGTCACAGCGGGTCGGCACACAGCCTCAGTGGTCGCAGGAGGTGCGGCCGCGGGGGCAGCGGGGCAAGACCAGCGGAGGGGGCCGGGGCCGCTTCCTCTAAGCCCGCCTTTGTGGCTGCTGCTGCTTGCTCTCCACGGCGAGCCCGGCTCCCCGCGACCCCGCGCACGCCAGGCTTCCCGGCCCCTCAGCATCTCCCGGACGTCGCCCAGACTTGTGTCCGCTGTCGACGATGCCCTCCAGCCATCTCATCCTCCGCATCCTTCTTCTCCTTTTGCCTTCCGTCTTTCCCAGCATCAGGGTCTTTTCCAGTGTGTTTATTTCAGATTAAATTGCAAAACCATTTTCTTCACTTTCCGTCCGTGTGTGTTGGCCAGGAGAGCCCAGAGCTTTGTGCTTCGGGTTAGAGACAGTGAACGGTTTGCTGTTTCTCTGTCGTCTGTCTGTCTTGCTTCTGGGAGGGGAGCCACACCCTGGAGCCTCAGACCTGAGAGTCCTCCCCCAAACTCCCCCACTCCTGCCCAGAGCCCCTCACCCAGCCTGGGAGGAGTTCCCTCTCACCGGAAGGTGCTTGGGGCACACGGAGCCCCAGCTTTTGCCCGCGTTCGCCTGTCATGCCCTCACGCCTCCCCCTCCCACCCCTGCACTGAGCCTCCCAGTGGGTGGGGGCCGGGCTGGGAGCAGGGCACTTCCGTGAGTCCAGCCCTTGCCGGCCCAGGAGGAAAGGCGGGGCGTGGGCCCTGTCCAGTGGAGACCACTCCCCGGCCCGTCCACTCCCCTCACCCCCCCACATCTCCAGCTCGGCCCCCGTCTCACCCACCAAGCTGATGAGACTCTCCGCTCCTGCGTGATGGGAACTGGGGGTGGGGACGGTGGGGAGCAGGCCAGGGCCGCCGGGCCCCGTGGCGGGGGGCCCCCTGACCATTCAGACACAAGCAGAGCCCTCGAACCGCCCTCACACAGCCCACAGGCCCTGGGGACACCCTCAGCTGACACCCCAGATCCTCGAAGACAGCCCTCCAGAATCACAGCCACACCCATCCCACCAAAACAATCACGTTCGCGCACACCCACGTGCACACACCCACCCTGCACGCGATGCAGACGGTCCCGGGGCTGCCGCCACAGGCAGGTCAGCTCTGCACAGACACGCCCCGGGCGCACCAGGCACCCGGAGCTGCTCACACACATACGTACCCGGGGGTTGGGGTGGGTGCAGGGGGCTTCCATGCTGCCCGGCCTGGGGCTGAGACCGAAGGGACACCCAGAGAGGTGGCCACCAGCCCTGTCCACTCCGCCCCCCACCCCCCCCGCAATCTCACATAGCCTTCATCTGCAGGCCTTGCACTTCTATTCTAACTGCAGTGCAGCCCCGGCAGGGCCCCGGCTGGGAGCTGGGGCACGACCCGAGGTGGCCCCTCATCTCCGGCTCAGGGTGCCTGGGCCCCGGCATGCTGACCCGGAGCGCTGGCGGAGGTCAGGCCCACCGGGACTGGGTCGTGGCTGGTTCTCCACCACGGAAGGTGACCGAGGGCCGGGGGCTGGAGGGGCCGGAAGAGTGCTCACTGAGGACGCTGACTGCGGGCAGGGACCTTCTCTCAAAAACAAAGGGGCGTCTGCAGAGGGCAGCGGCCAGTGGGGTCCCCCCGGAGACCAGAGCCGAGCGTCCAGGCGATGGGCCGGGGCAGGAGAGGCCAGGACACAGGCGGACAGACGGACGGACGGGCCTGCGCGAGCGGCGGCAAGTCGGGGGTCGGGGCGTGCCCCGCTGCTCCCCCTCGCGGGCTCCCAGGTGTCCCGGCCCTGGGACCCCCAGGGAGGACAAACATCAGGGCTTCAGGGTGGTGGGGACGCCGCCCAGGGCGCGGTCAGTTGGGTGGACCCTGTGGAGCCCAAGTCTTCCCCCAGACCCCACAGGCCTTTCCCCAGGCCAGCCTCAGGGGTGAACCCCCCCGCACGCCCCCCTGCACCCCCGCCTCTGCCCAGAGCCTGGAGAGACAGTGACGTCTGTCCCGGTGCCATTCGCCGGGGGGACGGGGTGGAGGGACACCCCCCCTTCCTCGGCCACGGGTGGAGGGTGGCCTGTGTGAACCCCCTCGCACGCCCCACTGCACCCCCGCCTCTGCCCAGAGCCTGGAGAGACAGTGACGTCTGTCCCGGTGCCATTCGCCGGGGGGACGGGGTGGAGGGACACCCCCCCTTCCTCGGCCACGGGTGGAGGGTGGCCTGTGGGGGGTCCGCCGGTCTCCGCCATCCAGCAAGAGGGTGGTGGGCCCAGGCGAGGCTGAAGGGCCGGCGGGGCAGCTCCGTGCATGTCCAGGGCAAGGTCGGGAGGCCCCGTGGTTCAGGGGTTGCTGGATGCCTGGGGCCCGGGAGGGCGGGCCGGGGGTGGGGCCAACACGGGCAGAGGGGGCGGACGGGCCACCTCTCCCTGCCCAGGCCCCCCCGTGGGGCACCGTGGGCTCCAGGCTGCCGTCAAGGGCCCCCTTCCCAGCACCGGGGGGCAGGAGGCACGGGCCTCACGGAGGCCGGAGCCAGGGAGTGCGATCTGCTTCCCGGAGCTCACGCAGCCGCGGAGATAAGGCACAAAATAATTAGTGAGCAGAGTGTATAATTAAGTGCTAAATTGTGTGCTTCAGACTCGCTGAGCTGCGGGAGTGTGAAGAGGGGAAGTCGCCCCAGGCTGGGGACGGGTTCCGCGGGTGGGCGGGGCAGAGCGAGGTGGGAGGGCGGTGCTGGGGGGTGTCAGGAGAGGAGCCCCCACCCCCAGGGGCAGCAGGCGGGACAGCGGGCCCGCTGGGTGGGCAGGACTGGCCTCACCCGGGAAGCGGGTTTCCCGAGCGCCCAAGTCTGTGTCCAGAGACCAGCCACAGGGTCTGCCTGGACAGACAGACACACAGGCAGACGGACAAGAAAGAGACGTTGAGATGAAAGAGACGTTGAGATGAGCAAACCGCTGGCTTCGAGCCTCCCAGCTCCCAGGCCTGGGGAGCCCCGTTCAGAGGGGCCCTCCCCACGCGTGCCTTACTCCAGGGGCTGGGAGGTGAGCGGCCACCCCGGGGCAGGGATGCTGGCCGGCGGAACGTCCCCCAGAGGCCTTTGGAGGCAGAGTGTTCTGGGCTGGCTTCAGGCCACGGGGGTCCTGGCTCGAGCAGACGCGCGGGGCGGGGGGAGGGTGTGGAGGCAGGGCTGCGAGGTCGCTCTCTGCACCCGGGGGCAGCCAAGCAGACGCGGGGACCTGGGCGTGTGCCCCTGGCACCGTGAGAGCCGCTGGTCCCCCTTGGCAGCGTCGTGCTCGCAGCTGCGGCCTGTGAGACGCATGTCGTGACAGGCCCGCCCTGCACCAGGGACAGCGCTGTCCCCAAGGGCACCGCCACAGCCAGGCACCAAGGCACACCGCTCCTTCCCACACCCAGGCAAAGCGCTCTGACGGCGTGGCTGCCATCAGGGGAGCCGGGGACAGGCCCCCAACTCTGCAGCGGCTCCACACACCCGCGGAGGGACGCAGAACGCACTCACCCCCGACGTTATTTGCTGAGCACCAGCCGGGCTCCGGGCACCATCCTGGGGGGCAAACACGTAAAGCCACGAGGTGAAGGGGAGCGTGGCGGATGTGGTCAGGGCCGGAGCTGCTGAGACTCGGGCGCAGGGACCCGAAGGAAGCAGGAAGGGGGATGGGGACCCCAGGGACGGGCCAGCAAGGGACCGACAGGTGCACAGGCCCCAGCAGGGCGGGCCTGGCTCATCCTGGGGCTGCGTGGGGCCTGAGCGTGGCTCAGCACACGTGAGCAGCAGCTGCCCGGCCCGAGCTGACCTGGGTCCCCCTCCGCCGGGGCTCAAGCCCATGTCCGTCATGGCCAGCGCCCCAGACTGTGGTGTGGAGGCCAGCTTCCAGAGAAGGCCCAGCTCCAGGCCCCCAGCGGGGGCTCACTAGCCTGCGCGGCAGAGTCCAGACTGAGGTCGCCTTCACTCCTGGGCTCCAGAGGCCTTGGTCAGCTATGGAGAGTGGGCCGGGGAGAAACAGACAGAGTTGGGGTGCGGGGCCCGCCCCCGCAGTCTCCTAGGGGTGTGCACCGAAGTGGGCGGGAAACACACAGCTAGGAATAGGGGCTACTCCAGATCCCGCGAGGGGAGCGTCCTGGGGGAGTGGGGGGCTGTCCTGGGAGCGCAGCGGGGAGGCCCTGCAAGCCCAGGGGGGCCTTGAGGCTGGGGGGAGGGCCGGGCAGGAAGGAGGGTGGCCGCGGAGGAGGTGATGCCTGCGGCCGCCGGGGCCTCTGCAGG
>SJYT01018124.1:368689-392049 GCA_006410635.1 Cephalophus harveyi | reverse complement strand
GTGGTTGGGATACAGGTGGGGAGACCTGGCTGGGATCGCGGGTGGGGGACCGCGCCGGGATACCGGTGGGGGCCGGGCTGGGATGGCCCGTAGGGGCGGCTGGCATACAGGTGGGGTGCGGGCTGCAGACACAGCCGGGGCGCCGGGGCCGGGGCCGCAGCAGCTGAGGGGCGAGCTCCCAGCGGTGAGATGCCGCCCCTGCCGGCAGCGCTGGGCACGCGCCGCCTGCGCTGCTGGGGCCGCGGGGCGGGGGCGGGGGTGGGAGCGGGACGAGGGGCTCCCTGTCACTCCAGACAGCCCCTCCGCCCCTGGGTCGCGTTCGTTCACTGCAGGACCAGCCAGGGTCGCCCAGTGTGGGTGGTGGCGCTGTCCCCGCAGGCCTGCGGGCTGCACGACCCCCGAGCCTCAGTTTACTCTCCTGTAAGTCGGAGTCACAGCACCCCCTAACCTGCCTTGTAGTCTTCTTCTCTCAGACCGGAAACCCCCAGAAGCGGGGGTGCAAGTGCTAAATCCTCCAGCAGCTTCTGGACAGTGTTCGTCCAAATCTGCCTCTTTTCTTTCATTTCCTCTTAGCTCTGAGCAAAACACACAGAGACCTTCAGCTGCAGAGGGTGCTGTGTAAAGAGTCTGGCTTTCGAGAAGCAAGGACCCTCCGAAGTCAAGCAGCTTTGAGCCCTATTAAAACACGCCTGGATAACTAAAAATTTTAAAAGCACTTAAAAGGGGAGAAAAAAAAAAAGTCAAAAGATGAATGACAACTGGGGGAAGCATTCGCAATTCACACCGCGAACATCTAATCCGGGGTCAGCAGACTCGCTGTGCACATAGAGGCCCTATCAGCGCTCCCGCGGTAACGGCAGCAGCCACAGACGGGGGCCTGGCTGTGTGCCCCAAGGGGGCTTTGTTGACAAAAAGATAGCACGTCAGCAGGCCTGGTTGAGCCTACAGGCTATCCGTCAGCTCAGTTCAGTCGCTCAGTCGTGTCCGACTCTTTGCGACCCCATGGAACGCAGCATGCCAGGCCTCCCTGTCCATTAGCAACTCCTGCAGTTTATTCAAACTCAAGTCAGTGATGCCATCCAGCCATCTCATCCTCTGTCGTCCCCTTCTCCTCCCGCCTTCAATCTTTCCCAGCATCAGGGTCTTTTCAGATGAGTTAGCTCTTCATATAAAGTGGCCAACTTATTGGAATTTCAGCTTCAGCATCAGTCCTTTCAATGAACATTCAGGACTGATCTCCTTTAGGATGGACTGGTTAGATCTCCTTGCAGTCCAAGGGACTCTCAAGGGTCTTCCTCAACACCACAGTTCAAAAGCATCAATTCTTCAGCGCTCAGCTTTCTTTAGAGTCCTGCTCTCACATCCATACATGACTACTGGAAAAATCATAGCTTTGACTAGATGGCCCTTTGTTGGTGAGTAATGTCTCTGCTTTTTAATATGCTGTCTAAGTTGGTCATAGATTTCTTCCAAGGAGCAAGCATCTTTTAATTTCATGGCTGCAGTCACCATCTACAGTTATTTTGGAGCCCAGAAAAATAAAGTCAGCCACTGTTTCTACTGTTTCCCCATCTATTTGCCATGAAGCGATGGGACCAGATGCCATAATCTTAGTTTTTGAATGTTGAGTTTTAAGTCAACTTTTTCACTCTCCTCTTTCACTTCCATCAAGAGGCTCTTTAGTTCTTCGCTTTCTGCCATAAGGGTGGCGTCATCTGCATATCTGAGGTTATTGATATTTCTCCCGGCAATCTTGATTCCAGCTTGTGCTTCATCCAGCCCAGTGTTTCTCATGATGTACTCTGCATATAAGTTAAATAAGCAGGGTGACAATATACAGCCCTGATGTACTCCTTTCCTGATTTGGAACCAGTCTGTTGTTCTAATTGTCGTTTCCTGACCTGCATATAGATTTCTCAGGAGGCAGGTCAGGTGGTCTGATATTCCCATCTCTTGAAGAGTTTTCCGGTTTGTTGTGATCCACACAGTCAGAGGCTTTGGCGCAGTCAGTAAAGCAGAAGTAGATGCTTTATGCAGAAGCAGACGTGGTAAGCACAGGTCGTGGTCTGGTCCACTTTCATCAATATATGAGGAGCTCCCAGAAATCAAGAAGAGGCAGCCCAATGAAAGCGGGGAGAAAACAGCAAAAGACGGTTTTTCAAAAAGGAAACTCAAAGGCCTTGAGTCAGCGTGACAGACGCCCGCGCTCTCACGTGACCTGGGGAGCCGAGATGAAAGACCAGAGACGCTGTGCGCGGGCACGCACGGGAACCAGGTCCCGGTCGTGGCGCTGGGGGGAGCATCCGGCGGCACCTACGGACGGGACGCCGTCTGTCCAGCAGGGTCCGGCCCCGACCCTGCAGCCCACGCCAACACTGGACCCGCGGACACCGCCAGGCCCGCGACGTGACGAGGTTACCCCGTGGGAGCCGGGGTCCGTGTCTGTGATGTGTGAGCACAGCCCAACCGGGAACTGGTACAGAGTCTGCTTCGGATGCCCAGGGGCCGGCACAGGACCAGGAAGGCAGCAGGGCGCCGCCGGGCGGGAAGGGGAGGCCGGCCCGCTGGCCGCTGCTGCGTGCTTGTACTTGTGCGAGGAGCCCTGAGCGACTGCGCAGGCGTGTGCCTGTCTGGGGCCTGGCGGCCAGGCACAGGGCAGGGGGTGCTTCAAACCCTGGCAGCTCTGAAGGCCGGTGAGGAGGTGTCTTCCCAGCAACGTCGAGCTTTGAGATCCGTGTGTGGCTGTGAGGAAACAGGGGCAGCAAGCCACACCCGGCCGAGTGTGTGTGCACGCGTGTGCATGCTAAGTCACGTCTGACTCGCGACCCCGTGAACCGTAGCCCGCCAGGCTCCTCCGCCCATGGGCCTCCCCGGGAGAGCAGCCGAGGGGCTGCCGTGCCTGCCTCGGGGGACCCTCCCGAGCAGGGACGGAACCCGGGTGTCCTGAGGCTGCTGCGTCGGCGGGCTGCTGGCTGTTTGCCACCTGAGCGACCCCCCGAGGATGCTCCCAGACCAGCTGGGCAGCAGACATGGTCCCGCCCGCAGCACTGGCGTGTCCTCTATCAGACCCTCTATCAGCGGGCCGCCCAGCCTTTGAATGCCTCCCGGGACCGGAAGCTCAGCACCTGGCAAGGAGGGTGTCCCGGCCGCCTGGTTCTCTTAGGAGCGCCCCTCACTCACAGGTGTGCCCCCCCCCACCGGCGCTGTCGGGGAAGCCGCACCAGCCCTCAGGGGGGCTGCGAGGTCCTGGGTGCCCCCGGCAGCCCCTTTCGGTCCCGGCGCCCTCTGCGGGGCTGCCCGAGCTGCAGGGGCCACAGCCGCCCAGCCGGCCTCTCCCGAGACCCCCTGCCCGGGCCGTGTTAACCGCTAACATGGCCGGGACGGCGTGAACCTCAGGGCCTCCGCACTTGCCCTCTGTGGGGTCAGGAGGGCCGTGTGTCTGCCTCTTCCCTCCCAGTGAGCTCCTTGGCGAGGCTGACTGCCTTGGCTGGCCATGTTCCCCAGTCGTTCCCTTTCCCGACTTCCCATCTCCTCCCGGGCCGTCTCGTCCTGGGGTTGTCTCCTCCAGGGTCGTCGCATGTGTTTATCAGCTGTGTCCCGCGGCTCCAGAGGACCAGGTCCTTATGGGTCCCCGTGCCTGGACGGCGGTGTGGGGCCTGCCGGCTCCGTGCCCCAAGGGCCGCGGGGCTGAGTGTCATCTCCTGAGTCTGTCACCAGCCTGGCCCTGTGTCCCCCGCCCTCCCGGGGAAACACCAAGCTCTAAATCCCGTTGAAAACAGTGTAATTGCTAATTGCTCTGCTCTCACGCAGGCTGCTGTCAGAGGCAGCTCCGCAGCGGCTGGGCCAGCCTGGCAGAAGACTGAAGCTCAGCCAGAGGAGCTCACAGCGGCAGAGAGCCGGGCCCCAGCCCAGGGCCGGGACGGGAGGGTGGCCGGCTGGTGAAGGAGCATGTGGGCCCGGCGGGCGCAGCCCGCGTGTTGGGACAGCCCGGTCACCGTGTGCCGCCCTGAGGCCTGGGGAGCCCCTTTGCCTCTGCGTTTTGCAGAAGTGACACTGACTCGCGGTGCGGGCTGCTCTGCGGGCAGCAGGAGTCTGCCTTCCCCGCCCTCGTCTCCACGCCCGCCGCTCCCCAGGCGTGCGCGCCCGTGTGTGCCGGGGCTCTAGAGACGCCGCTCCATCTTGTTCCCACTCACCGTGCCGCAGGGACCTTCGTCGCCTGGGCTGCCCGGGGCCGCACCCTCCTCACCGCAGGCTGGACGCCACGGCTGCCACGATTGCCTGCCTTTAAGGCAGTGTCGCGACTTTGATCTCCTTCGCACCTCGAGGTCGCCTGGAGGAGGGTGTGTGCGCGCAGAATTCATCGTCATTTTCAAAAGCGTGTTGTTTTTTGTCACCACGCAGCATCACTTACTTCCCGTGGGGCCCCCAAGCCCACAGCCGTCCGGACTCAGAAACCAGCCTGGCTCAGAAACCAGCCCGGCTCAGAAACCAGCCCGGTTACGCTGGACCCACCTCCTCGCTGGCTGTGACTCGGCTTTATCCAGGCGGGCGCCGGGCACGCAAGACTGTTCTCAAGCTGCGTCCTTATTTCCCTCGAGGGCTGAGCACGCCACCCCCACCCCGCATAGCCGCCCCGAATGCCGCCAGCGCCGTGATTAGGAGCCACGCAGAGGGGCATTCCTTGAAGCAGAATCTTGGCACTCACCCCACACTCCGTGCTTCGGGCAGCTTCCCAGCAGCGGGATTTCGAGTCAGGGGTGTGCTCTGCGTTGTGTGTGTGTGTGCCTTGGTGTGTCTCCGGGCCTGCCCTCGGAGGCTGGAGCAGGTCCCCTCACACCTGCCGTGGGTGTGCAAATGGGCTGCGCGCACTTTCTCTCCACCCTGAGTCAGAGCTGCCGCCTCTGCTGGGAGCTGAGAAGACAGCCCCCAGGGTCCCCCATGCCTGCGGCTGGCCCTCCCCTGGACTCAGGGCTCGAGGGTCTGCAGGCCTCAGCTGGGCCTCACCCGGCCCCAGCTGGGCCCGCCCTGGTCAGAAACACGGCCCAGCCGGCCCGGCAACTTGGGGAGAAACCGGCGTCACTGCAGGGCCAGGACGTCAGGCCCACATGGAGGGTGAGGGGGCAGAAAGAGGCTGTCCGGAGTCTCGGCTGTCTCGTGGTTCTGACACTGGAAAGCGTGGGCCCGGAGCCTTGCTGCTGGGTCAGAACCAGAGCTCCACCACTTTCCTACAGCAGGAGTTTGGCCGGGTCACCGAAACCTCTGAGCCTCAGTTTTCCCGTCTGTGAAACAGGGACAACGACAGCACCCGCCAAGCTCAGTGCTGAGAGGGTCACGGGGCCACTGGATGTGCGGGGCCTCGTGGCAGCGCCTAGCACGGGCGGGAGCTACGCGCGCGTCTCTTCTGCAGACACCTGAGTGCATGCGGCCAGCGCCCTGCTCCTCTGGGGGCCAGGAAGGCCAGCGTCTAGCAGAGGAACTGACCTCAGGGAGAGCGGGCTTGTTCCCAGCAGAGGCCCCGGCCAGCGGTGTCCCGGCCTGGACCTGCCGGCTTTCGCCCGCCACAGCTCACCTGGACAGGCAGAGGGGGTGAGGGGCAGTGTCCACGAGGCACAGAAGAAAGCGTGGCACCGAGTATTTAAAAGAAAGAAAGTGCAAGTCGCTCAGTCGTGTCTGACTCTTTGTGACCCCATGGGCTATACAGTCCATGGGATTCTCCAGGCCAGGATACTGAAGCGGGTAGCCTTTCCCTTCTCCAGGGGACCTTCCCAACGCAGGGATCAAACGGGGGTCTCCCACATCACAGGCAGATTCTTTACCAGCTGAGCCACCAGGGAAGCCCCAGTGTTTAAAGACAACTCTCCACACCGGCTGCTCAGAAACGTTCCAACCAAGACATTTTCAAGCAGATACATGAACCTTAATCTGGGTCAACAGACTTATCTTTTTTCACACCAATGTATCAGGTGTCGAGCCTGAGAGGGCTAAACGTAGCGCCTGATCGGGACCTCGCTTCCTGGATGAGGCCTTTGGGGTCTGGATGCTGTCGGAGGGTGGGGCCGGGGCCGGGAGGACAGCAGGGAGGCTGCTTCCCAGCGCCCTCTGGTGTCCAGTGGGAAGTCTACAGGCCGGGCGGCCAGGCTGGAGCGGAGGCCACAGGCTCCAGTGTTATCCAGTTGGTCAGCCGTGTCCGACCCTTTGCGACCCTGTGGACCGCAGCACAGCAGGCCTCCCTGTCCATCACCATCTCCCAGAGCTTGCTTAAGCTCACGTCCACCGAGTCGGTGATGCCACCCAACCTTCTCGCCAGAATAAACGTTCCCACACAATTGCTAACTAATCTGACTAAAGGGCTGCAAAGAGAAATGACTCGGTAAGCATAAACATTCCCATGGCTGGCTGGGAGGTGAGCGTTGGGAAGCTCGGAGTTCCGGGGGCCGCAGGCTGGGGTCCCGGCAATGGGGCGGGCCGTCTCACAGGTGGGCCTACCGCCCAGCCTTTCGGGGAGAAGTCCTGTGTCATGCACCCACTCCGGGGGTCTTGCCTGGAGAACCCCAGGGATGGAGGAGCCCGGCGGGCTGCAGTCCACGGGGTCGCACAGAGTCGGACACGGCTGAGTGCCCGAGCACGCGCTGTGCGTTAGGATCACGCTCCCTTTCACAGTCAGGGTCCCTGCTTCCCTCTGAATAATAAATATCAGCAACTAGCGCGTGAACAATGGGTGAGGAGACGCGTGTCCTCCCAGGGGCAGCCAGCCCTCACGTCTGGCCCTGAAGTAGATTGTTTGCCATGGGGACAGTCGGCAGAACCTCCAGGGGGCCTGCGGCTCCGATTGTGCGGTCCTATCTGCGTGCTTTCCCGACGTGACTGTTTGCGTGGAGGTGGTCAAGTGGGTATCGAGCAGGAGGAAGGTCCGTCCGCGGGGAACACACAGGATGGCATCTGCGGGGCTGGCACTGTGCCCACCCTGGCTCTCGATGCTCCAGGGACACAAGTCCTCTATTCCCTTCTGTGCATCTGAAACTGAGGCCAGAGGGTGCAGATCACTCACGGCGGCAGAGTCTGACCTGCACCGGGCTCCCTGACTTCTCGCCCCTCCCGGCCTCAGAAAGGACTCCCTGCTCAGATGCTCAGTGTCCCCTCAAGCGATGGATCAGGCAGGTCAGACTATGACAGGCCCTCCGCAACCCCCGGTGGACGCGGGGGCCAGCTGTGACTGTCCTTAGATGGACCGAGAATTCCCGGAGCGAGGAGCAAGCGTCCTGGATGGGAGTTAAGTCTACTAACATTTATGTATTTGAAACTATAGACTCAAAAGTTTCATTTTAATAATGCACGCATGCCATCAGCCATCAGAGCTATGACGTCATCGCCCACCGGGTCTGGAAAACTTCCCGGTGCACTCGTGTTCGCTACTACGAGAATAGCTGTGACCTCAGGGACCCCTTGAGGGGTCTCAGAAGCCCCGAGGGAGAGGAAGGACCCAGTGTGAGATCTCTGGGTCTGTGGCCCGATTGCCCCGACCACTGGGAGAAAGAACAACCCAGGCCTCCATCCCCGGGATCTGCCCCGAAACCCCCCGTGTGCACAGGGGATCAGACAGACGCAGGGCAGGCGTTGGACACCAGCCACTGCAAAACAGAACGGACAAGCAGATGATGCTCTGCCTACACAGCGGAGAGATGGACGGGAGGTGGGGCCTGGGACAGGAGCCGAGTGAGGCCCGCAGGTGGGAGAAGAGCTGGTTTGAGGCAAAGCGCGTGGTCTGCAGACGCACATGCGTGTGCTCTGGTGACAAATGGGAAATTCACGCCGGTGGGCATGTGGTCCCAGGGGCCAGGCAGGGTCAGGAGGGAGGGGACACGGGGGCTCTTGTCTCCCTGATGCTTAATCCCCTTAGTTATTAAAACACCGCCCAGGGGCTGCTATTAAAACTGCGTCTCCAGCAGCTGCTGAGGGCGGGGTCTCGCCCCTGCAGCCCTGGGCGGAGACCGCGCCCACAGCACCGGTGTCCTCCCCCCAGAGGCGCCGCCCCCGCCGGCCCCTTCTCTCCTGCCCATCCGCAAGGTTTCCAGCTTGTTGCGCCTACTTTTTTTCCCCCCTTCCTCTTGGTGCCCAATAGTGGAATTTTAGTGTCCAGCCTTGGAAACTCTTAAGGCTTTCTTAGTGCTGATAAGAAAGAATCTCAGAGACAGGAAAGTCACATCCCGCGTCCTCCCAGCTGCCACACACAGCTGCTCCTTGGAAGCCAAAAGCTGGTCCTGATGGGAGGCAATGGTGACCATTCCCCGGGCTCGGCGAAGTCTTGCCAGTGCCGGGACTGGCAAGAGGTAGAAGTCTGATCCTGCTTCCCCCCAAAACCCAGGCTGCCCCCCAGTCCTCAAGGGCCACCCGGCAGGCAGAGTGAGGACCGTCTCGCCAGGGGCAGGGGCAGCGCCCGGCCCTGCCAATCCTCCACGCTGCCACCTTCCACCCTGTTCCTTTTTATTAGAAAACAGATCAGGAAAATAGACACACTTCGGCCCACCCGTTGGCGCGGGCTCTGGGGCAGGGGTGGGAGGTGAGGAGGCCAGTCCAGTCCTGGGGTCCAGGCTGCAGGGAGGTGGCAGCCGGCCGGCCCTGGGACACACGGTCGGGGCCGCGTCCCTGAGTGGGGCAGGGGCGGCTAGGAGAGGGAGCGGCCCCGGCTGAACAGAGGTGGGGACGGAGGGTGGGCAGGGCCCCTCGTCCGCTCTGCTGGGACTCTCTGCCCCAGCCCCCCGCGGCCAGTCCCCTGCGGTCCGGCCCCCGGGGCGGCTGCGTCAGGCGTTGACGGCCTCCCAGCGCTCCCTGTCCCCTGCGGTCCGGCCCCCGGGGCGGCTGCGTCAGGCGTTGATGGCCTTCCAGCGCTCACTGTCCAAGCTATTGATGCTGCCGGTGTGGCAGGGCAGGGAGGCCACATCGTCCAGGTAGGCCACCCCGGCTGAGTCGAACTGCGTGCTGGCCGCCCCGGCCGCCTCCAGGCCCTCCCGCCGGGCCACCGCATAGGGCTGGGGCAGGTGCATGTCTGGGTCCTCGGTCTCATCCACTTGGCATTTGTAGGAGAAGAGAATCTTGGGCTCCGAGCTGGTGGGGAAGAGAGTCAGGGGGCCTCTGTGAGTCCAGAAGGCCCTCTTTTGCTGGGGCTGGGCCCCTAACGCCCACCCCTCGAGGCACCCTTCCTCGCTTGCCCTCTGGGGTCCACTGGGACACGTGTGAGCCCCCCAGCTCCAGGCGAGTGAACCCGGGGAGCATCTGCCTTCTCACGTCAAGTGGGTGGACGGAGTCCACCCTGGGGAACGGCGGGCCTTAACCTACAGGTGTGCGTAGCAAGGGGCGCCCACCGCTCTGACCCCCGCCTGCCCCGCTCGCCACCGCCCACTGGGCACACACGTGTGCGCGCACGCGCGGGCATGCTCTCACACGCACCCCCGGCCTCCTCAGCTCCTGGAAGCCTGGACGCCTGAGCCCAAGGCCGGGAGGCCTGGGGCGGGGTGGGGGGAGGGCGGGGGGAGGTTGCCTGCGCAAGCGACCCTGCCCGCAGCCTCCGACTCAAACTCCCACCCCGCATCCTGTGTCCCTCGCGCGCGGGCGGCTCACCCGAAGAAGCCGCGCAGGAAGGCCACGTAGATGAGGGGCGCGAAGAAGCTGAAGTAGAGGAAGGTGGTGGCTACACAGAGACACACACACACACAGAGACACACACACACACAGAGACACACACAGAGACACACACACACCCAGAGAGAGAGACACATACACACACACACAGAGACACACACACACCCAGAGACACACACACACACACACACAGATACACACAGAGACACACACACAGAGACACACACACACACAGATGGGTATGGCAGGCAGCTCAGCGGAGGGACTGTGAATGCACCCCAGCACGCCTGAGACACCCCCCACACACACACACCCAGATACACACACACACCCAGAGACACACCCAGAGACACACACACAGAGACACACACACACCCAGAGAGAGAGACACATACACACACACACACACAGAGACACACACACACACACAGATCCACGCTCAGCTCGATGGCCAGCAGGAAGAAGCGCGTGATCTCCCACAGGATCTGGACACAGGGGGCAGAGCGTCAGCCCCAGGGCCGGCGCCCCCTCCCGGCGCCCAGCGCCCCCACCGACAGGCCCAGGCCCACCTTGTCAGCCACCGTCGCCGCGTCTGAAGTGCTGACCGTCATGGACACCACCGCCCGGGCAATGCCCACCAGCGCCACCACGAACACCTGGGAGGCAGAGAGGCCCCAGGGTGGGGGGAGGTCGCACCAGGGGAGGACTTCTCCCAGAATCGCTTCTGTGGGCACAACACTGTACCATCTGACTCCTGAGCCCGGAAAACCGTGTCCAGCCTCGGGAGGCTGACACCGCTTGGGGCCACGTACCCGCCACGTGCCCGGCAGCCAGGGGCGGGAGCTCTGTGTGCTCCCACTGGGCGTGTGCTCACAGCGCCGTGAGCTGAAAAGATCCACAGCGCATCTGGTGGACGGGCACTGAGTTCCAGAGGGGCCGTGCCGCTGGCCCCAGGTCTCTCGGCACAGCCAGAGGTCAGAACACGCTGGGCATCCCCCACCTGGCACCCACTCCCCTTTCCCTCAAGCCATACTTCCCCAGGTTGCTCCCTGGGGCCACTACCCTCCTCGGTCCACGCGGTCTCGCTGAGCTGAGCCCTCCCTCCCAGCTCCAGAGCGGCTCTTTCCCTGCGAGTCAGGGATGAACAGGGGTCCCAGCTGGGCCACTCAGAGGTAGCGCCAGGTCTGCAGTGCGCAGCCCCCAAGCGATGCCCTTCCGCTGCAGCTGGCAGGGGGCCAGCTCAGGGAGGTCAGCACCCAGCTGCTCTGGGAGGCTTCTGATACCGTGCGGGGAGAACGCATGTGAAGGTAAGGCCAGCGGCAAGCGGACGTGCAAAGAGAGGGTCTTGACAGCGTCAGGTAACCCCGGATGCAGCCACCCCTGAAGCTAGTTATCCTTTACAAAGGCAGCTAATAATTCCGTTTTGCGTAAGCCAGGTGGAGCTGGGTTTTCTGTCACCAACTGGAATGAACTCACCAGGATATAAAAGGTGATAAAGATGGGGCTGGAGGTGACTCGGATCTTGGCCCGAGCAAATGGAAGCTTCCAGAGCAGGAAGATGAAAAACAGCACATTGGGGATGAGCAGCAGGAGGTCCCAGTACCGGACCCTGGAAGACGGGTATGGCGGGCAGCTCAGCGGAGGGGCTGTGAGTGCACCCCAGCACGCCTGAGACACACACACACACACACCCAGAGACACACACACCCAGAGACACACCCAGAGACACACACACACACACACACACACAGAGACACACACACACACAGATGGGTATAGCGGGCAGCTCAGCGGAGGGGCTGTGAATGCACCCCAGCACGCCTGAGACACACACACATACACAGAGATACACACACACACAGATACACACACACACACACACACACACACAGAGACACACACACAGAGACACACACACACACAGATACACACACAGGGCTGTGTCTGCACCCCAGCATGCCTGAGACACACACACACAGAGACACACACACACACAGAGACACACACACACACACACAGAGACACACACACACACACACAGAGACACACACACACACAGAGATATACACACACAGGGCTGTGTCTGCACCCCAGCACGCCTGAGACACACACACACAGACACACACACACACACAGACACACACACACACGCCCACAGGGAGCCCCTCTCGCGGGCAGGCCGCGCCCCTCACCGTGAGGCGCCAATGTCCTCGTACAGCAGCAGCAGGCAGCGGTGTGGCACACTGATGTTGGGCGCCAGAGGCGGGGGCGAGCTGGCCCCCGTGTCCCAGGTGTCCATCCTGCCCGCAGCCAGCCCTGGGCGGGGGAGGGGAGAGTCAGCACCTGAGCAGCACCAGGGTCCTGGGGTCCCCAACCCAGCAGGCAGGAGGGGGTGTGTGCAGGGAGTGCGGGGCCCGGCAGCAGGACGCGACGGATGCCAGCACGGAAAACGGTGACTGAACAGGCCGCGCTCCCGCCCCGGCGCCCCGGCCCCCGGCAGTCCGCAACGGCCCGGGGCGCGAGCAGCCCAAGTGCCACCATCAGCAGAACGCCCACTCAGCAGGGTGTCTGTGCCAATGCTAGAACGCTGCCCACAAACAGGAGCGAGTCCCCGTCCCGGCCTGGCAGGCGGCACGCTGAGTGGAGGCCCTGTCTCTTATACACATCTAGATGTGTATAAGAGACAGGGGGGATGGCCCGGGGCGCGAGCAGCCCAAGTGCCACCATCAGCAGAACGCCCACTCAGCAGGGTGTCTGTGCCAATGCTAGAACGCTGCCCACAAACAGGAGCGAGTCCCCGTCCCGGCCTGGCAGGCGGCACGCTGAGTGGAGGCCGGGGAGGGGCACCCGGTGGAGGGCGGCAGGCCCGTGGCGGGGTCGGTGCGCGGGTGGCTGGCTGTCACGGTTCACCGAGCACACGCTTGTGAGTGGGGTGCCCTTCTGGGTGGGTTGCGGCTTCAGCAGGTTTTCACCAATGAGGAAGGTGAATCGTTTACGCGCTGAGTGCCCAGGTCGGCCACGAGCAGCCCAGGACGCTTCCTGCGGGGGGCCGGCGCCCGCTGTGCAGGCCAGGGTGGGGGGAGCAGGGGCAGCCCTGCACTTGGGGAGACTCTGGGGTGGGCGGGCCTGGACCGGGGGCTCAGGACCCCCTGTCCTTCCCTCCCACACAGGCCACCAGCGGCTCTAGGATCAGTCCCCCTTGGCAACTTGATGAGGAGGCCAGGTGTTAAAGGGGATAACCAACCTTCTAGAGGTACGTGCTGAGAAGAAAATAGGAGGGGAGCAAAATAAGTGACAGGAAACACAGCAGAGACTGCTGGGGTACCCAGCGTCCGTGCCGCTTTGCACCAGAGCCGTGGATTCTAGCTGGCACGGCACGTGGCTTCCCAGAAGCAGGGCCACTTCCCCAGCTTCCCTTCGCGCTGGCTGTGGCCGCGTGACCGAGTTGCGTCCAGCTGGGTGTGAGCAGCAAGGTGTGCCAGCTTTCAGGGCAGCCCTCCTCCTTTCCCACTGCCTGGAATTGCGGGTGTGGTGGAGGGAGCAGCAGCAGCCATTCTGGACCACAAGGCAGAAGTCACGGAACACAGGCCACAGGGTGTCTGGGTCTCGGACAAGCAGGTCAGCCTGCACAGAGTGTTCTGCAGCAGGTGGCAGAGCCCGTCTACCTCGTCATCTCAGCCTCTGTTCAGGAGCTAAGCCGGAATGCAGAGTAGCGCTGCTTTGCAGGCGGGGTTTTCAGACAGAACGGTGCTTGGACTGAGCCCTAAGTGACTGGAAGCAGCTGGACTGGGGTGATCTGGGCAGAGCACATCCGGGGGAGGGAGGGCGGAGGCAGCGGCACGGGGCAGAAGCAGTCTTGGCCCGTTCAAAGGGCACAGGGCACGCTGCCGCCAGAAGAGAGAGGAGACAGGGCAGGCCAGTCAGCTGGTCTCCCTCTAAGTGCAACGGGAGGGGGAGGGAGATGGTGGAGGCGGCACCAAAGCAGGGGATGGGGGCAGGGAGACGGAGCACTCGGCCCTGACTGGGGGCGGCAGGGGTGGAGTGGTGGGACCTGGGACGCCTTTGGGAGGGCAGGCCAGCAGGACCCACAGATGGACCCACGTAGCGGTGGGGGCAGAGGGCACGGGAAGCTCATTCCAGGCTCTGACCCGAGCCTTGGGGTGCCTGCAGCGGCCTGGCCAACTGCAGGCGGTGTCTTCGCGAAGCTAAAGCGAGGGGGTGTCCCTGGGATTGCTAAGGTGAGGACGCTGTCCCCACGGTCGCGCAGCAGGGCCTCCTTGACGCCCTGTGCTCACGACAAGGCCCCTCACCAGCACCAGAAGGTGAGGCCGCTGCTCGAAGCCAGTGGTTTCCAACGGGGGTGGCGTGGTCAGTGCGGGCCCCTCAGCAGGGCGGCCTCAGGGCTGCCTCGTGTCCTGCAGGGACCCCCGCACGACCGAGAGGAGCCCGTGGGTGGACGGCGGCCAGACAGAGTGGGAGTGCGGCTGGAGGACTTCTCCAGGCTTTGCGTGGCTGGCACCCCCTTTCCCTGGGGGAAACCTCAGGACCCCCGTCTCCATGCACAGGGTGTAGGTACGACTCACAACACCCCCTCTGCAACCCCAGGGAGCATGCACACTGGAGTGCACGTGGAACGAGAGCTGACAGAGGAACACAGAGGAGCTGCAGACAGCACCGGGCAGGAGCCCCAGGACCCAGCCACGCCTGAAGTGAGGCTTCCCAGCCCCACCGCTGGGGAGGACCTTGCATTCTGAAACCTTAACAGATCCCGAGCTTGACCTGCTGGCTCTGCCAGGTGCTGCCTCTCTGACCTTGGGCCAGTCTTTTCCCTCTCTCAGTGTCACGGGACCACAGCATCCCCACCAGCAAGGCTGCTGGAAGGATCAGGCAAGAGCAGAGACGGGAGTCCGCACAGGACCACACACACAAGGTGACTGCCGCTGTTTCCCCACAGCGGGAGCCGGGGCTGTGGGTCCAAGCCCCACTCGCCTTGGAGTCTGGGTTGGGGAAGGCGGGTGTCCGCCGGGCCTACCTCCCCCACCCCGGCCCCGCTCGCCCTGTAAGAGCAGCGGAAGAGGAGACCCCCGCAGCCCAGCCCGCCTCCAGGGCCCGCCTCCCAGGGGGTGTCCCCTGCAGACACAGGGCCCCCGGGCCTGATCCAGGGTGGAGTGCTGGTAACAGGTGAACTTGGGGCGGGCAGGGGGTGGAGATCACACGGCTCGCAGCAGGTGGCCACAGTGTGTCAGAGCTCACAAAGTAACTGAAGCTGGGACACAAGCCACAGCAGAAGCGCACCCCTCCCTTCCGGGGGCGCTCCGGGCCCGTACTTTCCGCGTGCTGACCCGTGGGGCCACCACCCTGGCCTCCAGGAGCAGGCAGCCAGCCACTGTCCCATTACAGACAGGAGGAGGTTGAGGGGGACCATCAGAGGCCCCCCCATCCCCCACCGCCACCACAGGTGAGCTCCAGGCCGTGCCAGAGCGAGGGGTCTGCAGGAGAGAGGGGCCAGGAGGGCAGGCTGGCAGAGGGCACGGAGAGAGAGGCATTTCCTGGGACGCTGAGTGCCCTGGGCAGCCCCGAGCCGCTCAGGACCAGGGACGCTGGGACAGACTGTCTCTTCCACCTGGGGAGGACGCCCCTGACCTCGCTGCCATTCCAGAGACCTCCTCCCACCCTCTCGCCCTCCCTCTGTCTGCGGCCAGCCTGTGGGCATCATGCCAGTGGTGTGGGCCCTGCGTGCTGGAACTGGGCCAGAAGGGCCCTACTTCTCTGAGCCTCAGCCTCTCTGAGTTTCTGGGTCTCCCCGGTCGTTGCAGAGGTCCTGGATGGGAGCCCTGCAGAAACAGAAAACCCTGAGCAGACAGGCTGCTGTGGAAACACCACTCAGGGCAGTCGGTCCCAGCTGCTCACGGAGATTTCAATCCTGAACCGAATGTTTCACAACCATTATCCTCCAGCCTTGGGGAAGGGGGTGGACCCTACCAGGAGCCCCCAGAAGGGAAGAGAGCCCTGTGCCTTCTGGCCTGACCTCTGCAGACTCCCTTCGACTTGGCAGGCTGCGTGCTCTCCCAGCCCCCAACCAGATCACACCCTTTGGGCCAGCTCCTCTGAGGAACCCTCCCTGACCACCCCATCTGAAATGGCCCTCAGCTGTGTGTCTATGTGTCTGTGGGACGTCCAGGCCGGGCGGGTCATGACCCAGTTCTCGCGGGGACAGCCAAGGGGGTGAGCTGGACAGATGAACGTCCAGCAGCAGAGAGAGGGCGGCCCAGCCCTTCTGGACAGTGGGAGGACCGTCCGGGAGGCCCCACGGCCCCGTCCCCACCACACAGCGAGGACAGGTCACTTCCCGCTGCCCCGGCCAGGAGACACCCCCCACCTCCACCCTCTCGGACGCGGGAGCCGGCGGAGACCATTCGCAGACACGTCTCGGCGCACAGCCCGGGGTGCAGGGTCCGGGAGCTCGGCCTCCCCGGGGACCCTGGGGCTGCCTCTGGGCGGGAGGCCCGCTCCCGGCGTTAGGAGGCGGGACAGGGACGTTCGGGATCGGCTCGCGCAGCTGGGGCAGAGCAGGGGCTTCCCCTTACCTGGGGCCCCGGCCGCCCATCCGCCGCCGGGCGCGGACCCCGCCAAAGGCCGCGGGCCTGGGCCTCCGGCGCTCAGGCCGGGAAAGTGGCGCGGGGAGCGTGGCGCGGGAGGCCGGCTTCGGGAGACCAGGCGGGAGACGCGATCAGGACATGCGATCCGCCTGACCCCGCGCGGCCCTCCCGGCGGCGGCGACCCGGAAGGGAGGCGCGTCCTCTGCGTTCCGCCAAAACTGCAAAAACAGCCACCGTCCCTGCCCGCGGCGGCGCGGGTCCCGCCCTCAGCCGGCAGCAACCAATAGGAACGGAGTTGCGCCAGAACGGGGGCGGGGCGAGTGCAGAGGACGGAGCCAATCGGGTCCCCGGGAGGCGGGGCGGCCCGCCGGCCTCTTAAAGGGCCCGCGCGCGGTCCTCTCAGCCGCCAAGGGTCGCGTCCGCAGGCCTTGGCGACCCACCTGTCCACGCCCGCCTCCCGCAGCGCCCCCTCCACCAGCGTCCGGGGAGGCGCTCCGCCGCCTCCGGCCCGGCGACCTCCGGGCCCCGGGGACTAGCCCCCCCCGCCCCGGGCCCGGCGCGGCCCCTTCGCGCCTGCCCACGCACCGTCCGCCTCCAGGCCGCCCTGCAGGCCGGCTGTCATCCGTCCCTCTGCGCAGAGCAGACCCCTGGGCGGAGGCGTTAAGCGCTTCCCCCGGAGTCACAGGACCAGGAAGTGACGGGACCCAGGCCTGGGGCCTGGCCTGCTGGCCCTCACCGCTTCCCTCCAGGAAGCCCTCCCAGATAGCCTGTTCTTCCCCTCCCGCGTCCGTGCGGGGTTCACTCCTCTGCCGCCACCACGAGGCCCCGCCTGGCCGGCCCCTCCTGTCGCCTCATCCTCATCCCTGCCACCCGCTCCTCTCTGGGTTCCCCGTTTCCCTTTCTGCACTACACCAAGCTTCCTTACCTGTGGGTCTGGCGCTTAACACACACTTCCACTTGACACCCTAGCCAAAGCAGCGGTCCAGTCTCTGTAACACAAAGCCCTTTCATTTCGTTCTAAGTTATTACCAAAACTGCATTCTTTTTTCTGGGGGTGTTAAGTTGACTTCAAATAGATGGGGAAACAGTGGAAACAGTGTCAGACCTTATTTTGGGGGGCTCCAAAATCACTGCAGATAGTGACTGCAGCCATGAAATTAAAAGACGCTTACTCCTTGGAAGGAAAGTTATGACCAACCTAGGTAGCATATTCAAAAGCAGAGACATTACTTTGCCGACTAAGGTCCATCTAGTCAAGGCTATGGTTTTTCCTGTGGTCATGTATGGATGTGAGAGTTGGACTGTGAAGAAGGCTGAGCGCCGAAGAATTGATGCTTTTGAACTGTGGTGTTGGAGAAGACTCTTGAGAGTCCCTTGGACTGCAAGGAGATCCAACCAGTCCATTCTGAAGGAGATCAGCCCTGGGTGTTCATTGGGAGGAATGATGCTAAAGCTGAAACTCCAGTACTTTGGCCACCTCATGTGAAGAGTTGACTCATTGGAAAAGACTCTGATGCTGGGAGGGATTGGGGGCAGGAGGAGAAGGGGACGACAGAGGATGAGATGGCTACACGGCATCACGGACTCGATGGACATGAGTCTGAGTGAACTCTGGGAGTTGGTGATGGACAAGGAGGCCTGGTACGCTGCAATTCATGGGGTCACAAAGAGTCAGACACGACTGAGCGACTGAATTAAACTGAACTTCAGCATTCGTTGGCATTGCCCTTCTTTGAGACTGGAATGAGAACTAACCTTTCCAGTTCTGTGGCCACTGCTGAGTTATCCAAATTTTCTGGCAGCACTTTTACAGCATCATCTTTCAGGATTTGAAATAGCTCAACTGGAATTCCATCACCTCCACTAGCTTTGTTCATAGTGATGCTTCCTAAGGCCCACTTGGCTTCGAATTCCAGGATGTCTGGCTCTAGGTAAGTGATCATACCATTATGGTTATCTGGGTCGTGAAGATCTTTTTTGTACAGTTCTTCTGTGTATTCTTGCCACCTCTTCTTAATATCTTCTGCTTCTGTTAGGTCCCTACCATTTCTGTCCTTTATTGAGCCCATTTTTGCATGAAATGTTCCCTTGGTATCTCTAATTTTCTTGAGATTTCTAGTCTTCCCCATTCAATTGTTTCCCTCTATTTCTTTAAATGATCACTGAAGAAGACTTTCTTATCTCTCCTTGGATAGTCCAAAGAATATATCTTTATTCTTTGGAACTCTGCATTCAAATAGGTGTATCTGTCCTTTTCTCCTTTGCGTTTCGCTTCTCTTCTTTTCATAGCTGTTTGTAAGGCCTTCTCAGACAACCATTTTGCATTTTGCATTTCTTTTTCTTGGGGATGGTCTTGATCACTGCCTCCTGTACAATGTCACGAACCTCCATCCATAGTTCTTCAGGCACTCTATCAGATCTAATCCCTTGAATCTATTTGTCACTTCCACTGTATAATTGTAAGGGATTTGATTTAGGTCATACCTGCATGGCCTAGTGGTTTTCCCTACTTTCTTCAATTTAAGTCAGAATTTGGCAATAAGGAGTTCATGACGTGAGCCACAGTCAGCTCCCAGTCTTGTTTTTGCTGACTGTATAGAGCTTCTCCATCTTTGGCTGCAAAGAATATAATCAGTCTGATTTCGGTGTTGACCATCTGGTGATGTCCATGTGTAGAGTCTTCTCTTGTATTGTTGGAAAAGGGTGTTTGCTATGACTGGTGCGTTCTCTTGGCAAAACTCTATTAGCCTTTTCCCTGCTTCATTTTGGACTCCAAAGCCAAATTTGCCTGTTACTCCAGGTATCTCTTGACTTCCTACTTTTGCATTCCAGTCCCCTATGGTGTAAAGGTCATCTTTTTTGGGTATTAGTTCTAGAAGGTCTTGTAGGTCTTCATAGAACTGTTCAACTTCAGCTTCTTCAGCACTACTGGTTGGGACATAGGCTTGGATTACCATGATATTGAATGTTTTCCCTTGGGAACAAACAGAGTTCATTCTGTCATTTATGAGACTGCACCCAAGTACTGCATTTTGGACTCTTTTGTTGACTATGAGGGCTACTCCATTTCTTCTAAGGGATTCTTGCCAACAGTAGTAGATATAATGGTCATCTGAGTTAAATTCACCCATTCCAGCCTATCCCTTCTCCAGCGGATCTTCCTGACCCAGGAACTGAACCGTGGTCTCCTGCATTGCAGGTGGATTCTTTAGCAACTGAGCTCTCAGGGAAGCCCTATTTTAAGGTAAAGGTAGATGCATATTCGTGACGGGTCTTGGGCTATCCAAGCTTTAGTTAATCGAGGTCATATGGGTCAGAGACCATCCCTTAGGTTCCCGTTGGCCTGGTGATCGAGTCATCAGGCTTGTCTTTACCACTGAAACAAAACAGGGCGTGTTTCCAGCTGATGTCTTGTCTGGCATCGTCACTTCTCTTGCCTGATAACAATTTGTCTCTGCATTCTTCTGTTCCGTTAACATCAGTAATTACTGAGACCTAGTCCAGGGCAGGGACGGTGGCCAGTCTTAGATCCCCAAATGACTTAGACCAAAAACGGCTTCTCTTATGTCAAGAAGGCCACGCCCAGGTCTCTTTTTCTGGGGCCCCTGCCCGATGTGCGTGCTTGCGTGCATGTATGCTCAGTAGCTCAGTTGTGTCTGACTCTTTGTGACCCTGTGGACTGCAGTCTGCCTGGATGCTCTGTCCATGGGATTTTCCCAACAGGAATATTGGAGCGGGTTGCCATTTTCTTCTCCAGGAGATCTTCCTGACCCAGGCATCAAACCCACGACTTCTGCACTGGCAGGTGGAATCCGTACCACTCAGCCACCTGAGAAGCCCTTATCTGCTTACTCCAGCACAGTCTCTCTAACAGGATCCTGTTCATTTACTCACATCCTGGTTCAGCATCAGCCTCCCCTAAGTAGAATGTCCGTGTTGTGATGATAGAGCCGTGCTTATCACATTCCCTGAGTGTCCAGAGCCTGACTCAGGGCCTGGCACACATCGTAAGCGCCCACTTATCACAGTAATGCCAAGATACACACCCGTGACACCACACTTTTTCCACAGCTGGGCTGGAATGAGATCAGGCCCCGGTCTTTACCTAGCTCCTGTTCAAAACGAGGGGAAGGTGAGGAGGCCAGCAGCTTGTGACCATCTGGGACTCAGTTTATCTGCCCCTCCCAGCCTGGACGCCGGTCAAGGTGCCGTTTCTGCAGCAGCCGCTAGACACAGTGCTCCAGGAGGTGCCCGTGTCCCTGATGGGCAGCCCCGAGAGTCTCTGCCAGGGGTGCCCGTGTCCCTGATGGGCGGCCCCGAGAGTCTCTGCCGGGAGTGCCCGTGTCCCTGATGGGCAGCTCCCAGAGTCTCTGCCCGGGGGTTACCTTTATCACCCCTGCTCACCTGTAACTGGCAACCCAAGCCCCCGGGCACTTCTGACCTCCAGGGGCAGGAGAGGCCTGACCCCCGTGCCAGGAAGGAGGGGAGGCGGAGTACACTGACCTGCCCCCCACCCTTGTTGTCTGAGATGAGACAGTTGCGGGTGGAGGTCAGGGGTGGGTTTTGTGCTCTGAGCTGTGAGCCCCCTGGAGGTGTCTGTGGGATCTCATTTGTGGAGTAATGACGGCGCTTTCCTCGCCCCCTCCCTTCGGGGCAGAGGCACGCTGGCTCAGTGCCGTGCCCCCTGCTCAGAGGACAGAGCAGGGCAGCGGCGAGCCTCCATGAACGGGGCTTAATAAACACAGATCTGACCCCCAGGTGTCTCGCTTGCCCTACATCAGGCTTGTAGGGGGGTGAGCCTCTCGAGGCATGGCCTGCAGGGGGCAGCTCCTGCAGAACTGGGCTCCCCGAGCGCAACGGGGACCCCGAAGTAATAGACACGGTTGTTTCTGCTCAGCAGAGGGAGCAGGCAGCAGAGGCTCCCGGCCAAGCCGGCCCAGTCCCAGACCCACAGACCCCGAGCTGATCGCACGCTGACTGCCGTGGGCTGCTGGACTCCTTACCTGGCTTCCCCTTGAGCCCCCGGCTCAGAGGAGTGCTGCCCCCCACCTGCCTCCTGAGCCAGACTCCCGCTGCATGGTGAAAGTGACTGTGTCAGCCGCTCAGTCAGGGCCCGCCAGGCTCCTCTGTTCGTGAAACTCCCCAGGCAAGAATACTGGAGTGGGTAGCCATGCCCTCCTCCAGGGGCTGTTCCAACTCCATCCTGGGTCTTCCCTTTTGCTATCCTCCACTGACCCCATGGACATGAGTCTGAGTAAACTCCGGGAGTTGGTGATGGACAGGGAGGCCTGGCGTGCTACGGTCCATGGGCTTGAGAAGAGTCAGACGTGACTGAGCGACTGAACTGAACTGAACTGAACGGATCCTCAAGACCAATAGCCTCTACCTCCTGAAGGCCTCTTGGATATCTGCACTTTCAGGGATCACTCCCTCAGGCGTGTCCGACTCTTTGCGACCCCATGGACTGCAGCAGGCCAGGCCTCCCTGTCCTTCGTCATCTCCTGGAGTTTGCTCAAACTCATGTCCACTGAGTCAGTGACGCCATCCAATCGTCTCATCCTCTGTCGTCCGCTTCTCCTCCTGCCTTCTGTCTTTTCCAGCATCAGGGTCTTTTCTAATGAGTTTGCTTTTTGCATCAGGTGGCCAAAATGTTGGGGCTTCAGCTTCAGCATCAGTCCTTCCAGTGAATATTCAGGACTGATTTTCTTTAGGAAGGACTGGTTGGATCTCCTTGCAGTCCAAGGGATTCTAAGAGTCTTCTCCAACAACACAGTGCAAAAGCATCAATTCTACAGTGCTCAGCTTTCTTTTGTGGTCCAATTCTCACATCCGTACATGATTATTGGAAAAACCACAGCTTTGACTAGACAAACCTTTATCAGCAAAGTAATGTCTTTTTAATATGCTGTCTAGGTTCGTCATAGCTTTTCTTCCAAGGAGCAAGCGTCTTTTAATTTCATGGCTGCAGTCACCATCTGCAGTGATTTTGGAGCCCCCCCAAAATAAAGTCTGTCACTGTTTCCACTGTTTCTCCATCTATTTGCCATGCAGTGATGGGACCGGATGCCGTGATCTTCGTTTTCTGAACGTTGAGCTTTAAGCCAGCTTTTTCACTCTCCTCTGTCCATGGGGTTGTAAAGAACTGGACACAACTGAGCGACTGAACTGAACTGAGCAATATCTAATACAATGTAAATTCTATGCAAATAGGTATAAATACACTGTAAAAACCATATAAACAGTTAAGTGGCATGCATCAAAACCAAGCTGATTTTTGGAATTGTCTTTTTCCCTAACCTCTCAGTTGGTTGAGTCCGCAGATTCGGAACTGACTGTAACTTTTTTAACTTGCCTCCATCTTCCTGCATCCCTGGCAGCCTAAAGGATTCTCCTAAAACCCAGGGGGCTGTCGACTGGCCGCAGGGAGCTCCAGTTCTCTAGAAAGACCTGGTTGCCTTTCGTGAGCTGGAGTCTCCAACGTCGTCGTCTTGTCCCTTCCAGGACATCAGAAGAGGTCTACCTGGAGCTAGGGAAATGCTTGCAGATGCCAGGGCGCCCCGTTCTCCACGTCTCTGCGCGGGAGGCTCTTGATACCTGGAACTCCCCCTTGCATCTAGTCTGCCTCCAGAGGGCACCCCAACCACGTCTCTCCTAGCACCCTTGCCTTTTCGGCGCTTGAAGCGTTCAGCCTGAACTTTCGGAGCAGTTGAGATAACACAGTAAGACAGAGCCCTGAACCTCCGTTGCCTCGTCTGTCAAATGGCCCCAGAGTGACCAAGCCGCGCAGCTGGCACGGGAGGCTGGTCCTCACTACCTCCGCGGGTTGCAGCGTCTCAGCGCGTCCCGCAGCGTCCAGCGCGGGCTGGGCGGGGCCTCGGGCGGGCTGGGCGGGGCCGCACGAGCCACGCCCTCTGCCCGCCCCCCGAGCGCCGGCCGGAAAGAACGCGGTCGCCGACGTCGTGACGTTGTGCCGCGTCAGCCGCTTCCCGGGCTCGCGCGGTCACGTGGGTCGCTTTTGGCGCGAAAAGTGGTCGCGGCGGGTGGAGCGGGAGAGGAGCGCGGCGCGGAGATGGCGGTGAGCGCGGCGGGGGCGCGGGCGCGGGGCGCGGGGCGGGGGCGCGGGGC
>SJYT01018124.1:277692-340218 GCA_006410635.1 Cephalophus harveyi | reverse complement strand
CGGGGAGGGGGGGCAGTGCGGGGCGGGGGGGGGGGGGACAGTGGACGTATTTGAGATGAATCTTGCATCTTGTGTGAGTCCGTGGTATTGGGAGAAAAGGAAACCCGTGGATGATAACCAGGCTTCTGGCTGGAGAGGGGGGCGGGGGTCAGGGGAGGCGGGAGCCTGGTTGAGATGAACCGCCAGGAGGACGGGGGCTTCAGGGCGGGTGTGGCCTGGGCTGCGGGGCGGAGGCTTGGCCGCGATCTGCAGTCGGGCGACAGTGTCCCTGTGGTGCTGGTGGCTGCAGGGAGCTCGCGTGTCTTTTGTGTGAACCGGCGAAGGACACAGGCGTGCGCAGGCAGTGGGGGAAACGAAGGGAGACGAAACCTTGCGAGGGCTGAGGTCAGCTGGGGCCCAGACGGCTGCAGGAACACGGAGACGACAGGCCTGCCCCCTGTGATGCGTCTCCTCGCGTGTCAGGTGGCCCCGTTACAGGGATTGCTGGTCTCTGCGCTACCAAGACAGAGATGCTAGCACGTAAAACGACCAGACGCCACCAACCGTGGAACAGCCCAGCTTAGAAACGTTCAGTTCAGCCGCTCAGTCGTGTCTCTTTGCGACCCCATGAATCGCAGCACACCAGGCCTCCCTGTCCATCACCAACTCCCAGAGTTCACTCAGACTCACGTCCATCGAGTCCGTGATGCCATCCAGCCATCTCATCCTCGGTCGTCCCCTTCTCCTCCTGCCCCCAATCCCTCCCAGCATCAGAGTCTTTTCCAATGAGTCAGCTCTTCGTATGAGGTGGCCAAAGTACTGGAGAGCTTTAGCATCATTCCTTCCAAAGAAATCCCAGGGCTGATCTCCAGAATGGACTGGTTGGATCTCCTTGCAGTCCAAAGGACTCTCAAGAGTCTTCTCCAACACCACAGTTCAAAAGCATCAATTCTTCGGTGCACAGCCTTCTTCAATAACCTCAGATATGCAGATGACACCACCCTTATGGCAGAAAGTGAAGAGGAACTAAAAAGCCTCTTGATGAAAGTGAAAGAGGAGAGCGAAAAAGTTGGCTTAAAGCTCAACATTCAGAAAACGAAGATCATTGCCTTCTTCAATAACCTCAGATATGCAGATGACACCACCCTTATGGCAGAAAGTGAAGAGGAACTAAAAAGCCTCTTGATCAAAGTGGAGAGTGAAAACGTTGGCTTAAAGCTCAACATTCAGAAAATCAAGATCATGGCATCCGTTCCCATCACTTCATGGGAAATAGATGGGGAAACAGTGGAAACAGTGTCAGACTATTTTTTGGGGCTCCAAAATCACTGCCGATGGTGACTGCAGCCATGAAATTAAAAGACGCTACTCCTTGGAACAAAAGTTATGACCAACCTAGATAGCACATTCAAAAGCAGAGACATTACTTTTCCGACTAAGGTCCGTCTAGTGAAGGCTATGGTTTTTCCTGTGGTCATGTATGGATGTGAGAGCTGGACTCTGAAGAAGGCTGGGAAAGCGTCAATGTGCGTCTCAGGCTGAAGTTCAGTATTGGTGGTAGCGCAGAGGTTGCCGGTGACCTTGGCCAGCAGCGTCAGTGCAGCGTGAGTAGAGGCGCGTGGTGGAGGGAAGTGGAAGCTGACAGAAACCTGAGAAGTCTGGTTCTGAAGCGGGCATGGGGCAGCTGGCAGGCTACATGGATCGAGGGAAGCTTCTCCTTTGATAGTTCAGGATTGAACAGTTGAAGTTATTCCTGCACTTTTGTTGTTGAGGCCCTAAGTCGGGTGCGACTCTGCGATGCCGTGGACTGCAGCACGCAGGCTCCTCTCTCCTTCAGTATCTCCCCGAGCTTGCTCATGTCCGTGTCCACTGAGCCAGTGATGCCATCCAAACGTCTCATTCTCTGCCGCCCTCTTCTCCTTTTGCCTACAGTCCTTCCCAGCAAGGGTTTATTAATGGGTTAATCTGAAACAGTTGTGACTGAAAAAATAAGATACCGGAAGATGTGATATCATGCAGGTAAAACTTTTAAATATACTGATACTGCATACATCTACATGGATATTAAAGACAAATGTAAGATGTACGCTTGTGGACACTTGTGTTATTTTAGGTAACAGGTTTATTGGGACATGGTTAAATAACATGATTTAAAATCTACAACTCAGAGATCTTAGCATGTTCAGAATTGTACAGCCATCGACCAGAATCAATTTTAGGATGTCTTTATTCCTCCCCCAAACCCACAGCTGTTGAATTCACTCTCCTTCCCTCCTCACCCCCAGCCCCTGACCTCGGCAACCACAAATGTACTTTCTGTGTCTGGATTTCCCTTTTCTGGACATTTCACACACAAGGAATCCTGCACTAGCTGGTATTTTGTGACGGGCTTCTGTCACTTAGCCTAAGATTTTTTAAGGTTCCTTCAGGTTGTAGCGTATGTCAGTGCTTCAGTTCTTACTACTGAGTAACATGCCATTTTAGGGGAGCTAGTGAGAGACAGGGAAGCCTGGGGCGCTGCAGTTCCCGGGCTCGCAAAGAGTTGGCCGCGACTGAGCGACTGAACACCAGCACCACACCTTGTCCACGCGCCAGCTGAGGAGCGCCCCCCTGTTGTGAATGCTGCTGCTGCGAGTGTCCCTGTCACGAGTTTCTGTGTGGACACACGTTCTCTCTCGGGTGTGTACCCAGGAGCGGAGTTGCTGGGTCATAGCGGCGGCTGTTTCCTCTGGAAGAGCCACAAGCCTGTCTTCTGCTGCAGCTCGTTTTCAAGCACGGGCTCTGGAGTGCGGGCCCCGTCGTCGTGGTGCCAGGACTTGGTTGCCCCACGGCATGGGGCGTCTTCCCAGATCAGGGATCGAACCTGTGGACCCTGCGTTGTCAGAGTGACTCGTAAGCACTGGACCAGCAGGGAAGTCCGAAGGTTCTTCCTGTGATTTTGCTTTTCATCCCTGATGGCTGATGACGTTAAGTGCTTATTGTCCATTTGTGTATCTTCTGTGCAGAAGTGTCTATGCACATTTATGCCCATGTTTTCATTAGGCAGTCTTTTTGAGTTATGAGTTATTCATGTGGCCTAGACGTAAGTCCGTTATCAGCTTTAGGATTTCCAAGTATTTCTCCCCCGTCTGCGGGGTGTCTTCACTTCCTTGATGGTGTCCTCTGCAATGCCCTCCTCCCGGGGATCTTCCCAACCGAGGGATCGAACCTGCATTTCTTCTGTCGCCTGCATTAGCAGGTGGGTTCTTTACCACTGATGCCACTTGGAAAGCCCCTGATGGTGGCCTTTGAAGCACAAAATGTTTTTCATTTCTCAGTCTCCTATATATATTTTAAGGCTTGTGCTTTTGGCATCATCTCAGAAACTGTTGCCTAAGCCATGGTCATCGGAGAAGGCAACGTCACCCCACTCCAGTGCTCTCGCCTGGAAAATCCCATGGACGGAGGAGCCTGGTGGGCTGCAGGCCATGGGGTTGCTAAGAGTTGGACACGACTGAGCGACTTCAGTTTCACTTTTCACTTTCATCCATTGGAGAAGGAAATGTCAACCCACTCCAGTGTTCGTGCCTGGAGAATCCCAGGGATGGGGGAGCCTGGTGGGCTGCCATCTGTGGGGTCGCACAGAGCCGGACACGACTGAAGCGACTCAGCAGCAGCAAGCCACGGTCATGACTGTATACCCCCGGGGTTGTTTCTGGTAGATTCAGTTTTCTGTCTTACAGTTTGGTCTTTGATCCGTTTGGAGTACACTGTGTATGATGTTGTGGGGGCGGGGGGGGGGTCTGCCTTTCATTCTTGTGTGTGGACATCCACCCGTCCCAGCACTGTTTGTGGAAGGGACTGTCCTCTCTCCATGGACTGCCTTGGAACCCTGTCTAAGCATGAGGGTTCATTTCTGAACTCTCCGTTTCATTCCGAGGATACGTTCACGTTGTTTTCTTTCTAAGATTGCTCTGGGTAACCTGGACCCCTTGAATTTCCACATGAATTTTGGAATTCGTTTGTCAGTTTCCGCAAAGAAGCCAGCAAGAATTTTGATGAGAATTGCATTGAATCCATGGATCACTTTGGGGGTTGCTATTTTAACAATTTCAAGTCTTCTCATCCATGAGCTGGGCTACCCGTCCACTCACACAGGCTTTCTTTACTGCGCTTCTGCAGTGTTTGTAGTTTTCAGAGGAGGTTTTGTACTTATTTTTTGGACTTATTTCCAAGTGTTCAATATACTTTTGATGGTCTTATAAATGGAAGTGTCTTATTTCACTGCAATTTACATGCTCCTGTTTCTGCTTTGCGACTGCATGCGTCTCAGCCTGCCAGACTCCTCTGTCCATGGCATTCTCCAGGCAAGAATACTGACTGCAGTGGGCTGCCACTCCTACAAGTTCAGAGGCTTCAAGTAACACAAGCTTACTGTCTTAACAGCTTTGGAGGTCAGAAGTCTGAAATGGGTCTCAGCGAGCTAAGAGCTAAGATCAGTGTCGGCAGGGTTCCGGGAGAAGCTCCTCTGCTTCCTCTCCCCGCTTCTCGAGGGCGCCCGCGGCCCTCGGCTCCTGGCCCCTTCGGCCGCTTTCAAAGCCAGGAGGGGCATCACCGAGCTCCCAGGGCCACGCTTTCTCCCGACTCTGCCTCTCCCTCCTCCCTCTTCCCCTCGGGAGAGCCCGGCTCCACCGCAGTGATCCGGGGTCGTCTCCCTTCCCACGTCCTTACCTCACGGCCCCTGCGTGTGCGACCGCGTGGGCCGCAGCCCAGGCTCCTGCGCCGTGGGAGTCTCCCGGCGAGAGGGCTGGAGTGGGGCGCCACCGCCTTCTCCAGGGCTGGGTTCGGGCAGTGCTTACCGCGGACGGAGCCCAGCGCCTCACAGAGCCCGAGGGCGGGCGCCCGCAGCGCCGGGGCCACGCCCCGCGTCCGCGAGACCCGAGCGCCCGGCGGCCGCGGGCCTGGGAAGCGTGAGGTCTGAGGTGCGAGGCGCGCGAGGCGCGGGCAGCGCGCTGGCTCCGCCCCCGACCTCCGCGACGTCGATTGGCCGGTGGCGGGGCGGAGGGGCGGGGCGCGCACGGGGCGGGGCGGGGCGTGGGCAGGGGGCCGCGCTGCAGGCGCTGCCGGCCGGCGGCTCCCGGCGCTGGTCTGCGCGGCGTCAGGACCGCGCCCCTTCCCGCCAGCGGCGGGGACCCCCCTCGCGCCTGCGCCTCCGTCCGGGGGCGCGCTCGCGTCCCCCCGGGCTGGGGTGCGCGTGTGTCCAGCAGGACGCCTCCCTTGGGACGCTGCGGCGGGGACACGCCTGCCCGCGTCGGGCGGCGCCGTTTCTCTGACGCGCGCGCCGAGTGCGCGGTCGCGCTGGGGGTGCTGGGCCGTCTCTGTTGCAGCGGACAGTCCAGGGTGTGGGCCGCGTCGCTGATGCTGCTGGGCAGCTCCGAATGGGTGTCTGCGGAGGGCTTAGGGATCTCGGACTTCAGAGCTGCTGACCAGAGCAAGGGAAACGAGAGAAGGACGCGGGGATCAAGAGCAGACGCAGGGCAGACAAAACGCGGGGATTATGGAGACCTCGCTCTTTCACCCGCTAAGATGCAAGCCTGCCTCCTGCGCTTCCTCTCCTCAGTTTGTTTGGGTCAGATTTTCAGTTTTTTGAGGCGGATCCCTGGAATGCTTTTCATGCTCTTTTTTGTTCTTTTGGCTGAAAGTGATGGAGGTAACAGAAGATTACAGGTGCTAGAGGAAAAAAAAAGATCAGTGTGTATCTGAAAGTTAAAATCCGGTAGACTCTCAGGCAGATTAATTATTAAGTGCAGAAGTAGTTATACAGGGAATGGGTAGGTCTCAGCTACTATTTTGGTGGGCAAGTTTGAAAATAAGTAACATCTCGTAATTACCCGCTGCCAAGCTTTTGAAAATATCAAGGTCTTTATAAAGGAAAAATAACCATTGTGCGGAAAAATAGCTTCAAGAAAAATGAAACTGTTTACTGCAGAAGAAATCAAAAGCTAGATTCCTCCTTTTCAAACACAGCTTTTCAGAAACATGATCAGAATCTCTTCTTAGTGGCCCAGTGGTAAAGGAATTTGTCTGCGAGGCAGGAAATGCAGGAGATGTGGATTCAGTCCCTGGGTTGGAAACATCCCCTGGAGAAGGAAATGGCACTCTTGCCCGAAAAATTCCGTGGACAGAGGAGCCTGGCAAGCTACAATCCATGGGGTCGCGTAGAGTCCAACACGGCTGAAGCCACGGCACTCACGCACACACTTTTTATTCCTATCAGACTGTTGGGAAAGATAGACCAGGACGAACCGTGGTTTCTCCGCAGGTGACGGAGGGGAGAGGCTGGGAGAATGGGGCCCCCCCTGAGTCAGAGAAATGGTCGCGGTAGACCCTGGCAGATCCCTCAGACCCCAGTGTTCTCTGTGGGCAGCTTCACCGGCTGAAGGACTTCATCCCCAGAGGCAAGACGTCCACAGGACACAGGCCCCTGGCCGTCAGGGCCGGCCCGGCGGCAGCGCTGAGCCTGCGTGCCCGCGGCTCCTCTCCCCGCACCTCCCTTAGCCTCGCAGAGGCGGCTCTCAGGTTGTGGAGAGGCACAGCACGTTTGATCCTCTTTTGGTTTCGAGGACGGTAAAATTCCAAGGCCATTGCTTTTCTAAAACACTGAAGTAACGTCTCTCTCGGTAGGTGGATGAAGAGCTTCACCTCGCAGAGAAGGCTGCTCTGGTCCCTGGGAACCTGTGCAGTTTTTGTTACTTAATTACTACAGACATTTCTCATCAATTGAGTTTTTTTTTTTTTTCCTGGACTGTGTGAGTTTTTCCAGGTTACTGTCTTGTGGTATTTGGTTCCCCAGACCTGGGGAGGCCGCATCTGAAAGTAGACCTGTTGTGTCAGCTGGTATCTCACATAACCGGGCATTCCTTTTCCAAGGAGCAGTTTCTCCCCCAAGGGCAGAGGCTGTCTGCTGTTCCCCTTTTTGTCTCTACAGGGGGCCTGGCACAGAAGATGGCACAGAATGGGGGGGGGGCGGGGGGACTGCTTTCTTCTGAGCAGTGGAAGTCCAATGCAGATGTTAACCGCCAGTAAGACGCTGCAGCGTACCTGAAACCAGTTACCTGGCATCGTATCTGATTGACAGTATTGTATATTGTGATTAACTTTGTAAAAATTAGAAAATAAGTCTTACTCCAGTAGGGGTGATTGATGACCTACTTCTAGACACAGGGTCCAAGCAGAAATGTAGATAAAGAGGCGTCTTGGTGGAAGGTAGGGAACACTTTACTGACTTGAGGTCTTTTGGGACAGGAGGAGAGACCCCTACCGTCTCAGGCGCCCTGTGCTTTGGGTTTCTGGTGGGGACCCCGCGCAGGGTGCTGGGAGGACAGGGCCTCTCCCGTCCAGCTCCTTCCTTGCTCCTTGGATCCTGTGAGGCGTCGGGTCACGCCGGGTGCTCTCTGTCCCTCTGTGTCCTTAGGAAGAAGGACACAAGAGCAGCTTTCCAGCGTCTCCTCAGGGAGCATCCTTCTCGTGGGGTGAAGCTGGCTAATGACAGCAGTTCTGTTACGTGGTTATTTGACCTTGATCTCACTAGGCCTGTTATCTCTTCTGTAAAACAAAAGGGTATTTCTTATTTTTAAAATTTATTTGCTTTTAATTGAGGGGTAATTGCTGTACAGTATCCCTTTGGTTTCTACCAAACATCAGCATGAATCAGCCATAGGGAAAGGGTATGTCTTAATTTATTTGGTCGTTTACGCAAACATATCCTGAGCTCCTGTGATACTTCAGAGACTGTCGAGGCCCGGTCACGACAGAGGTGAGTTGCGTGTTCACCGTTGAGTGAGGGGCTGTCCGGTGGTCTGTTGCAGTGCAGTGACGTGTGCAGAGCCGGGGGTCGTGGAGGGGGCGCAGCCTGGACCAAGGGAGCTGGGGCGGCTGTTTGGAGCTGAGCCTCGAAGCAGGAGGAGGACTTAGGCAGATGGATGCAGGTGACCACGGGCCTCCCTTGCTTCTGGTTAATCCTGTTTGAGACTCTGCTAGCGTCTGTTTCTTCCCTGTTTTTTTCCTTGAAGTCACATAGAATAACTGATCTTCATTATTCACATCAACTTTTTGTTTAAATGTGTTTGAAGACCCTGACCATTGTCGCTCTTAAACGTTCTCTTTTCCTGGCCAAGAGTGCCCTGCTTCCCTGTTCCAGGACGGAGGAGACCACTTCCACGAGTAGTCTGCAGTCTGCCCTTCAGAGGGCAGTCCGCACACTGGGGGGTGCTGACCTCGCTGGTGGCCCCGCGTCTGGGGGCTTCCCCATCCTGCTCTACGGATGGCGGGCCACCGCTCCCCCAGAGTCGCTCAGCCACAGGCCAGAGCCCCTGCCTGTCTCGCTCCGCTGCAGCAGCCTGAGTCTGATCAAGGCCCGTGTGTCCTCCCACGCACACTTGGCGCTTGGTTCCGCCCCTTCCCCTGCGCCCCAGGCTGCTCTCCTTGGAGTCACGAGCATCTGTGGGCCTCCCGCCTGTCCTGTCTCTCCGGACGGGCCTCCTGTCTGCCCTGTCTCTCTCTGGCGCCTTCTCTGTTTCTGACAGAACTTGCTTCTGAGTCTGAAACAGCTGTCCTCCTTAGTGGCCACTTGGTGGGCTTCGGGCTTACTACTGCATAAGGTGCCTGTAAGCATTAAAACGTAGATAATGCTTGTGTGCTGTGCTTAGTCAGTCGTGTCCGACTCTTTGTAGCCCGCCACACTCCTCTCCACGGGGATTCTCCAGGCGCGAATGCGGGAGTGGGTTGCCCTGCCCTCCTCCAGGTGACCTTCCCAGCGCAGGGACTGAACCGGGGCCTCCCTCCCTGCAGGCAGACTCTCTACCATCTGAGCCACCAGGGAGCCCAGAGGACACTTACATGACTCAGCATTTCCACGGGCTTTGTCAGGCCGCGTCACAGTGCGCTCCAAGCACAGAGCGGGAGGCAACTCCTGCCGCCCCTCTTCCTTGCATCATTGACTGTCGGTCTGGAAAGGGGAGGTGGAGGCCCTCTCGCCCGCCTTCCCCGTTTTTCAGATGAGGAGACAGGGCTGAAGGCCTAGAGCAAGCTGGCGATCCTTCTCTCGTTAGTGTTGACTCCATAAAACCAGCAAACGGGGCTGCTTCCCGTTTGTAGTGAATGGAAGTGAGAGAGGAGGGGAAAAAAGATCCCCTTTATTTGACAGTTTTTTGTTTTGTAAATTAGGATGCAGGGTCCAGGGGTCCAGCCCGGGATGAATTTAACCCGTGACCACCTCACAGGGTCTTAATCGCCGTGTGCTGCTGAAACACAGATCAGGCTCTTCCTGGGGTTTTGGGAAGTGTGCGGCCAGGGCAGGGGCCTGGGGAGCAGTGTGCCTGCAGGGCCCGGGCAGGCGGGGCCAGGAGTGTCCCGAAGCCCCTGCCCTCGCCTTGGGCCCTTGACCCTCGCAGGCGGGTCCCCACCCTGCGCCCTCTTCCCCGTAACCCCAGCTCTCCTGTCTGCGCAGGAGCGTCCCTGGCCGTGCGTGCAGCCGGGTCCGAGGAGCCCGGCTCAGAGGGCCTCCCCTCCACCTCCCTGCTGGACCTCCTGCTGCCCACGGGCCTGGAGCCGCTGGACTCGGAGGAGCCGAGCGAGGCCGTGGGCCCGGGCGCTGGCCTGGGCGCCCCCGGCTCGGGCTTCCCCAGCGAGGAGAGCGAGGAGTCCCGCGTCCTGCAGCCGCCGCAGTACTTCTGGGAGGAGGAGGACGCGCTCAACGAGTCCAGCCTGGGCCTGGGCCCCACCGCAGGTACGTGCTCGCGCACCCTTGTTCCTGAAAGGCCTGCTTGCCTCTCTTTTGGCTGCGCTGGGTCCTGGCGGCTGTGCCTGGGCCACCTCCCGCCGCGGGGCGCGGCCTTCCGTTTCCTGGCCTCTTGCTGCGGCGCAGGCTCTGCGCACGGGGCTCGGCGGTTGTGGTTCCGGGCTCTGGCGTGCCGCCTCGACGGCGGCGGCGGCGGCCTCTGGGCTCTGTTGCCCCTCGGCTTGAGGGAGCCTCCTGGACCAGGGCTGGAACTCGTGTCTCCTGCGTTGGCAGCTGGGTTCTTAACCACTGGCCCACCAGGGAAGCCCCCGTCTCTCCTAAGATGTGTGCTGATTGCCGCCGGGAGGCTGGGCGCGATGCCCGACGGCCCTTTCCTTGCCCACGCCCCACCTCTTCTCCGTCCTCACCTGCTGTCACCCTCTGCTGCCCTCCAGAACCTCCGGGCTGGGTCTCTGGACTCTGAGGGCCTTGCTGGCCCAAGGGGCCCCTTTCCCTTTCGTGAGGCTCACGGCTGAGTAGTGACCTGTGTTCTGTGCTTGTATAATCGAGTGTAACGCTGACAGCCCGTGAGATGAAGGCGGTTAACCCCATTCTGGATGCGAGAAAACGGAGCTCAGGGAGGAGAAAGCGGGCCCGGAGTCACAGAGCTGTTGAGAGGGTCAGTCGCAAAGCAAGCGCCGGTCTGTCCAGCCTCGGGTTGGCCGCTTGCTCCTCTTCCGTGCCGTGTGGCCTCTGTTGCAGGGTCCCTGAGCCCCGCCAGGCGTTCCGAGCGCCCTTCCCTGCCTCTGCCCCGGGGCTGGGCCGGGCTCAGTAAGGCCGCGGCTGATGGCGGAGCGCCAGGGCTCCCCGGCCGCCGCCGCCGCCGGGCGGGGCTCTTGGCTGGCGCTGGGCGCTCAGACTGGTGCCCGAGTGTGGGGCTGAGGGTTAGAGAATTTAGCCCGGGGGTTTTTTTTAATAAATATATTTTGGGTTTGTGTTTTCTAATTACAAAAATAATACATGGAAAATGTGAGAAGCACAAAAACAATACAAAGAAGGAAACCTCCCCGTGATGTCATGATGAAAAATGATTAACTAGTGGTTTGGGCTACAGGCCGTTAGTCACTTGTATATGCAGCAATGGAATCGTGTTTTCCACTCTAAGGTGTTTCTTAACTACCTTATTTCCGCACTGTTAGCTATTCGTGTATGACCTGGTTGTCAGGGACTGCGTGGTGCCTCCTCGGGGGTGGAGCGGCTCCTGCTGCTGAGCGTGCGGTCTCCGCTGTGTGTGGGTTCTTTGCCTGTGGCCGTGCCGGGTCTTCACTGCGGCGCGGCGCGCGGGCGTCTCGCTGCGGCGGCCCCTCTCGCTGAAGGGCGCAGGCTCGGTACTTGGGGCACCCGGCTTAGTTCTTTGGCTTGCGGGGTCGTCCCAGGCCGTGGGTGGCACCCCTGTCCCATGCGTGGGCAGATAGCTTATTAACCACTGGACCCCAGAGAAGCCCTAGGCTCCACTTGTGAAGATGCTGCAAAAACCTGTGTGTGTCTTTGCGCTGTTCGGGTTGTTCTTGGGATACACTTCTAGGGGCACATTGCTAGGTCCTGAGACGAGTCAGTCAGCGCCCCAGCGCCCCAGAAGCAGCCCTGCGCCCGCTGCGGCACCGACGAGGCTGAGTTTTGGCGGCTTGCTGTTCTTGGTGGACCTGTCCTGCCTCAAGTTGGCTTGCTCCAGTGTCCAGGAGCACAGCAGCCCCGTCAGCAGCCCGGGGGCCCCCCAGTCCCCCGTCCTCGCGCTGGCCGGCGGCGGCCTGCGCTCACGGCCTGCGTGGGGGCCTGGGCGCCTTCAGCAGAGCAGCAGCCGCGGCTGCGGCGCCTGGGCCTTGGTCCGAGCCTTGGCCTGGGGCTTCGGGGCCCTTGGTGACGTGGGCGCCAGCCCGTGGCCGGGCTTCGGGGGAGCGGGGTGGGCGAGCCCCCTGAGCGCGCACTGCCGCCCGCGGGGCCCTGGGGCTCAGACTCCTTGGGCTCCTGGCCAGCCTCGAGAGCCCCGGCAGGCGCACGCCCGGCCGCGTGGTCTGCAGGCCCCCCCTGCAGCGCCCCTGGGCAGAGCGCCTGTTCCTCGGGAGCGTGGGGTCCCCCTTCTTAAGCGATTCGTGCTTCGTGACCAGGGTTTCTCGACGCTGTCTCTGTGCCAAGTGGGGGACAGGTTGTGTGGGGTGTGGTTCTTGACTTGGCCGTGTCTGCAGATCCTGAAGCGCCTGGGAGCAGAGAGGCCAGGGAGGCTCGTTCATAGACAGTGGCCTCACCAGGGGAGCAGCATGGGGTGGCACCAGGGCAGTCCGGGCTCCTGGCAGCAGAGTGCTCGGCGCCCACCCCCGGGGACAGAGAAGGGCACGGATGGCAGGAGCCTGTGCTGTGTGGGGAGGGACTGGGGAGCCGGGTCCTGACCCCAGCAGCTGTCTCTTATACACATCTTTCTGAGTCTGAAACAGCTGTCCTCCTTAGTGGCCACTTGGTGGGCTTCGGGCTTACTACTGCATAAGGTGCCTGTAAGCATTAAAACGTAGATAATGCTTGTGTGCTGTGCTTAGTCAGTCGTGTCCGACTCTTTGTAGCCCGCCACACTCCTCTCCACGGGGATTCTCCAGGCGCGAATGCGGGAGTGGGTTGCCCTGCCCTCCTCCAGGTGACCTTCCCAGCGCAGGGACTGAACCGGGGCCTCCCTCCCTGCAGGCAGACTCTCTACCATCTGAGCCACCAGGGAGCCCAGAGGACACTTACATGACTCAGCATTTCCACGGGCTTTGTCAGGCCGCGTCACAGTGCGCTCCAAGCACAGAGCGGGAGGCAACTCCTGCCGCCCCTCTTCCTTGCATCATTGACTGTCGGTCTGGAAAGGGGAGGTGGAGGCCCTCTCGCCCGCCTTCCCCGTTTTTCAGATGAGGAGACAGGGCTGAAGGCCTAGAGCAAGCTGGCGATCCTTCTCTCGTTAGTGTTGACTCCATAAAACCAGCAAACGGGGCTGCTTCCCGTTTGTAGTGAATGGAAGTGAGAGAGGAGGGGAAAAAAGATCCCCTTTATTTGACAGTTTTTTGTTTTGTAAATTAGGATGCAGGGTCCAGGGGTCCAGCCCGGGATGAATTTAACCCGTGACCACCTCACAGGGTGTCGAGGGGTCTGGGCGGGGCTGCTGACGGTTCCCGGGGCGGGTTCCCGGCAGAGGATGGGGTGGGCCTGACTTAGATGGGCCTCTTCTGCAGGCTTGTCTCAGTGTGGCCAGGGCGGCCTCCAGAAAGGGCGCTCCAGTTTGCATGCCCGCCAGGGGGAGTGCATGCCAGGTTCTGGCCCCTCCGCGACACTGAGTTCTCTGACTGGGAGATCTTCACTGGTTTGATCCACGGAACTCGAATGGCTGGAGAGCTGTTGCTGTGGGGCTTCTCTGCTGGCTCAGCAGGAAAGAAGCCAGCTGCCAGCGCAGAGGCAGAGACCCGGGCTCAGGCCCCGGGTCAGGAGGATCCCCTGGAGGAGGAAATGGCACCCCACTCCAGTATTCTTGCCTGGAGAATCTCATGGATGGAGGAGCCTGGTGGGCTACAGTCCACGGGGTCGCAAAGAGTCGGACATGACTGAGCGATTTCACTTTCACTTTCACCCACAAATCCAACTCCGAGTTCTGCTAGGCGCCGAGTTGGGTGTTGAGGTGTGTTACCTCGTTTAATCTTCATAGAAGCATTGAAGTATTTACTGTTATTCCCATTTGACCAGTGGACAAACTGAGGCTAGTGGAGTCTGGGTAACAGCCCAGCTAATAAGCGCAAGAACCAGCATGCAGACCCTCGCTGCAGACTCCAGACCTTGGCGCTCTTTCCTGCTGCCTCTCAGCTCAGTGGCTTTACTGGAGCCAGCAGTGATGTCTTAGGTCTGGCGTAGGACTTGGCGCGGTTTCTTCGCAGCGTTTGCGCCTTGCGTGGTTCACTGCACTTCACAGCCGCCCTGTGCGTCAGCGGGGCAGCCCACTGCGGGGCGCCGAGGCTGAGAGGCTGCGAGCCTCATCCGAGGCAGACCCAGTCTGCGGTCAGGGCCTCCCGAGCAGGCCTGCCCTGAGCCCTGAGGTGGGGTGTGCAAAGAGGGAGCGGCGCGTGGCTGTTCGGGGCCCTGCTCTGCGCCTCGTTGCTGGCCCGTCGGGCCTGCGGGAGCCGGAGCTGGGCCTGCCCCAGGAGTGTCCTCGGGGGCCTGGCGGCCCAGCCTGGCTGTGGCCGGGGCTGTGACCTTGCTAACCTTGGCTTCAGCCTCTTCATCCTCGAGTGAGGCCGTGGGAGTGATAGATTGAACTCTATCCAGCTCTAAAACACTATGATTCTCTGACATTTTGGGTGAAAAGACTGGTCTCCACAAAGAAGGGGAAAAAGTAGAACGTACATCCCTGCCCTCCCAGCGAGTCAAGCCCGCCGGCAGCCTGATGGGTGGGTCACGCCCCGCCTTGGTGACCAGGACTGGCTCCCGGGTCGGCCTCCTCCCCGGACGGTCCTGCCGCCCCGCGCTCCTGTTTTCCAGTCTCCTTAACAAAGTTCTCTGCTGGTGGCCTTAATTTTCCTGGTGAGCAAGCTAATCACTGCTCCACGGGATGAGAGACAGCTCTTTAAGACTGGCGCATCCTAGGGGCCCAGCTCAGACAGGCTTACAGGCCTGTGTGCAAGGAGTGTATTGGCCGTTACACCAACGCCCGGCATCAGGGTCCGGCCCAGGCACGGGGGTCCGGTGCTGAGCCCGCGTCAGGACCTGCCTCGGCCGCCGTGGCTCGGTCCCTGCCTCGTGCTGACCCCTGGGCGGCTGGCCTGCGTGGCCGCTGAGCGAGGCTCCCAGCCGCTCTCACTCGGCAAGCCCAGCGTGGGGAGAGCTCAGCTGGAGGAGACGCAGGGCGGCTCCTTAGTCTGGCCTCGTCGGGGTCCTGAGCCCCCCGAAGCCAGCGTAGGGCCCCGCACTCCCGGGCCGGGTAGGAGAGGGTGGGAGGCCTTCCAGGCGGGATCCGGGTGCCGTTGACAGAGGGGACAGAGTGATGCTCTCGCCTGGGGCGCCCGAGTGCTCAGCCCTCTAGTCATTTTCACGTGAGGTTCTCTTTTCCCTCGTGGCAGCCTGACCAGCCTCCCATCTCGGCGCGGGGAAGGCGGCGTGGGCAGGTTCCCAGGTGATGGTGGCAGGGGCCCCGCTCCTTCTCTGCGTCAGCTCCTCCCTCGCCATGCTGGAGCTGCCGCCGTCTGGAGTGAACTTGTGCACGCCAGGTCACCGCAGCTGCTGTCTGCTGGGCCTGGGGGTGGTTTCTACGCAGCCGTCTCGGTGGTCGTGTCTGCCGGGCAGCGATTTGACCATCCTGCTAGCTGCACACACATCAGGCGTGTTTCCTGGCCGAAGCACTTCACCTGGGCGCCGAGAAAAGAAAGGAAAAGAGCAGCGTCATATCCTTGTCTTATGCTAGTCGTAAGTGTCCCTGTATGAAAATCAGAAATGTGCGACAAGTTAAAAGAAAAAAACAAGCATCTCCAGCCCCATCCCTAACCCAGAGCTGGAGCGGCAGCGTGGCAGTGCGTTTCTCACTGGACTCTGCCTTTACAGATAATGAGAAAGTGTGCTTCTGTGAAGAGTGGCATTTGCGGGCACAGACCTTGCTGTCTCACTTGCCCACATCTTTCCAAGGCAGCAAACACAGCTCTTCAGCCTCAGCTTTGAGGCCGGGTTAGCACCTCAAGTGTGGACGGGCTGGCTGCTCCAGGCAGCCTCCCGCCCTGTGAAAGCGGCGCTGAGGCGTGAGCAGAGCCTCCTGAGCACCCATGGTCATCTCCTTAGAGTGTGATTCTAGAAGCAGCAGCCTCAGGATGTTTGTCTGCAGGGGTCTCCTGTGCGCGCTCCCCTCCCCACTGCGGCCGGACCTCCTCCCGTCCCCGCGCGACGCTGAGATGCGCTCCTGTGTTGTCGGCTGGCCATCCACAGGTTCGTCCCCTGGGCTAATGTGCACTTCGGTGATGACTGTTGAGTCTGACCATCAACGAGTCGTGTTTATACGGAAAGCGGCTTCGCTCGCGTGTCTGTTCTACACGGGCTTTCTGTGAGTTCTGTCGGTGTTTCTGTGTTAATACTCCATTGAATAACTCACTCCAGGGTTGCACTCGGGACAGCTTTCAGTGATTTGACATTAACCTAAAGGGACATTTAAAATGATCTTTCAAGGCTGCTGGCTCTGATGCTGGTTCTAATTCCTTGTCTTAAACAGAGGAATCAGTTCATTACTGTTTCAGCTGAGACTGAAGGTCATGTGAGAGGATGGCTGGCCCTGGAAGGCAGAAATAGAGTTCAGTGCAACCTTGATAAACGGGACAGAGAGCTGCACAGCTGGGTGAGGCGTTAGGGGGAATTACGCAGCATGGTCTTTGTAGGGAAAGCACCGTTGTGAGATTAGGGGGGAAAGGGATGCAGCCTACGTGCTGTGATAAAGCCAAGCTGCGTGTGAGTCAGGAAAGCTCCCTTTACATTTTGTGTTAGTCTCCGGTTAACGCGTTTTGTTCAGTTTTAAGTGTGCCGACACTGTTGATTTTGTGAGCACTCTTTATTTTTTTATTTGAGCATTTTTTATTTTAGAGTGTGGCTGATTAACGACGTTGTGATAGTTTCAGATGGTCAGCAAAAGGCCCAGTCGTACACACACATGTATCCATTCCCCCCAAACTCCCCTCCCATCCAGGCTGCCGCGTAACATTGAACAAAGTTCCTGCGCTCTGCAGTAGGTCCTTACGGGTTTTCCACTGTAAATACAGTAGTGAGCACCTGTCATCCCAAACTAGCTGAGACATCCCTCCCGCCACCCCTTCCCCACTGGTAGCCACAAGCTCCTGCTCTAAGTTGGTGGCTGTGTTTCTGCTCTATAAATAAGGCCACTTGCATCATTTCTTTTTAGATTCTGAATGCAGAGACGCAGTCTCTTCTGACACTGACTCAGGCTCACTCAGGATGACAGTCTCTGGGTCCGTCCGCGCTGCTGCAGACGGCGTCAGTCTGCTCTTTTTGTGGCTGAGTGACGCTCCGTTGTGTGTGTGAGCCGCGTGCTCTCTGCCCCCCCCGTGGATGGCCGTCTGGGTTGCTGCCATGGCGTGCTGCTTCTAACGGCGCCGCAGTGGCCGCTGGGTGCCCGCGTCCTTTCGGACCACGTGCTTCTCTGGGCGTGTTCCCAGGACTGGGGTTGCAGGGTCATGTGGGAGCTCTGTTTTTAGCTTTTATTGTGGAGTCTCCACAGTGGCTGTACCAGTTTACATTCCCACCGTTGTAGGGTTATCTCTTCACATCCCCTCCAGCATTTCTTCATGGATTTTCTTTTAAGAGTGTTTGAAAGCTTGTCAGAAGTCATTTATCAGTTTACAAAGTTCCCCTTACAATTCAGTGCAATTCAAGAAAAGGTTTGAGCGACCGTGTTTATCTGGTGGTTTTGGCATCCCTGTACATAGGGTGACTCATGACCTGTGAGGATCGGTGAACCTTTATTCTTCTTCTTCGGTCCATTTACATTCGTCTCTCTGCTGTGACTGCCCCGGGTCTTCACTGCTGCGCGTGGGCTGCAGTGGGTGCGGCTCAGGCTCCCCGGGGGGGCCCCGTGGTTGTGGCGCACAGGCTTCATGGCCCCACAGCACGGGGGTCTGATTGCCCAGAGCAGGAATGGAGCCCGCGCCCCTTGCATGGGCAGGCGTATCCGTAACCCCTGGGCCCCCAGGGGAGTCTCGTGTTTGTGGGCTTCGTGATGATGGTCAGTCTGGCTGGAGCGAGGCGGCGCCTCGTCTTGGGCGTGGCTTGCATTTCTCTGACGCCAGTGCTGAGCCTCTATCCCCCTGTCTCTTGGCCATCCATCTGCATGTCTCGTCTGGAGAACCGTCCGCTGAGGTCTTCTAGCCGCTGTTTGATTGGCTTGTTCGTCTGGATGATGTGGAGCCTCAGGAGCTGTGTGTGCATCTTGGAGACGGAGGCCGTGCCGGTCATGCCGTTCGCAGCTGTCTTGTCCCAGTCCCTGGGCGCTGTTTTTTGTTTATGGTTTCCTCTGCTGCAAAAGCTTTTGAGCTTAATGAGGTCCCATTTGTTTATTTTTGTTTTTAGTTCCATTATTCTGGGAGCCAGATTGGAAGACATGCTGTTAAGGTTTATGTCAGAGAGGGTTCTGCCCATGTTTTCCTCTAGGAGTTGTGGTGTCTGCTCTCCCGTTTAGGTCTTCAGTCCATTTTGAGCTTCTTGTTTGTGTATGATGGTAGACAACGATGTGATTTCATGTTTTCACATACAGCTGCCCAGTTTTCCCAGCAGTTTCTGTTGAAGAGACTGATACAGCCGTGCCTCCTTTCTCATGCATTGATTGACCATAAATGCATGGGTTTTACTTCTGGGCTTTCCATTTTGTTTCGTTCGTCGATACTGCTATTTTTATGCCAGTCCCCTGCTAGCTTGTTTTTTAATTAATTTATTTATTTGGAGGCTAATTACTTTACAGTATTGTAGTGGTTTTGCCATACACTGACGTGAATCAGCCATGGGTGTACATGCGTTCCCCATCCTGAACCCCCCTCCCACCTCCCTCCTCATCCCATCCCTCTGGGTCACCCCAGTGCACCAGCCCTGACTAGCACATATGTATGGAATTTAGAAAGATGGTAACGATAGCCCTGTATGTGAGACCGCAAAAGAGACACAGACGCACAGAACAGTGTTTTGGACTCTGTGGGAGGAGGCGAGGGTGGGATGATCTGAGAGAATAGCGTTGAACCATGTATGTTATAGTCTGTGAAACAGACCGCCAGTCCAGGCCCGATCCTCGCTGGCTTACCGTGTGTCCTGTATGTGCGTGGTTCTGGCTGCGCCAGGCCTCTGTCCCTGTTGTGGGCTCTCTAGCTGTGTGCGTGGCGGCCACGCTCTGGTGCACCGCGTGGGCTGCTCGTGGCGGTGGCTTCTCTGGCAGCCTGGGCTCTTGGCAAGCAGGCCTCAGTAGCTGGAGCCTGCGGGCTCAGTACTTGTGGTGTGCAGGCCTGGCTGCCCTGTGGAACGTGGGATATTCGCAGACCTGGGATCAAGTTCACGTCTCCTGCCCTGGCACGTGGACTCCTAACCCCTGGGCCGCCAAGGAAGTCCCTGCCGAGCCGCTCTGACGACCGTGGCTTCGTAGTGTCGTCTGAAGTCAGGGACCCTGCTCGCCTCCAGCTCTGTCTTCCTTTCCCAAGATTGCTCTGAGCCTTCGGGCTCTTTGTGTCCTATATAGATTTTAAGATTTTTTTGTTGTTCTAGTTTTCTGAAAATTGACATTGGTAATTTGACAGGAATTGCATTGAATCTGTAGATTGCCTTGTGTAATATAGTCATTTTGACAATATTGATTCTTCAAATCCGCAAACATGGTATATCCCTCCGTCAGGTTGTATCTTTGATTTCTTTCATCAGCACGTTACAGTTTCCACAGCACAGGTTGTTTTCTCTCCTCAGGCAGTGTATTTCTGGGTAGTTTAGTTTTTTTGCTGCAGTGGCAGATGACTGTTTCTTGAATTTCTCTCCCTGATCTGTGCTCTTAGTATACAGAAGTGCAGCAGATTGCTGTGTGTTTTGTAACCTGCGCTGTCATTGAAGAGCTCCAGGAGTTCTCTGTTAGCTTCTTGAGGGTTTTGTATGTATAGTGTCATGTCATCTACAAACAGTGACAGTTTAACTTTTTCTCCACTTTGGATCCCTTTATTCAGTTCAGTTCAGTCGCTCAGTTGTGTCCGACTCTTTATGACCCCATAAATCGCAGCACGCCAGGCCTCCCTGTCCATCACCAACTCGCAGAGTTCACTCAGACTCATGTCCATCGTGTCAGTGATGCCATCCAGCCATCTCATCCTCGGTCGTCCCCTTCTCCTCCTGCCCCCAGTCCCTCCCAGCATCAGAGTCTTTTCCAGTGAGTCAGCTCTTCGCATTAGGTGGCCAAAATACTGGAGTTTCACCTTCAGCATCAGTCTTCCCAATGAACACCCAGGGCTGATCTCCTTCAGAATGGACTGCTTGGATCTCCTTGCAGTCCAAGGGACTCTCAAGAGTCTTCTCCAACACCACAGTTCAAAAGCATTAATTCTTCGGCGCTCAGCCTTCTTCACAGTCCAGCTCTCACATCCATACATGACCACAGGAAAAACCATAGCCTCGACTAGACGGACCTTGGTCGGCAAAGTAATGTCTCTGCATTTGAATATGCTATCTAGGTTGGTCATAACTTTTCTTCCAAGGAGTAAGCGTCTTTTAATTTCATGGCTGCAGTCACCATCTGCAGTGATTTTGGAGCCTAAAAAAATAAAGTCTGACACTGTTTCCACTGTTTCCCCATCTATTTCCCATGAAGTGATGGGACCGGATGCCATGATCTTCGTTTTCTGAATGTTGAGCTTTAAGCCAACTTTTTCACTCTCCTCTTTCACTTTCATCAAGAAGCTCTTTAGTTCCTCTTCACTTTCTGCCATAAGGGTGGTGTCATGTGCATATTTGAGGTTATTGATATTTCTCCCAGCAGTCTTGATTCCAGCTTGTGCTTCTACCAGTCCAAAAAATAAAGCCTTACACTGTTTCCACTGTTTCCCCATCTATTTCCCATGAAGTGATGGGACCAGATGCCATGATCTTCGTTTTCTGAATGTTGAGCTTTAAGCCAACTTTTTCACTCTCCACTTTCACTTTCATCAAGAGGCTTTTTAGTTCCTCTTCACTTTCTGCCATAAGGATGGTGTCATCTACATATCTGAGGTTACTGATATTTCTCCTGGCAATCTTGATTCCAGCTTGTGCTTCTTCCAGTCCAGCGTTTCTCATGATGTACTCTGTATAGAAGTTAAATAAGCAGGGAGACAATATATAGCCTTGACATACTCCTTTTCCTATTTGGAACCAGTCTGTTGTTCCATGTCCAGTTCTAACTGTTGCTTCCTGACCTGCATATAGGTTTCTTAAGAGGCAGGTCAGGTGGTCTGATATTCCCATCTCTTTCAGAATTTTCCACAGTTTATTGTGATCCACACAGTCAAAGGCTTTGGCATAGTCAATAAAGCAGAAATAGATGTTAGATATCTTAATGAACTTGAAATCCAGAATTTTCCTGCTTTATTTTCCTAAAGAGTAAATCTGATCATGTGACTTTCATGCTACACATCCACTGTCATGGCTTCAGTGGCTTACAGGGCCCTGTTTGACTAACCCTAAAGCCCCTCTCCCATCTTATCTTTCAATTCTTTTGAGAATCCTAGGGTCTAGTACACATACTCTTCTCTCTCTCTTGCCATTTCTTGTTATTTGACTGAATCTTTTGCCCATCTAGGGTTTCCCTGTGGCTCAGATGGTAAAGCATCTGCCTGCAATGCGGGAGAGCCAGGTTCAATCCCTGGGTCAGGAAGATCCCCTGGAGAAGGAAATGGCAACCCACTCCAGTATTCTTGCGTGAAAAATTCCATGGACTGTCTTCAGAGAAGCCTGGTCGCAAAGAGTCGGACACAACCGAGCGACTTCACTTTTGCACATCTAAAAGCAGCTCAGTGTTATTCCCTGAGTAGGTGCCTCCCTGGAGGCTTGCTGCTGTTGTCAGATTCCTCCATGGATGTGACCTTCTTGAAGAGAGGGGTTGTTTTACCTCCATTCCTGATAAAAAGTTTCTATAAATGTTAAGTGTATTAATGCTTTATCTGATGAACTTATTTCTGGAATGAATGGCATGTCATTTATTTAGCAACATTTTTTAACCCATTAGAATGAGAATTGTCTGATAAAGGAAGGGGGATTTAATGACAGCAGAAGCAGGTTCTGTTTCCAAGAGAGTTGCCTATTTTAAAGAAGACCAAATAAGACATATAGAGAAATACTATTGAAAGCAGTGTTTTTCCACAATAAACTTTTATCTCTAAGAGTAATTAGAGGACTCAAGAGCTAGAAATGTATGTCACCTTCTAAAATAACAGTATTTATATATAAAAATTGTGACTTCAAAACTCTAAACCTTCTTAGAGTGCTGTCATAATCTTCAAGAAGAGTAGTTTTTATTTTTTGCAAAACAAATTGAAATAATAAGAGCGAATATTTATTGAGTGCTTATTATGTGACAGTCACTGTTATAAATGTTTTGTTTATGCCATCTCACTTAATACAACCACTCCATTGGTTATAACAGTTATCTAGTTTTATGAGAGGAAAAACAGAGGCATCAAACCCACAGAACATATAAAAAAGTGAGATTTAAATACAGTTGTTTTTAGACAGAACTGAATTGTTCTGTCCTAACTCAGTCACTGTGCCATATTATATACATGCTGTTGGCAAAGTGGTCTTGTAGGTATGAGGCCAACGAGTTCAGAGAATATCTAATTAATATACTCAGTAAATTGAAATATATTAAAACTATCTTTTTACCTGTCATCAGAAAAAGCCACCAACTCATATCCACTGTTAATTGTCCTGAAGCTGCAAGAAATCTGAGAGATGACCTAGATAGTCTTCATTATTTCACATATGTCGACATTGAGTGTCTAGTGACACTGAATATTAAAGCTAGTATGGTGCTAAGCTAAGAAGAAAATTCTCATGAAGCACTCATGCATTTTCTAATGAATTAGAGCCAAGGTCAGTATGCCATCCTGTTCTGGAGATAACCTTGTTGAGGAAATCTTTGAGCACTTATACAACTTTTGTTATGCCTTTAACCAATTTAGAGTTCAAGTTGGCAAGGCTGAAGCTTACCTGGGGTCCCTACCATCACTTGGCTGAGAGTGGTTCTACGTGTTTACAGAATGATTCTGCCGCTCATGTCTACTATTCTAAATCACTCTGTAAAATTGTAAATCTTAAAGTAGCAATTAGTTTGCATACAGATTAAGTCATAGCATTATATTTAAACAAGGGAATTACTTGAAAAAATAGTGTTGTTTGGTTTTCAACTATCTTTCTTGCTTCTTGCATTATGTTTTAGTGTAATTTTAAAGAGAATATCTAAGTCTTTTTTTTGACCAAATGTGCTTCAGCTCTCTGAGCTCTGCATTTATATTATATAGAAATGGCTGACTCCCTTTGGCGTTTTTCTCCATTATAGATTTGAAACTATTTTATAGACAATTTTATTTTCATCCATTTTGAGATTCTACTTTTTCCTTTTGTGTGCTTAGAATAAATAGACCTTATATGTTTCTTATTTTATGCAGTTCCTATGCAGCTGAGCTTTATTAAATGGGAGGACATTTTCTCTTCTTTATTGATCTCTTCACTCCTTATTTTAAAACAGAAATCATCTTTAAATTTTAAAGAGTCATCAATTGTAGAGTGGATTGTGATTTAACAGCATTCTTGGGGTGGAGGGAACCAAAAATAATAAATGAAAAGTGCCAAATATTGTAGACCACATCCTGAAACATTAAAAAGTGAAAAAATTGTGCATTCCACAAATTGGTGAAATACATGTTCATGGCTTATACCAGTCCAGTAACCCATCCTTCTCCTGAGATGTGCTCAATAAGAGACTCTTAGAAAATTTGTAAAATATTATAACATCTGCAGATACTTTAGAAGCAAAGTATTTGTCATACATTACTCAGAAACTGTTGCTTTTCTTTATATGGGATATAATGTTTTGATATGTTCATGGCTTATACCAGTCCAGTAACCCATCCTTCTCCTGAGATGTGCTCAATAAGAGACTCTTAGAAAATTTGTAAAATATTATAACATCTGCAGATACTTTAGAAGCAAAGTATTTGTCATACATTACTCAGAAACTGTTGCTTTTCTTTATATGGGATATAATGTTTTGAGTTCCAACTCTATTTGAAAGAACATGTCCATTTTTTTCAGGCATTTAAAAAACATTTCAATTGAAACGTGGCTCACAAGCATTCTTATATAGTGGTTTGTGCAGTTTTAGAAACTTCTAAAAAGGAGATGCTACCTGCCGTGAGACACAGCACTCTCTGGTTTTATTTTGAATACCACTGCAGGTGTTTTTACTTTTGGTTTATACTTAATTGCACATTGAAGACATTAACACATGTTTTCAGCTGCCTGGCAGCAGTGGTATATTTTATTTAAATCCAGAAAATAATGTGATAAGCGTATTTACATAATTTATTATGTTTGACAAACCTAAGTGTTCCCAGATTTTGACTTTCACCATGAAAATTCATAGAGACCTCATCAACCTACCTTGTAATTAAGTACACTGATTTACAGCCTCTTTTTCAATTGTCAAAATAATTCTATTCCTGTCTTGTAATTATAGAACCCTCCTCCTACTTGGTTCCTGCCTCTTTTCTGAGCCTCATTCCCCAAGTTTTCTCTATCTTACATGAAATAAATTCTTGCTTTGCTTGATTGAACCATTATTGGTTTCTGTTCTTTGCAAACAAAAATTCAAATTTCATTTGAAACTACTATGTAAAATGGAAATGCATAGTAATTTTAGAATTTTTACATTTCCATATAGCAAAATGAATAGAGATAGGCTAGATTTATGTATGTTGTATGTATGTTGACTGCATGTTGGATCTGAGCTAGCACATGCATGTATACTTAGTCGCTTCAGTCATATCTGACTGTTTGCAACCGTATAGATTATAGCGTACCCCCCTTCCCCCCCCACCCCAGCCCCTGCTGGCTCCTCTGTCCATAGGATTCTCCAAGCAAGAATACTGAAGTAGGTTGCCATGCCCTCCTCCAGGAGATCATCTTGACTCAGGGATCAAACCAAGGTCTCTTATGTCTCCTGCTTTGGCAGGTGGGTTCTTTATTGCTAGAACCACCAGGGAAGCCCAAGCTACCATGCAAGCTACAGTGAAAATGTGATGCTTTATGTTTGAGGCAAAATTCAAAACTAGATGAACAGATCTACCTATTATATTTTGTTATTATCAGATTTGAGCTTGAGGTTTATCATATAGATAAGAGGAGATATTAAGTGACATTTTAGGTAGTTTTTCAAGAAACTAGGTTCCCAAGAAGGTTGTTGGGGCATTTGTTTTAAGCCACCCCAAATTTGTGCAGTGTCCAACTGGGAAACTTTCCTTTAGTAGGTAGTAAGCAGAGTCTGTATTTCATTTAGTGAAGCCAAAATAGATGGATATGTTCTGTGCCCACATCCTGATCCAAGCATGAGCATTAGATATAAGCTTGGATGTTGGAATTTGGTGTGGAGGAGGCTACCACTCTGAATCCTAAGATACTGACAAAATTATAGTTATGTAGATAGGGTGGACGGAGAAGGCAATGGCACCCCACTCCAGTGCTCTTGCCTGGAAACTCCCATGGATGGAGGAGCTTGGTAGGCTGCAGTCCATGGGGTCGCTGAGAGTTGGACACGACTCAGTGACTTCACTTTCACTTTTCACTTTTCCTGCATTGGAGAAGGAAATGGCAAACCACTCCAGTGTTCTTGCCTGGAGAATCCCAGGGTCGGCGGAGCCTGGTGGACTGCCGTCTACGGGGTCGCACAGAGTCGGACACGACTGAAGCGACGCAGCAGCAGCAGCAGATAGGGTGGACAAAAAGATTTAAGTACAACATTAAGTGAACAGAGAAGCTGGAGCTATAAGCATATAGCTGAAGAACCCAGGATTATATATACTAGTTTTAGATACGTGTGAAGGGAAATAGAGGGGCCATCAACATCGCCAGAATTCAGTATATCTTTCTCCTTACTCATGTGTTCCTTTTTCTATTATATTCAGTCTCAGATGAGTTGTGATGTAGTGATGACCCTCAGCATATTTTCCTAAGTAATTCTTGAAAATAAAATTTTATATTTGATTCTCATCAGCAACTTTTATATTACTTTACCAAATGTGGATCAAGCCTCTGATTGGCTGAGTTTGAATCTCATCCTTTCCCTTGATAGAGTGGGTAAAGTTAGTATCACACAGCCACATAGAATTAGCATGGAAAAATGTTTCTCACAAGAAAAATCAGGATGTAGTTATTAGAAAAAGGATAGTATAAGCTTGATAGGCAGGGAAAACAGACACCTAAACATTTTATGATTCTTTTAATCTACTTTTTCTTATACTATACTATACTAATAGTATAGTCTTACGTCCCAGCAAATCATACTCATAGTTGGACCCTAGCATTTGGGCATAATTACATGTGTAAGTTGTTATTTTAGGCCTTCTGAAAGCATCATCCAATTTGATAGGGATGAGATCCATTATTTAGAGGGTAGATAAAATGCTACATGTCTGATTACAAAATTGTAAAGAGTATGTTCTTAATGCCTGAATGATTTGTCGTTGTTCAGTTGCTCATTCATGTCCACCTCTTTGAGATCCCATGGACTGCAGCATGCCAGGCTCCTCTGTCTTCCACTGTCTACCAGAAATTGCTCAAACTCATGTCCATTGAGTCAGTGATCCTTTTTAACCATCTCATCCTCTGCTGCCCCCTTCTCTTTTTTGCCTTCCATCTTTCCCAGCATCAGGGTTTCTTCCAACGAGCTGGCTCTTCACATCAGGTGGCCAAAGTATTGGAGCATCAGCATCAGTCCTTCCAGTGAATATTTAGAATTGATTTCCTTCAGGATTGACTAGTTTGATTGCCTTGCTGTCCAAGGGACTCAGGATTCTTCTCCAGCACCACAATTCAAAAGCACCAATTCTTTGGTGCTCAGCATTCTTTATGGTTCAACTCTCACATCTGCACATGACTACTAGAAATAGCAAGTCTTAATTCTTTCAGAGATTAAAGAGGTGTGATCACCAGCACTGAATGAAAAGGTTAACTCAGCGAATTTTCTGGGAGTCAGTGTTCCCTCTCCAGTGCTCTGTGCCATCTGTGTTTCTGAAAAATATGTCATTCAAGAAAAATCTCAGTACAGGTCCTGCAAGTCTTACTTCCATCCCACAATTGGCCCCATTATGGGTGATTATGATTGATTATCCTCAGTTCTGGATTTATTTCAAAATAGTGAAATAGTCTAGTTCTTAAGCTCTGGAAATGATATTTATCTTAATGGAACATATTGTTTGCATGGTTGCCCAGAATTATCAACTGCCAGAGCAGACTGGATACACAGCGTAATCATTGCTCATTTGGGGGATGGCCACAGGATATCCATGTGGGACAGTCTTCCTTGTGCTAATATAGTTGCCATTGTCCAAGTCTATCACACATGTTTGAAAAGAAATATTCACTGCTGTATCACTTTAGAATTGAACATAATGAACAAATGAAAGAAAAAAAAAGAAAATCAAATAAAAGGAAGGAAGAAAGAAAAGAAAAAGAAAAAAGGGGGTAAAATCTTTAAGTGAAGATGAATATTTTAAATAGTATGGCAAAATTTAAAGTATTAAATTTTAAGTAGAAATATATTATTAGCTTTATTATCCTCTCTAATAAATTTACTCATGTATGGATATTAACACATAAAGCCTTTAGATGTCCTTCACTCAGCTTGTCTCAATTTTATTTATTTAATATTCCTATTTTTTAGATATTTTAACTTTTTATTTTGAAATAATTGTTCCCAGTTTTATTGAAAATTAATTGACACGTATCACTGTATAAGTTCAAGGAGTACATCATGATGGTTTACTTTATGTATATTGTGAAATGATTATCACAGTAGGTTCAGCAAGCATCCATCTTCTCATATAGATATAGTAAAAAGAAAAGAAAGATCAAAGGGAAAACATATTTTCCTTGTGATCAGCCCTCTTTAGATTTTCTCTCTTAACATTTTTTTCTGTATGTCATCCATCAGAGTTAGCTACAGGTATCACGCTGCACTTTACATTCCTAGTACATATAATATTTATCTTATAATTTCAGATTTCTGCCTCTTGACCATCTTTCTCTAATTCCTCCTCCTTCTCCCCTCCACTTCTGGTAACCATATGTTCGATCTCTTTTCCTGCGAGTTTGGTTGGTCTTTAGTTTCTCTATTTGACTTACCTCGTTTCAGATTTTGCCCATGTTTTCACAAATGACAATCATTTCTTCTTTTTAATCACACACACACACATATACACACATACACTCACACATATACTACTACTTCTCTGTCCGTTCATCCATCAGTGGGCACTTAGGTTGTTTGCAGGTCCAGAATTATAAATAATTCTGCTGTTAATGTGGGGGTACCAATACTTTTCCAAGTTAGTTTTTTCTTTGGTGGAAGTAGAATCATTGGATCATATGGTAGTTCTGTTTTTAATTTTTTGAGGACCCTTTGTACTGTTTTTCATAGTGGCTGTAGCAGTTTACAGTCTCACCAGCAGTGCAGAGGTTCCCTTTTCTTTGCATTTATGCCAGCATTTGTTGTCCTTTGATGATGGTCATTCCAACAAGCATGAAACAATACTTTATTGTTTCAATCTGCTTTTCCCTAATGACCAGTGATGTTGAGGATAATCTCATATACCTGTTGGCCTTTTGTATATCTTCTTGGAGAAGTGTCCATTTATGTTCTTTGTCCAGTTGTTCAAATTAGGTTATTTGGTTGTTTGCTGTTGCATTGTACGAGTTCTTTACATAGTTTGAATATTAACTCCTTATCACATATATTATTAGCACTCTTTTTTGCCATTTCATAGGTTTTATTTTTACTTTGTTGATGGTTTCTTTTGCTGTACAGAAGTTATTTAGCTTGATGCAGTCCCACTTGTTATTGTTGCTTGTGCTAAAGCAGGTTAAAAATATCAGATCCAAAAAGACATTACAAATATTGAGTAGCAATTAATATATAGAATGTTCTCATGTACCTTTCCCCAAAACCTCTAATATAACAACCTACAGTGATACTATAATTATTGAACCAGAAAATTAACATTGAATTTTACCAGTGTTTCCACTAAAGACCTCTAGCCTTAGAATGATGAAAATCTAAGTGAACGACAAATCTCTAGAGATACTGAAGATATATACCTTATATTTAAAAACTGAGAGAAATCAAAAAAGAAAAATAGACAATTTAATAAAAAAAATTTAAGATCCCCTGTGTCAAAAATATCATAAATAGACATGTACAGTAGGAAAACAAGGGTAATTTTTAACCTACAAACTGAGCAATACTGTGGAGTTAAAATATAAGTATGTGTCTCTTTACTGTAGTTTATGAGCTTTTAGATACAGGAATACTATACATTCAGTTCGGAGAAGGCAATGGCACCCCACTCCAGTACTCTTGCCTGGAAAATCCCACGGACGGAGGAGCCTGGTGGGCTGCAGTCCATGGAGTCGCTAAGAGTCGGACACGACTGAGCAACTTCACTTTCACTTTTCACTTTCATGCACTGGAGAAGGAAATGGCAACCCACTCCAGTGTTCTTGCCTGGAGAATCCCAGGGACTGGAGAGCCTGGTGGGCTGCTGTCTATGGGGTCACACAGAGTCGGACACGACTAAAGTGACTTAGCAGCAGCAGCAGCATACATTCAGTTCAAAAATATTTTAAAAACCTTAATCTTGTGTTTTGCTGTATGATGAGTACAAATATTTGCAAAAAAAAAAAAAATCCATTACTAAATGAATCAAGATAATTCCTCATTTGTATAAAAAAATTCATGGTATTTAAATTCTAAATAAGTTTTTAGAGTTTCAACTCATACTTGAAGAGGAAAAGTTAGACAAAGGATTCTTTCCAACTGAGGGAGCTATAACCACTCTCTGCATGACAGGAAAATAAAATAGGAAACGATGTTCATATCAGGTGGGAATTGTGTGTGAAGAAGTCTTAAATTTGATGTATTCTTTCATTGAGTTATTCATTCACACTGCATACATTTAGTTCAATTTGCTTATGATGCTCATCAAATTGACTCTCTTTAGTTATGTATGAGATGTACTTTCCATTACATTGTTTGCTACTGTAGAGACAGTATAAGGTCTAAATCCTGTAAGTTGTTACAGAGTTTCTGCTCTCTCTTATCCTTCCTGTCTAAAAGAAGAGTAGGTACTCAATTATGGGACAAAGAAAAGCAGCCCAAGTGTCATGAGGGAGATGTAATTGACACACTGTAAGGGTTTAGACTCAGATGGCTAACACTGTGCCTCCATTTCTAAAGTAACAAGCATTTGTCTATGAATCTAGGTCAAGTTCAGCAGATAGAGTACTCTTATGAGGCCTGGAAGAAGAAATGGTTTCTGAGCATCAAAATGCCCTTTGAGTGCAATGCAAAGGTGTCAGAAACATGAGGACTCTAAAACCAGTGTTTAAAGGAAATTCAGACCCTAGTGCATCCACGACTGTATTAAACTAGATTCCAAGGTGACACGCATCCAGATGATGGTAGAAATAAATGCTTGCTGTTTAGAAGGTGTTTTCAGAAACTAGTATTAGTTACAAATTTGAAACCAAAATTATTTTAGAAAACAGCATACATAGATACAATAAACAGATTTAAATGTAAGACCAAAGAAAGTTCATATTTTCTAATAACGGTGTTAATGCCAATACATCAAATCCATCAATTTTTGTTGAATAAAAAAACAATCTTTTATAGTACAGATTCTACTCAATTTATGCACATCAGCTACATCTCGTATCATGAAGGACTTATCTGTGAACAAAACAGAAGCGCTGCTGACATAATTTAAAGAAATTGTTAATATTTTATAACTTCTTAGCAATAAAACTATGTTTCTTTCCTTAGAATAAAAGCTTGAAACACAAACTGTTGTTTGGAAACAAGCTATGTGGCCTGCATGCCGAAGAGGTGAGTATGTTTTCCTTTCTTAAAGCTTCAAATGAATAGAAACAGTATTAGTGCCAGATATTTTTTTTAACCCAGACATCTGGTGACTCCGTTCCCTTAAAACATAACTGCAAACATTGGAATAAGAAAATAAAAACACATTTTAAACTTTTAGGTATTTTGGATGTTTTAACATTTCATCACCAAATAGAAAAAATGTTAAGCCACTTAAGTGTTGCTTTCCTAAATGTTATTCTGGATTCCTTCCCTGGATTATTAAGAGTTCCTTACTAGCAAACACGTGGAAGTCCATGAAGTTTTCACTTTTGGTACCCTCTATGTGGTGATAAAGGATCCTCCTGCCGGTGCATGAGAGGCGGGTTCAATCCCTGGATCTAAAAGATCCCCTGGAGAAGGGAATGACAACCCGCTCCATTGTTCTTGCCTGGGGAATGCCATGGACAGAGGAACCTGGCAGCCTACAGTCCATGGGGTCACAAAGAGTTAGACACGACTTAGGACTAAACAACAACATCAACAATGTGATGTCTATACCTGTTGGAGACTAGAGTGGCAAAATGAGGATTCTCGGACTGAACATAAAACGAAAGAAACAAATTCACTGGTTCTATTTGATGGACCAAAAGATTGTCTCATACAATATTGCCCCCTAAGTGGGGGGTGGGGGGAAACGTCATTCTGTTTAATCCAGGCTTAATTAAAATCTATTTTTTTTCTTTTCCTGATCTTCCAAATGAATCTGTAATGTTGTAGAAATAGAGCTCACAGTCAGTAATCCTTAGTGACAATAAAGAGAGAGTAGAAATAGTGCCATAGTAAGTGATACTTCAAGGAGTGGAGACTGCACTTAATGTGTTAAGTTGGAGCCTCAAAGGAGCATACAAAAAGACTAGTGTAAATAATAATAATAATAATAATAATGGAAAAGCCTGTGAATGATAAGGCCCAGGCATGTTAGTCTTCAGTGAAAACCAGATACTTGTGAAAGGAAGGGGGAAGGAGGCAGGTTTAGGTAGAACAAAAACAGTCTAACACAAGTTTATCCCTTTCCCCATAGCAGATTAGAAGCAAGGCACAGAGCTGGTGAACAACTTCTACCATCTCCTAAATATGGAGCCACCTCTTATTCTAAAAGCTATGTCCTGATATTATCACCTTCTAGCAGAAGGAACAGCAAATATTACCTTGTGACTCAACAAGCATTGCTCTTTAGGAGTCTATCTAGAAAGTAATGGCACATATGTCCTTGTATCTTATTTGCCAGAACTAGGTCACAAGCCTAGCTAACTTGTAGGAACCTGGAAAAGGCGTTCGTGTGCTCATGCAGAAATTGGGGTTTTTTAATTAAAGAAGGTGAGAATACTCCTTGGTGGACATGTATAAGTCACTATTGAGAGTCTAGCATGCAATATGATTATCCATTTATAATGTCTTTATAATAATATTATATATGAAATGAATAGAGCTGTTAAATACATTGAAATTGAAAGGTTGATGCCCCATAAATGAAAAAATCAAACTGAATGGCATATAGATATAAGCCTGTGTATTTTATTTTCTCCATTGTAATTTTCTATTTGGATATCAATAGACTCTCATATTGTTTATATTTGCTAAGTTTCTAGACATATGGCATACCTAGTGTGCAGTTTCTGAATATTACCCTTAAGAGGGTAAGCAAGTGGAGCTGTTTTGAATAAGGACCATCTGAATCGAAGCTATATTCTGTGATAATTTACATGTTCCCAGAGTTCACACAACACCCATGTACATGAAAAAGAGGCGGCCCTAGGAGAAGGGGTATGTGGTGATTAGAAACAAACAGAAGAATGAAAAAACAACCATGATGACCGGGGTCTACCTATAGTTTTTAGCCCCTTAGTTCAAGAAAGACTCATATATTTTCTTCATCTTAGCTTCTTAGAGGACATATTATTTCTGCATTCTTATTTATGAATTCCTAGAGGTTTCATTTTCTTAATTCAACAGATCAATGTAGTTGGCTCCTGAAAGGAATGTCTGTGAAAAATTGTTTCTAATATTTGAACCTTTCAAGGGTGTGCCACTTACAACATTTCAAGATTCTACTCTAACTAATGATGCTTCCACCGTTAGATGATGATTTAGTAATTATAACACCATCATAACACAGTCCCCCATTTTGCCAACTAGAATACTTTGCATGGTTGGAAACATTCTGAATATAAAAGTAAATTGAATAACAGTTGCAGTTTGATAACTGAAAGACTCATAAGCATTCAGTGAATGCTTAGAAAAGTACAATATTTCAGAAATATAAGTGGGATTTACTTATTAAAAATGATTTTCATATCAGCACTGTTAACTAGGATATAGTAATTCCATGAGGATCATGTAATTTACTAGGAACTATGGCCAGCCACTTTTATTTTTTGGTTTTTAAATAGGCTTTATTTTTTAGAAATATTTTAGGTTCATAGCAGAATTGAGCAGAAAGTTCAGAGTTCGCATATACTCCTGCCCCCACACATAACCTCCACCATTATCAACATCCTCCAGCAGGATGGTAAATCTTTTATAATCAATGAAACTACACTGATGCATGATTATCATGCAGAGTCCCTAGTTTAGTTTAGGGTTTGTTCTTGGTGGTGTACATTCTATAGATTTTGACAAATATATGACATATATCCACCCTTACAGTATCATATAGAGTAGTTTCACTGACTTAATCTGTGGTTTAAGAAGCCCTTCAGGTAATTCTTGTGTACATTAAAAATTGACAACCATTTCATTACAGAATTTTTAAAGCTAAGTTGAAAAAAATAGTCAAGAAATTAAGACTGTATTAAATCCTACATCTAAACTGAAGGTGTACTTGATTTATCCTATTCACTTATTTTATTGAGGTATAATTGATTTTTATTAGTTTCAGGTATATAACATAGGCATTCAGTGTTTTATATTTTATTTAATAATGGCTATATTTGCTTTGCTATACAACATATCCTTGATAATTTATTTTATACATGATAGTGTGTCTATCTTAATCCTATATACCCGCCTTGCCCCTCCCCATCACCCCTTCCCTGTTGGTAACCACTAGTTTGTCCTCTATACCTGTGAATCTGTTTTTTTTTTTTTTTTTAAGATTTGTTTTAGGTTTTTTTTGGTTCCACATATAAGAGGTAACATAGAGTATTTGTCTTTCTCTGTCTGACTTTCATTGTATATATTTATACCAACATCCTTTTTATCCAGTCATCTTTGATGGGACACTTAGGTTGCATCCATATCTTGTCTATTGAAGCAATGCTGCTATGGACATTTAGGAAGATATATCTTTTTGAATTAGTATTCTTAGTCATATGAGTAACTCCCATACTGTTTTCTGTAGTGGTTGCACCAATTTAAAGCACCAACAACAGTATGCTGCTGCTGCAGCAGTATACTTGGGTTCTTTTTTCTCCACATCCTTAACAACATTTGTTATTTGTAGATTTTTTGATGATAGCCATTCTGACAGATGTGAGGTGATATCTGTTTATGGTTTTGATTTGCATGTTCTTGATAATTAGCAATGTTAAAAGATGCTTACTCCTTGGAAGACAAGTTATGACCAACCTAGATGGTATATTCAAAAGTAGAGACATTACTTTGCTGACTAAGGTCTGTCTAGTCAAGGCTATGGTTTTTCCTGTGGTCATGTATGGATGTCAGAGTTGGACTGTAAAGAAGGCTGAGTGCCAAAGAATTGATGCTTTTCAACTGTGGTGTTGGAGACGACTCTTGAGAGTCCCTTGGACTGCAAGGAGATCCAACCAGTCCATTCTAAAAGAGATCAGCCCTGGGATTTCTTTGGAAGGAATGATGCTAAAGCTGAAACTCCAGTACTTTGGCCACCTCATGCGAAGAGTTGACTCATTGGAAAAGACTCTGATGCTGGGAGGGATTGGGGGCAGGAGGACAAGGGGACAACCGAGGATGAGATGGCTGGATGGCATCACTGACTCGATGGACGTGAGTCTGAGTGATCTCCGGGAGTTGGTGATGGACAGGGAGGCCTGGCGTGCTGCGATTCATTGGGGCACAAAGAGTCGGACACGACTGAGCAACTGAACTGAACTGAAGCATCGTTTCATGTCTTATAATTTCATGGATGGTTTCTTTTGCTGTGCAGAACTTCTTAAGTTTAATTAGGTCCCATGTGTTTATTTTTGCTTTTGTTTCTTTTCTTTTGGAGACAGATCCAAAAGCATTGCAATGATTTATGTCCTGAATATTTTCCTCCAAAAGTTTTATAGTATTTAATCTTACATTTAGGTCTTTAATTCTTCTTGGTTTAGTTTTATATATGGTGTTACAGAATGTTCAACTTAATATTTCACATGTAGCTGTTTTGGTCAGCTACTTTTAAAATTGAATTTTATTGAAGTATAATTTTCATAGAATTAATCCCATTTAGGTAAATACTTTGAGGGTTTCTCCAATATTTAAGTTAAGGGCTTCCTTCATAGCTCAGTAGTAGAGAACCTGCCTGCAGTACAATGAGTTCAGTCCCTGAGTCGGGAAGATCCCCTGGAGAAGGAAATGGCAACCCACTCCAGTATTCTTGCCCAGAGAATCCCAGGGACAGAGGAGCCTGGCAGGCTGCCGTCTGTGGGGTTGCACAGAGTCAGACACGACCGAAGCGACTTAGCTGCAGCAGCAGCCAGTATTCTTGCCTGGGAAATCCCTTGGACAGAGGAGCCCGGTGGGCTACAGTCCATGGGGTCATAAAAAAGTCAGACAAGACTTAGTGACTAAACAACAAAAACAACTAAACCTCTCATTTGATATTTTATAATCTCTACCATCAACCGCCCCCCCCAGCCCATGTCAACTAGTAACCTGATTTACATCCCTAGTCTTTTGTCTTTTCTAGGATATCATATATATGGTATTATACAAAATGAAGTTTTTTTTTTTGTGACTACATAGTATAAGACATTAGAAATCCACCCATATTGTTATATATTTCAGACTTTATTTAAAACATGGCTCACTCTTTTTAGTATTCTGTTTCATGGATCTATGATAATTTGTTTACTATTCACCACTTACGGGACATGTAGGTTATTTCCAGCTTTTGACTCTTATGGATAAAGATACTATAAGCATTTATGTATATATTATCATTTCTCTTGCGTGAATATCTACAAAGAATTTCTGTCTATTTTATAAGAAACTATCAACTAGTTTCCCAAAATGACTATAGCATTTTGCATTCCCACTAACCTATTTTTCAAATATCATTTCATGTAACTGTGATAATCTATTTGCATGTATTCTTTTTAATCCTGCTGAAGAATCAGAACCTATAATCTTAGATGTAGAAAGACATATAATTGAGGTCCTAATGTTAGAATGTTTGAAATTGGGTCTGCTCTGGAAAAATAGGAATGCTTAATCGGCCATCTGTAGCTCACCAGAATGTCTTCTAAACAGTAGACAAACATATCTGCTGGGAGATATGTCTTTCTTACAAACACTTTTTTGTTTGTAATAGTCCTCATAAAAAGCATTATTCGAATAAACACTGTTTATTATCTTAACAAACACTGTTCACCTTAACTTCTTAGCATTTTAGCAACTTCCCTCACCTTCTGAAACATTTGCTTGCTACCTCCCCTTTATATTCAATATATAACCTAAATATAAACTTGACTGTCAACTGAAACTCATGTTTATTTAATCTTTAACAATTTATAAAATAAAAATAAGCAGTAAAACTGAGCAATACATATCTGCAGGTATATGTATAGATATGCCTCAGTTCAGTTCAATCTCTCAGTCGTGTCTGACTCTTTGTGACCCCATGGATTGCAGCATGCCAGGCTTTCCTATCCATCACCAACTCCCAGAGCTTGCTTGAACTCATGTCCCTTGAGTCAGTGATAACATCCAACCATCTCATCCTCTGCCATCCCCTTTTCTTCCTACCTTAAATCTTTCCCAGCATCTGGGTCTTTTCCAGTGAGTCAATGCTTCCCATCAGGTGGCCAGAGTATTGGAGCTTCAGCCTCATTATCAGTCCTTCCAATGAATATTCAGAACTGATTTCCTTTAGGACTGACTGGCTTGATCTCCTTACAGTCCAGGGGAATCTCAAGAGTCTTCTCCAACACCACAGTTGAAAAACATCAATTCTTCAGTGCTCAGCTTTCTTTATAGTCCAACTCTCACATCCATACATGACTACTGGAAAAACATTAGCTTTGACTAGAGGAACCTTTATCGGCAAAGTAATGTCTCTGCTTTTTAACATACTGTCTAGTTTGGTTATAGCTTTTCCTCTAAGGAGCAAGTGTCTTTTAATTTCATGGCTGCAATCGTAATCTGCAGTGATTTTGGAACCCCCAAAATAAAGTCTTTCACTGTTTTTCATATTTTTCATGAAGTGATGGGGCCAGATGCCATGATCTTAGTTTTCTGAATGTTGAGTCTTAAGCCAACTTTTTCACTCTGCTCTTTCACTTTCATCAAGAGGCTTTTTAGTTCCTCTTCACTTTCTGCCATAAGGGTGGTGTCATCTGCATATCTGAGGTTATTGATATTTCTCCTGGCAATCTTGATTCCAGCTTGTGCTTCATCCATCCTGGCATTTTGCATGATGTACTCTGCATATAAGTTAAATAAGCAGAGTGACAATATATAGCCTTGACATACTCCTTCCCAATTGGAACCAGTTCATTGTTTCATGTCCTTTTCTAACTATTACTTCTTGACCTTCACACAGATTTCTCAGGAGGTCAGGTGGTCTGGTATTCCCATCTCTTGAAGACTTTTCCACAGTTTGTTGTGATCCACACAGTCAAAGGCTTTGGTGTAGTCAATAGGGCAGAAGTAGATATTTTCTGGAATTTTCTTGCTTTCTTGATGATCCAACGGATATTGGCAGTTTGATCTCTGGTTCCTCTGCCTTTTCCAAATCCAGCTTAAACATCTGGAATTTTATGGATCATGTTATGTTGAAGCCTGGCTTGGAGAATTTTGAGCATTTGCTTTGATAGTGTGTGAGATGTGTGCAATTGTGTGGTAGTTTGAACAATCTTTCGCATTGCTCTTCTTTGGGATTGGAATGAAAACTGATGTTTTCCAGTCCTGTGGCCACTGCTGAGTTTTCCAAATTTGCAGGCATTATTGAGTGTAGCACTTTTACAGCATCATCTTTTAGAATTTGAAATAGCTCAACTGGAATTCCATCACCTTCACTAGCTTTTTTCATAGTGATGCTTCCTAAGGCTCATTTGACTTCACATTCCAGGATTTGTGGCACTATGTGGGTGATCACACCATCATGGTTACCTGGGTTATGAAGACCTTTTTTGTATAGTTCTTCTGTGTATTCTTACCACCCCTTCTTAATATCTTCTGCTTCTGTTAGGTCCCTACCATTTCTGTTGCTTATTTTGCCCATATTTGCATGAAGTGTTCCCTTGGTATCTCTAATTTTCATGAAGAGATCTCTAGTCTTTCCCCTTCTATTGTTTTCCTCTATTTCTTTGCATTGATCCCTGAGGAAGGCTTTCTTATCTGTCCTTGCTATTCTTTGGAACTCTGCATTCAAATAGGTATATCTTTCCTTTTCTCCTTTGCCTTTAGCTTCTCTTTTCTCAACTATTTGTAAGGCCTCCTCAGACAACCATTTTGCCTTTTTTGCATTTCTTTTTCTCGGGGATGGTCTTAATCTCTGCCTCCTGTACACCTTTGTCCATACTTCTTCAGGCTCTGTGTCTATCAGATCTAAACCCTTGAATCTATTTCTCAGTTTCACTGTATAATTGTAAGAGATTTTATTTAGGTCATACCTGAATGGTCTAGTGGTTTTCCCTACTTTCTTCAATTTAAGTCTGAATTTGGCAATAGTCTGAACCACAGTCAGCTCCTGGTCTTGTTTTTGCTGACTGTATAGTGCTTCCATCTTTGACTGCAAAGAATATAATCAATCTGATTTCAGTATTGACCATCTGGTGATGTCCATGCATAGAGTCTTCTCTTGTGTTTTTGGAAGAAGGTGTTTGCTGTGACCAGTGCGTTTTCTTGGCAAAACTGTTTGTCTTTGCCCTGCTTCATTTTGTACTTCAGGCCAAATTTTTCTGTTACTCCAGTTATCTCTTGACTTCCTACTTTTGCATTCCAGTCCCCTATAATGAAAAGGATATCTGTTTTGCATGTTAGTTCTAGAAGGTCTTGTAAGTCTTTATAGAACTGTTCAACTTCAGCTTCTTCAGCATTACTGATTGGGGCATAGACTTGTCTTACTGTATTATTGAATGGTTTACCTTGGAAACCAACAGAGATTTCTATCATTTTTGAGATTGCATCCAAGAACTGAATTTTGGACTCTCTTGTTGACTATGAAAGTTACTCCATTTCTTCTAAGGGATTCTTGCCCACAGTAATAGATATAATGGTCACCTGATTTAAATTCACCTGTTCCTATCCATTTTAGTTCACTGATTCTGAAAATGTTGATGTTCACTCTTGCCATCTCCTGTTTGACCAATTCCAATTTACCTTGATTCATGGACCTAACATTCCAGGTTTCTATGTAATATTGTTCTTAGAGCATCAGACTTTTTACTTCCACCACCAGTCACATCAACATCTGGGTGTTGTTTTGTTCTTTGGGTCTGTCTCTTCATTCTTTCTGGAGTTATTTCTCCACTGATCTCCAGTAGCATATTGGGAGTTCATCTTTCAGTGGGTATGCTTAGGTGACTCATTCTGTGTCTGTGAATTTTGCAGGGGAGGGTTGAAGAGAGGAACAATAAGCCACTTTCTTTAAATATTACCTTTTAAACAGTGCACTTTTTTGAACAGGTTTCGGTTTTTTTCTTCCTGCCTAGAATAGCTGGATGTCTGACTCCCAAAGCAGAAATTAAGCTTTTTTCTTTCACTTCTAGACTAGTTGAACTCTTTTTTTGTTTGGCTGCAAAGTTCATTCTTGTGCAGTTAAAGGAATTTTAATCTTGACATTTGAAAATGTAAATGAAATTAAGTCTCTAATTCATGTTTTTGTTCTTACAGTCAAAAAAAGTTCAATCCCAGCTGAAGGAACTTCGTTATGGGAAGAAGGATTTATTATTTAAGGTAAGCATCTTTCTCCCTGCTTCTTCCAACTGGCTGGTTCAATACCTAGACTTATCTATAATACTATTTAGCTTAAATTTAATTTGCAGGTTTTCACAGAAATTAGAGTTATATTTGACTGAATTGAAGGTGCTTTCATTTAATTGCCTACTTAATTAATGGAGATAAATATAGATATGGCTTCCTGGGTACATTCTTAATCAAAGGCAGACTTCATTTCAAGATGTTTAAAGTCTCTTTGTAAACTTCAATTACTTTAATTCAACATTGAGGAATACTGCCTTTCAGAATGTTTACATTACAGTGAGCATATTTTGAACAATTTTCGAGAGATCAGGTTCACTGGCAACCTACATTCTTGACTTTCAGAGATCTCTGCATTAGTCTTTTTATTATAATCTTCATATTTAATCATGGTTGATTGATTTTCATTATTTATACTTTCCAAGACTGTAGGTAGACATCTATCACAAACTATGATTATGGTTAACTGACTAATAGCCTCCCAAATATATCCACTTGCTAATCCCTAGAACCCATGAATGTGATATTTTATGGCAAAAGAGACTTTGCAGATGTCATTAAGTTAAGGATCTTGAGGTGGGAAGATTACCCTAAATTACCTAGATGTATCCTGAGTATATTGCACAAATTTTTAATAAGAGTAATACAGGATGGCTTAAGTGAAAAAAAAAAAAAAATTATGTAACCTTTGGAGAAGTTGGAGGAGGAAAGACAATATAAAGGATTTTCCCACATAGCCTCTTGGATAAACAGCCCTTTCAACACTTTGATGTTGCTCCGTAAAATTCATTTCAAACTTCCAACTTTGCAAACTCTTAAGAGAATTAGTCGGAGAAGGCAATAGCAAGCCACTCCAGTACTCTTGCCTAGAAAATCCCATGGATGAAGGAGCCTGGTAGGCTGCAGTCCATGGGGTCGCTAGGAGTCGGTCGTGACTGAGCGACTTCACTTTCACTTTTCTCTTTCACACAATGGAGAAGGAAATGGCAACCCACTCCAGTGTTCTTGCCTGGAGAATCCCAGGGACGGGGGAGCCTGTTGGGCTGCCGTCTATGGGGTCGCACAGAGTCGGACACGACTGAAGCGACTTAGCAGCAGCAGCAGCAAGAGAATTAGTTGTGTTGTTTAAGTCACTGAGATCAAAGTAGTTTGTTATAGCAGCAAGAAGAAACTAATACAGATACTTCCTTTTATCTCCCTTGAGCACAGAAGCTGAGCCTTTAATTGTGCTTGTAGTACACCTGCATTCCCAAATGCAGTAGAATAATAGAATATTAGGCTTTTAGTACTAGGAATAATACTTTAATAAGTAAATATAAATTAATATATGTGTAATATCTGTTTTTTCAAAAATGTTTCCAATACAATGATCATTCCAATCTATCTTCAGGTTTAATTTGAGATGATTCATCATGTTATTTAATGTTTGGAAAATTCTTTAGTTTTTCTGTTGAAAACGGTAAAAAATAACTTCTTACTTTCTCTGACACATTTACTTTTGGATTAGAGTCATGCAAAGGTGTTCCTATCATGAAAACCAATATTTATTAAATTCTTATTCCATGCAAGCCATGAATCTGGGAATATTTTACCATTTAGTCATTCATAAACATGCTTCCTGTAATTCCTTTAGCCTCTTTTATAACAAAATGTTCTTTAGCACACCAAGGAAAATGTGAATTAATTCTCATTAATGCTCTCTGACTCTCAGCCCTCTGCTCATTGTATATGATAGATAAAAGTAGAAAATCCAAGGTATTAATGTTTTCCTGTGTACCTTCAATCTTTCATACTAAAACTCATGCTCAGGGTATCTTGACTGTTACATTCAGCTCAGCTTTAGCTTTTTGCAGTCATCAACAACAAATAATTGAAATTGGAAAAAAAAAAAAACCAACTGTGTGTGCATGTTCACATTTCCAAAGAAATGTCTGGTTCTTTGATTTGCTCGACATAATAAGATTCAGTTCAGTTCAGTCGCTCAGTCGTGTCCGACTCTTTGCGACCCCATGAATCGCAGCACACCAGGCCTCCCTGTTCATCACCATCTCTCGGAGATCACTCACACTCACATCCATCGAGTCAGTGATGCCATCCAGCCATCTCATCCTCGGTTGTCCCCTTCTCCTCCTGCCTCCAATCCCTCCCAGCATCAGAGTCTTTTCTGATGAGTCAACTCTTCGCATGAGGTGGCCAAAGTACTGGAGTTTCAGCTTTAGCATCATTCCTTCCAAAGAAATCCCAGGGTTGATCTCCTTTAGAATGGACTGGTTGGATCTCCTTGCAGTCCAAGGGACTCTCAAGAGTCTTCTCCAACACCACAGTTCAAAAGCATCAATTCTTCGGCGCTCAGCCTTCTTCACAGTCCAACTCTCACATCCATACATGACCACAGGAATTGAAAATGCTATCTAGGTTGGACATAACTTTTCTTCCAAGGAGTAAGCGTCTTCTAATTTCATGGCTGCAATCACCATCAGCAGTGATTTTGGAGCCTAAAAAAATAAAGTCTGGCACTGTTTCCACTGTTTCCCCATCTATTTCCCATGAAGTGATGGGACCAGATGCCATGATCTTCGTTTTCTGAATGTTGAGCTTTAGGCCAACTTTTTCACTCTCCTCTTTCACTTTCATCAAGAGGCTTTTTAGCTCCTCTTCACTTTCTGCCATAAGGGTGGTGTCATCTGCATATCTGAGGTTAAGGAATATAATAAAAGAATTCCAGGCTCCCTAGAGCTGATAAGTTTGGGGTATTAGGCTGGGAGATTTATGTAAAGATAGAAGATCATATAAGGCTTTTAAAATTTTTTGAATATCAATTCTCAAATTGAAGAGTTATAATAGAAAAGTTTGGAGAAAAGAATAAGGAGATCCAATAATTTTCCATGATTTACTTCTTTGTTGTATGACAGCTCTTTGGGCTTCCCTGGTGACTCAGACTGTAAAGAATCTGACTACAATGCGGGAGACCCAGGCTCAATCCGTAGGTCAGAGAGACTCCCTGGAGAAGGGAACGGCTACCCACTCCAGTATTCTTGCCTGGAGAACTCCATGGACAGAGGAGCCTGTTTACAGTCCATAGGGTTGCAAAGAGTTAGGCATGACTGAGTGGCTAACAATTTCACTTTTTTCAAATATAGATTAGTAAATTATCAACTTTCAGAAATTACCCAAATCAGGATTTGCTGAAAATGTGAGACATTATTTGTAAGCCTTGTTATTTTATGTCAATTTGAGAACACTTCTATATGAAATCAGGTGAATTGCATATGAATAGACCATGAAGTTGCGTAAATTAGAATGTCATCCCATATTCTCTTCCCAAACAATTTAATCTCTAGATTTTTATTACATCCAATAGCAGGAGGTCTAGAAGCATGGCAATTTTTTTAGCTAAATTAACTTATTTAGTAGCCAAACTATGTCAGCAAGGACCCAGAGTTGTTGGTCTGTATTTCAGACATTTTCATATCATGATAACTGACTTGTTCTAAACTTTAATTCCTCATTGTACAATGATAGTGTCTAAAGATCTATGTGACTGTGTATAGAGTCAAAGAAAGGGTGTGGGGGAAACGTTTGTCCTTAAGTGTCATAATTTTTATAAAGGAAGTATATTTTTAAGAAGTCTCCCCAAACTTGGGTGTGCATCTCTGTATAAAAGTGAGACTTCAGTGTTTTCAAATTCTACTGTGAAAAATTGCTTCTTTTAGAAGTAAAGAAACCTAATTGTTAATGGAGAATCACCCAGAAAATTTCTGCTATAATGTACTCATTCACTCATCTTGAGACAGCTTACATTTATATCATCTCATTTGCTTACTTTTATATCAACAGTGTACATTTTAGATATTGTATAAACATGTTAATTGAATGAATGGCAATATACATACATAGGTACATGCACATGAATATATAGGCCAGGGCAGTAGATACTAGGAACATTATAATTTTGTGATCAGAATCTATCTATGCACTTATTCAAATGAGTCCACAAAATATTTTTGGTAATATCTTGCTGAATCTTGAGATAAGTAGTAGAATATTTTATTTCCCTGAAAGTAGTTTCCTGAGCATCTATTCAATTTTGAATAGATTTGATGGTTTTTAGTGAAGATAGTATTTGAAGCAGCAGTGCTTACTACTAAAGCACATGAATTTTATCTTAAAAATAATGGAATGTGCTGACAGTTGCAAGGCAGGTTGATAAATTCAGTGTCCTTATTAATGTTTGAGGGCTGGCTTTTGATTGAGGAAGGCAGCCAGTAGCAGAAAAAATTCTACACTAAGGAAAGAAGTGAGGATCTGCAGATTATTTGTCCAGGACTTGAGTACTTGTTATCCTCCTTAATTCAATTTGGTGTTGATATTCTCTGGAATACTCACACTCCATTGTGTTATTCTGTTTTACTTTTACATATACCTATTTTTTAAATTTTGATAGTATTATTTTCTCATTATAGAAAAATTTCAAAACACGTCTAAATGTATAAGGCCAAACAAACAAAAACCCAAAACACTTAAAACCCATTACTTGGAACATACTCAATATTTTGAAATTTTTATTTAAATATTATTTTAAGAAAGAATTTTTTTTTTAAGTAGCCCAAACCAAAGGTGCTGTCATTTTTTTTATATTCAATTTCTATACATACTATAGGGTTTATAAAATATTTAACAATTATTTTCTTTTTCACTTTTTAGATGTGTATAAGAGACAGGTCCAAGGGACTCTCAAGAGTCTTTTACTTGGAACATACTCAATATTTTGAAATTTTTATTTAAATATTATTTTAAGAAAGAATTTTTTTTTTAAGTAGCCCAAACCAAAGGTGCTGTCATTTTTTTTATATTCAATTTCTATACATACTATAGGGTTTATAAAATATTTAACAATTATTTTCTTTTTCACTTTTTCTAACTTAGTATTCATATACTATATTCTTTTTGTATCTCTATTTAGTTCCTTTTGTATTAGGCATATCTGCTTTGTGATTAATATATGTACATGTTAATAATCATAATATGTAGATTATATATATTCTGCTTTTTTACATAATTTATAAAGGTATCTTTTATTTACAAAATAGAAACAGACTCACAGACTTACAGAACACACTTAAGGTTATAGAAGAGGAGGGAGGGAAGAGATAGGGAGTTTGGAATTGACATGCACACACTGCTATATTTCAAATGGATAACCAACAAGAACCTTCTGTTGGTTATTAGCACAGGGAACTCTGCTCAATATTAGTTAACAACCTAAATGGGAAAAGAATTTGAAAAACAATAGATACAGGTATAACTGAATCACTTTGATGTATACCCGAAACTAACACAACATTGTTAATCAACTATACTGCAACATAAAATGAAAAGTTTTAAAACTGTGTATTATAACAAAAAATGTGTATTAAAATTTTAATTTATGCTTTGATGAAAAATGTTTTATTTTTGACTTGAGGTATAGTTTTTATTGAACACATATCCAAGTATAAAGTAGTTCACTAAAGTTATTGAAAAAATTTAATGTATTGATAGCTGATACACATTATTTTTGGATTTGGATTTTTAACTTGAATGGAGGATAGCTGACAAAAATAATCACATATATTTAAAGGATACAACATGATGATTTGATATACATATACAGTGTGGGGTGATTACCAAGATTAAAATAACTAACATCCCTCACCTCACATAGTTAACTGTTTTTCTGGGTGTATAAGAGACTGATCTAGATCTACTCTCAGCAGTTCTGAATGATACGATACCCCGTTGTTAACCATAGTTCCCTATCCCATCAATGTATTAAGAAAAAAACATGTGTTTAAAGCTTTTTTAGACATATCCAGAGAACTGGGCATACTCTTTAAGGAAACTAGAATAAATGAAAGAGGCTTCTGGTGGTAAGACAGTAAAGCGTCTGCCTGCAATGCAGGAGACTCAGGTGTGATCCGTGGGGGAAAGAAGGGAATACCGTCCTGGAGAAGGGAATGACTGCCCACTCCAGTATTCTTGCCTGGAGAATCCCATGGACAGAGGAGCCTGGTGGGCTACAGTCTATGGGTTCACAAAGAGTTGAACACAGCTGAATGACTTAACACTTAAGTAAATATGTTGGTCTGCTGAGGCTGACATAAAAATTACCATGGACCCGGTGGCTTAAGAACAGAAATTTATTTTCTCACAGTCTAAAGACTGGAAAATCTGGGATAAGTCTGACAGGTTTCTGTTAGAAACCTGTGTCCTTACATGGAGGAGAGCTAACGAGCTCTCTGATGTCTCTCCTTACAAGGACACTAGTCGCACAATATCAGGGTCCCACCCATATGACCTCATTTAACGTTAATGACCTCCTTATAGGTCCAGTCTTCACGTATAGTCACATTGAGGGGTAGGCTTTCAACATGAGTTTAGGGGAGACAGTTCATTCAGTTCATTGCAGTAATTAAGTAATACATACAATAAAGCAGTAACAAACCTTGAGAAATTATAAAATGAAAATTAATGTTTTAATTTGCCATAAAAATGATTTCTGGGCAATTTAAACATTTACTTTGCAGTGTAATCCATTTAATTTCATTTATCAATACTTAATTTTTGTTGTTGTCATTTTGGTCATTTCAAAACAATTTACATTAATGTTTCCTCAGTTCAGTTCAGTTGCTCAATCGTGTCCGACTCTTTGTGACCCCATGAACCACAGAACAACAGGCCTCCCTGTCCATCACCAGTTCCCAGAGTCCACCCAAACCCATGTCCATTGAGTCGGTGATGCCATCCATTCATGCCTCAAAATAAGTCTATGAGCACTCCGGGTATGTGATACTGTCACCTTATCGTGTATCAGAAAAACAAGACCAAGAGAAGGTAAAAGACTTGTCTGAAATAATAGAACTAGTAAGTGGCAGAGTGTTATTCTAATCTAAGTCCTGTGACTCCACTATGTCACATTTTTCATTTATATTTCTACTTTGATTCTTAGGGGGATTTATAGATTATACTTTTCAGAAATATTTTTACTGTACTCAAAGATTAAAAGGGCACATAGAAAACAGACTTGTGGACACAATGGGGGAAGGAGAGGATGGTACAAATTTAAGAAAGTAGCATTGACATATATAAACTAAATATATAAACATACATAAAATAAATAAATAGTGGGAAGTTGCTGTATAATGCAAGGAGCCTAGCCTGGCACTCTGTGACAACCTGGAGGGGTGGTATGTGGGGGAGGGGGGCTCAAAAGCAAGGATATATATATATATATATATATATATAAAATTATGACTGATTTGCTTTATTGCAAGACAGAAACCAACACAACATTGCAAAGCAATTACCCTCCAATTAAAAAATATTTTAAATTTAAAAAGTATTAAAAGGGCAAATATGCATAGATGGAAATATAACTTGTCAACATAAAAATAATCTGTCAGAAACTAATATTCAATGCATTTGCTTGAAAATATAAGGATTGTTATTACAAAAATAAGATGGTTTCAGTTTAGAATTGGCAATTGCTTGAAACAGCAGATTCTTTTCTAACTCCCTATATTCTTATTATCTACTTACTAGTTTTTAAAACTACAGCATTGTTTTAAAAGTATGTTCTGTGGTTTAAAAAAAAAGAAATTTAATTGACCTTGCCCAAATCAACCCAACTTTTCAGACTAGCTCCTCCCCCATGCCTTAAAACATAAAGCCAACTAGCCTGACTTATTTTCTTATTGTTCACCAGATAATGGAATATATATGCATGTTTTAAATGTTTTAAATATATGCATGTTTCTTAGCAGAAGTCATATCAAATTTAAGTCTACTAAACTTTAATTTTTCTCCAAAAATGTTGAAAATATTCCAAATACTGAAAGTCACTAAAAGTGCAGGACTTTAAAAGAAGCCAAATGCAGAACTTTATAAAGTGACTTATTCTGTGATTACAGAACTTCATTTCATTCAGTCCTCTAAAATTATTGGCTGAGAATGCATTATCTGTCAGGCACTGAGCAAAGTGGGTTTTTTCCATTGGACCAAGATTCCTTCACACTTCAAAGGGATTTAAAGTCAGTGGATGAATTTTAGGACGATATTGATTCCTCAGAATTTTTTCATAATTCTTATAGAGTTGGTGGCTCAGAGGTTAAAGCGTCTGCCTCCAATGCGGGAGACCCGGGTTCAATCCCTGAGTCAGGAAGATCCCCTGGAGAAGGAAATGGCAATCCACTCCAGTATTCTTGCCTGGAGAATCCCATGGACGGAGAAGCCTAGTAGGTTACAGTCCACGGGGTCACAAAGAGTCGGACAAGACTGAGCGACTTCATCTTCATCTCATAGAGTTGCATATGGCATTTTTCTTGGAGAGGAGCTTATATAATTTATCAGATTATCAAATGATCTATACATATCCAAAACTTAACTGTTTAGGAACCATTGCTTTACATCCTAGCCCTCACCTTCTACCATGTTAAGCATGTTTAGGCAGTGATAAGCAGAGCCATCTCTGGCTGTTATTGAGAATACTGTGCTTATTCCAAGTTTCTGTGTTTTCTTTCTTACTCTGTTCACTTATTAGAAAACTCAGGTATATTCTATATCTGCCAGGTTGATGATTCTGTTAGAAATTATTTTTATAAAATGTTTATAACTTTAAATGACATTTTAAAATTTTACCAGTTTAATCACATTTTATCATTAATTCATAATTTGAAAAAAAAATTTATGGCCTATCACATAGGAAAATAAAACACGTTAAGTGACTTAAGCCAGGTACTGTAAATACATTTTTAAAAAGTGAATCTCTGTGTGTGTCCCCACCCCATACCCTGTTTCTGCCTATCTTTTCCCTTGCTAATGATTCATGGGGTTCTTTTCCACTGAGCTTAGATCTAGTCTGGGCATCATTCTCACTCCAAGCAACTCCAAAAAGTTAGTCACAGTTGGTATCTATCTGCCATCCCTGAATGAGCTCTAACTATTTTACATGTAGCCAGTCTCCAGTTTCTAGAAAGAGACTCCGCAGTATTTGCTCACCATTGCCCTACCATTATAGCAAACAGACAACCATTAGGCGTTACAAAGTCTTTGTACAGAAAAGGTCTAAAGGCTAAGGAATTTAGGGAATAAGGCATAAGTGTGAATCTTTCTGCAAAAAATCAAAGTGAGTACAATGAACTTTAGACCAGCCCTGGAACATTTCTTCTTGGGTCTAAGATATTAGAATGAGCCCTGAACTGCTGACCTTTGCTACCCATTCTTCTTCTCTCCATAATTTTGCATATATGTCTGGGTTTATCAAACTGTCCTCCCACTGTGAGTGGCCCTCAGTCTTTGCTAGTTTCAGCTGACTTGGCACAGGTCCCTGCTTGGATCATATATAGAACAGTGGCACCATCATGAGACCTTTGGGAAAAATCACCTTTTTTTGTGGCACTTGACAGGGAGACTGCTATTTCAGTTCTAAGTTCAGCCAGCAATTGCTGCACTCCTTTCTTTAGGTCCTAAATGCTTCTATTTTAAGTACATTTAAACTTTTTTTTTTTTTTCCCAGTGAGAGACATCGGTTTCTTCTGAGTACTCTAAAAGTTCAACATGTGCTTCTGATCAGAAGTTGTCTTAAGTTCTGAAATTATAGTTTAGCAATTATAACCTTTCATAGAGTCGATTTGAGCATTAGGCATACTGCTCAGGGACATGTGCCATCCCCAGATAGCTTTTCATCTCTAATTAAAATAGAAAGCAATTACAATACTATCTCTGTGCTAAACATAATTCTTTATTTTGAATATAAAATGAAAAGAACAATGAAGAACACACACAGCAATTTCATGCATCATACAGTTTTTAAATGCCTTGTTTTCTATATCCTTTATCTTAATGGTGATGCCAACCATAATTTTAGAAAACAAGGGCAGATTTTTGTTCTCCTTTGAGTACTTCTTTTGGTAACACATTTAGATGTTCTCCTTTGTCTTGGCAGGAGACATTTAAGAAGCATATTTGTGAACCTAACTTTTCATTCCATTTCATTTCATTTCACTGCTGTTACTCAGTTACTAGAATGTTTCTTAAACTACGCATAATAAAAAAGAAGAAAGCAGTTACCTCTGAAAGTAATTGAATGGAAAGCTGCTGCAACAGAAACAATTTAAAATAGTTTTAAATAGGAAAATTCACCATAAACTTCATAGTTTATATAAAAAGGAAGATGCTGCTTATGAAGGCAAGAGCAGAATCTGTTAGCAGTGCATACTGGGAGTCTTCTTCTGTATCTTCTTCCCTACTATTGTCATTCTAACTTAACAAACCCCATTTGAAAAACACATCAGATTAACTTGTTACATAAATTTTCAACAATATAGAACCTTCACATTAGAAGGATCCTGTAACACACCAAACTCCAGTTCTTGCACAGTATTGGCTATTATCCCGAATGTAATGATTCCCTGGTGGCTCAGTGGTAAAGAATCCACCTGCAATGGAGGAGACAAGGGTTCGATCCCTGGGTTGGGAAGATCTCCTGGAGGAGGAAATGGCCACCCACTCTAATATTCTTGCCTGGAAAAATTCCATGGACAGAGGAGTCTGGTAGGCTAAGTCCCTGAGGTCACAAAGAGTCAGACACAACTGAGCATACATACACATCCCTAAAGGCATTGACTCTGATTGTAAATATCAGTGATTAAGGTTCACAACATTCCAAAGCAGGCGTTTTCCTTCTTACAGAATTCTGATTGTTGATGAATCCCCTTCTCACATTCAAGTATAGTTTTTTATATACCTGATTCCCACAGAGATGCCAAGCTCATTCTAAAAAGTAATGTATTTCCCCCCCCCAGTCTCCTCTTGTGGTTTCTTCCTTATTCTTTGTCTCTGTTTGCCCTTTCTGTTCTTGATGCCTTCACCACTAAGAGGCCTTCAGAAGGAGAATTTAATTATATGATGTAATTGTTTCTTAGTCTGAAAAACATTTGTGGTTTCTTAACCAAGAGTAGAACTCAGTTTACTGCTAGTGATGAAATAACCTGGGAAGGTGCAGTGGGTGCATTATTTGAGTAGGCAATGAAACTCATTTCAATGCTCAGAATCCATGCTACTTCAGCAGAAGCCAACATTTACAGTCACTACCGCACATTTTTCAGTTTTCTTCCCAATCACGTAATCTCTTCCTTTTTTCTTATTGAGATATACTTGACAAATGACAATATGTTGGTTTCAGGAGTACAACATAGTGATCTGATATTTGTATATGCCACAAAGTGATCAGCAGAGTAAGTCTAGTATATATCCATCACCATAAATAATTGCAGTTGTGTGTGTGATAAGATCTTTTAAGGAAGATTTATTCTCTTAACAACTTTTAAATATGCAATTCAGTATTACTAACTATAGTCACCACGCTGTGCCTTGCAACCCCATGACTTTTATGACTGGGAGTTTGTACCATTTGGCCCCCTTCACCTATTTCATCCACCTCCCATCCACTGCCTCCAGCAACCACCAGTAAACTTCTCTTTTGTGAAATCATGATTAGCATATCCTCCCATCCTGCCCCAACCATTGCTACTCCACTCCTCTAGAAGTAGAGTATGAAGATTCCCTGAGGCTGGAAAAATCCATATGGGATATATTATATATGTGTAGAAATTCTATGATTACATAATATTTGGGGTGGAATCTTTTAGTTTATTCAGTGCTTCTTGCAGCAAGTTAGATAAAACTTGGCACAATTAAGAAACACTTACTGTGGGGCCTAAGAGTGCTTTGCAGGCTACAAGAGAAAGAGAAAATAGCACAGCTAAGACTAGTTTACAACTTTGACTAATCCATGTGTAAAAAGTCTTACTTATGTCAACTCTAAGCATCATCTTCTGAATATTTATTTTGTGCATTTCTTCTTCCTTAGTGAATGTAGCTTGATGTGACAAAAATAGTACGTGCTTGCAGTCAGGGGATCTGTGTTCTTTATGATTTCTTTCCTTTGAAAGTGAAAGTCGCTCAGTTGTGACTGACTCTTGGCAACCCCATGGAATATACAGTCCATGGAATTCTGCAGGGCAGAATACTGGAGTGGGTAGCCTTTCCTTTCTCCAGGGGATCTTCCCAACCCAGAGATTGCAGCCAAGTCTCCCACATTGCAGGCAGATTCTTTACCAGCTGAGCCACAAGGGAAGCCCAAGAATACTGGAGTGGGTAGCCTATCCCTTCTCCAGGGGATCTTCCCAACCCAGGAATCAAACCGGGGTCTCCTGCATTGCATGTGGATTCTTTACCAACTGAACTATCAGGGAAGCATCTTTCTCTTACCTGGAAATTAAGGTTAATTAGTCACATGGCTTTGTTGGGTGTTAATTCTGTCAGTAAACTGGATAAGATCAATACACATACTTCAAAGTTACTTAATAGGATCAAATGAGATTGTATATGAAATTAATTCTATAAAACTTCTTGCAACCATTCCATTATCAATGAATTGTTTTTGTCTTTTATTTCTAGAGGGAAATATATTTTTTAAGATAATACTAGATCACTTCTTCAGAGTCTAAACAGCTACTGTTCTTCAGTTCAGTCGCTCAGTCGTGTCCAACTCTTTGTGACCCCATGAATTACAGCACGCCAGGCCTCCCTGTCTATCACCAACTCCCGGAGTTCACCCAGACTCATGTCCATCGAGTCAGTGATGCCATCCAGCCATCTCATTCTTTGTCATCCCCTTCTCCTCCTACCCCCAATCCCTCCCAGCATCAGGGTCTTTTCCAGTGAGTCAACTCTTCACATGAGGTAGCCAAAGTATTGGAGTTTCAGCTTCAGCAACATTCCTTCCAAAGAACACCCAGGGCTGATCTCCTTCAGAATGGACTGGTTGGATCTCCTTGCAGTCCAAGGGACTCTTAAGAGTCTTCTCCAACACCACAGTTCAAAATCATCAACTCTTTGGCGCTCAGCTTTCTTAACAGTCCAACTCTCACATCCATACATGCCCACTGGAAAAACCATAGCCTTGACTAGACGGACCTTTGTTGGCAAAGTAATGTCTCTGCTTTTGAATATGCTATCTAGGTTGGTCAAAACTTTCCTTCCAAGGAGTAAGCGTCTTTTAATTTCATGGTTACAATCACCATCTGCAGTGATTTTGGAGCCCCCCAAAATAAAATCTGACAGTGTTTCCACTCTTTCCCCATCTATTTCCCATGAAATGATGGGACCAGATGCCATGATCTTCGTTTTCTGAATATTGAGATTTAAGCCAACTTTTTCACTCTCCTCTTTCACTTTCATCAAGAGGCTCTTTAGTTCCTCTTCACATTCTGCCATAAGGGTGGTGTCATCTGCATATCTGAGGTTATTGATATTTCTCCCAGCAATCTTGATTCCAGCTTGTGCTTCTTCCAGCCCAGTGTTTCTCATGATGTACTCTTCATATAAGTTAAATATATGTTCTTAGTTGCATTCAAGAATTATGTCATAACTTTTCAACTCAAACCTTCATACTTTGTAGTCTCCAGAATATATAAAACTTTATGATATAGAGTTGTTTGGGAAGCCTGGAGAAGAACAGTTAGTTCATTTTCTTCATTTTAGGCAAATGTGTGTGTATACACACACACAGACACACACACAAATATACAAAGGCAAAAGGATCTTCAGAACATTCTAGAGAGAACTCATATTTTTAAAGTCTTTATATAGCAATGAAGTACTAAAGGAATAAAGCTTTTTAAAAATGAAATTGTTGGGGTACATTTTTTTCCCAATAAAGTTTTACATAAGTTTCTTTATTTAAAAAAAAATGAATGGAGAGACCAAGAACTAGATGCAATTTCTTAATATAATCACACTTGACCATTACTTGGAACAAAGATGGGGAAGATGATAGTCTTCTTTCCAACTGCCTTTAACGTATTGTTTATGGGAATAATAAATGGATATTGTCTAATCTAATCTCATTAGTTGTGTAAGAAGCCTTTGCTTTAAATAATTTGGTTTCTTCCTTGATTTTTATCTTGAACAAATTTAATATGCTGATATATTGATAATTTATTCATTAAAATCTATAAAATCTTCTAAAATAAAAATACTGAATTTAGTCCTCTGGATTTTTCTTTTTGTTTCAAGCTGAGCAGAAACTGTGTTAACTCAGTATTATAACACTCCCCCTTTCTTCATGTGTTGAATTTGCTCTTACTTTAGGTGCACTGTGGATAACTGTGATCTTATATTTAATATTTTCACTTATCTGAGTCCTTTTATTTGCATACTGCTTGGATTTTAATGTTAATCTGTAAGAGTTTGGTAGTAATCAAACACAGTCTTATAGACTGCCTATTCAATTAAAATAACTTTAATAATGATACTCAGCTTTACTGAATGAAGATGGTCTGTTGGTATTTCATAAATTTTAACATAATGTAGGGACCCCCCATATGTCTTGTTAAAAGGATATTCTGAGTCCGTATATCTGGGATGGGGCTTGAGAGTCTGCATTTCAAGCAGGACCTTAGGCAGTGCTGACTGTATTGGTCTATGAGGCCCTAGGGCATTTAATTAACCTGATGTTAAAGGGTTTTACTTTTCTTTTTCTTAATTTAAAAATTCTTTAGACATTGGTGTTAGAGAATGAAATGAGATGATCTGAGTTCCTTTTCAGACTTTTCAGTTAACTTACGAATGTTTCTTTTGTATATGAACCTTTGAAAGCAGGTATTTGCATTTGTTATTTAACATCTGCCCTCTTCCCCCTGGTTTTCACTGATCATAGCTGACATTTTGTAGCAGACATACAAGAAACAAAACTGACTGGACTCCCTCAGTAAAGGAGATAGGCTAGTTTATAATTACTCTTAATACATTATGGTAAGTACTTTTTTTTCCCCCTAAGCAAAATTAGTTTATTTGAGATGGGAAAGGGATACCAGAAGGAGACTAGGGAAGTGAGTCAGGGAAGGAAAGAAGGTCAGTAAAGGGTCCATTATCAAGGCATCCACAACTGAGAGAAAGACAGCTCCACGGGAAAAATATGAAAATGAGATCATATACTTTAGAATAATACTGCTTGTGGCATGCTGATCCCAAGAATCATAGGCTGGGGCCTGTTCCAAGGTGGTGGAACATCACTTCCCACTGGCCCTGAGCATGGCCAGAATGTCTTTTAGTGGTTGAGATGGGGTGGAGGAGATCCCTCTGTCATAGATGCAGATATAGGCACTTATCCATAGTCAGGAGCACACTGAAAGACTGGCAAGTATAACAGGGCAGTGACATAATATATTGCTTTTAAATATGAAAAATAAGCCATGTGCATATTTATAAACAGAAAAAGTTGTCAAACAGCACAATATTATCATGCAGTGTCTATAACCATGCAAAAGCAAAAACTAGTTATGTCATTAGAATACATAGAATCCTATCTACCACTCTTGGAAGATAGGGCATGAGAGAGATCAGTAGATCAATTACTACATCAGGACCAGCATCATGGAAGAGTGACATTGGGTAAGATCTTGAGGGCATTGCAACAAAGTCTATGCTTGATATTTACTCAGTAAATATTTTAAATGAAGGAAATAGGAAAGGAGGGAAGAGTCAGTAAATTAAGAATGCTATCTTTCTTGAGAAAACAGCATAACATATATTACTATTTAATAAGTTATCATAGGAACTTGTTGAAATGTATGGTAAATGTGGAAAGAAGCTAGAAGAGATTACGAAGACAAAATGATGCCAAATCAAGAGGGGCATTAATGGGCATATTATTAATAATTTTGACCACATTAAAAGATGCTCAACATTTCTAATTATCAGAGAAATGCAAGTCAAAACTACAATGAGTATCTCCTCACAGTGGTCAGAATTGCCATCATCAAAATCTCTTGTTGTTGTTGTTCAATTGCTAAAGTCACGTCTGACTCTTTGCAACCCCATTGACTTCAGAACCAGTGGAATATTACTCAGCCATAAAAAGAACAAAATAACTCCACTTTGCAGCAACATGGATGGATCTAGAGATTGTTGTACTGAGTGAAGTAAGTCAGATGCAGGAAGACCAGTGTCACAGGACATCAGTTATATGTGGAATCTTAAAAAAAGGGTGCAAACAAAGTCAGTTACAAAACAGAAGTAGAATCACAGATATAGAAAACAAATTTATGGTTACCAGGGGATAAGGGTGGGAGGGATAAATTGTGAGACTTGAATTGACATATACATACTACTGTATATAAAATAGACAACTAATAAGAGCCTACTGTAGGGCTTCCCTTGTGGTCCAGTGATTAGGAATCTGCCTGCCAATGCAGAGGACACAGGTTTGATCTCTAGTGTGAGAAGATCCCACATGCTTCAGAGCAACTAAGCCCATACACCACAACCCCTGAAGCCTGCATGCCCTAGAAAAGCCACTTCCAAAAGAAGCTGTGAGCCACAAGGAAGAGAGGGCCCCGTGCGCTGCAGCTAGAGAAAGCCTGCACACAGCAATGAAGACCCACCACAGCCACATATAAATGAGTAAATAAATCTTTCAAAACAGAAAAGGAGCTTACCATATAGCGCAGGGAGCTCTACTCAATACTATGTAATGGCCTATATGGGAGAAGACTCTAAAGGTATATGTATAACTGACTCACTTGACTGCACACCTGAAACTAAGACATTGTAAATCAAATATACCCAATAATTTTTTTAAAAAAGAAAATAATAATTTTGAGAGGAAAGTGTCAATAATTTTATGAATAGTTGCTTCTCTTTGTTAGTGGGAAAAATGGTCCATTTCCTGCTGGCTTGTATTTGAATATCAGCTTTCCTCTGGATCTCTAGGATTCCTTCTCCTCCTCCCAGGGGGCCTGGGGCATGGCTTGTCTTTCCAGTCAGTGAGGTATATGCCAGCAGCAGCTTGACACGGAGTAGGTGCTTCTGACGGATCAGCAGGCCTATAGGTTCCGGTTCTGTTTCTATATTCTTTCTTCCTTTTTTTTAAAACTGGTTAATGACTTAAAAATGTCTTCTGACTTCAAAGTAGATATAGGACAAGAGGAGAGAAGAAAGAAGCCTGATGATATAGAAGCATTATTCTCAGACAACAAACCAAAAAAAATAAAAATAAAAACCCACATTACAATCTAATATTTTCATATTTCTTTTTAATAAGCAATTTAATGAAAATGGAAACTATTGCTACTTAATGGGGTATAAAATTTTTCTCATTTAAAATTATCTACTAGGCTATGAAAAGAAGTAGGATAAAATATTCTGGGTATTAAGGAAAAATGGGAGCACTTGGATCTGTCTTACCTATTTTAGGCATTTAGTAAGCCTGTATTTTATTCACAACTGTTCTTACTATCTTCATCTCCAACCCGTAGAAGAGGCAGGATTATGCATGTTAGTAGCAGAGACTCTGGAATCAGGCCTCTGTGTTTAATACTGTCAATTTCAGTATGGATTTGAACAAGATAAGTAAACATATGTCCTTTTTATTCTCCTCACATGTAAAATGAGATTAATGATAGCTTCTATATAATACACTTATTTTGAGAATCTAATGATAAAATAGTATCTGATACATGTTAAATATGCAGTTAGTATTATCTATTATTGTTTTAAAACAGGACCATTCTTTTGATCATAGTATTGATAAGCATGATTTTGTGATTCTAACACTAACTTAGGTAGAATTCAGACTTTCTTGAGTTGAATAACCTTGCTGAGCTGTTTTTGCAGCTGTAAAATGGCAAAATCATTACTACTCTATAGAAGTGTTGGTTGTATAGATAATGTATGTGAATCAGCAATTGCCTTCATCTTCCCTTCTAGTTTATTTTTTCTTAATATATACAGACAGAAATATAAAATTCGCCCCCCCCCCCCCACCCCCCACCCTCACTTTTCATGTTGTATTTGCCAGTTAATTATTACTTTGGTTGTTTCCTATTTGGCACTATTGTGAATAATGCTGCTATGAACTCTCCAACAGAAGTCTTTGGTGCACATATATTTTCATTGTTCATGAGTAAATTCTGAAGTAAGATAGATAGGTCATATGCTATGTTTAATTTTGTAAGAAACTGCCAAACTTTTTCTAAATTGAATGTATAGTTGCATTCCTACCAGTAGAGTGTATCAATGTACTCTACTTTGCTGCCAATACTAGTTTGGTCAGTCTTTTAAGTTTTATCTTTTCTAATCATGTATTTTCATCTAGCATAATAATTTATTATTTGCTTCTCTAAGCTTAATGATATTGAATAAGTTTCATATGCTTATTTCACATTTATATATCTTCTTTGAAAGGTCTATTTAAATATTTTGTTCTTTTTATAAAAGTGTTTTATTTGTGTATTGGATTGTTTTCTAATAACTGAATATTAATAGTTATTTATATATTTATCCTAAGTAGAAGTTCTTGATCAGATGTATATTTTACAAATGATGCCTCCCACTTTGTGGCTTGAGTTTTCATTTTCCTAGCTGTGACTTTCATAGAGAAAAAAATCTTATTTTTCATTAAATCAGTTACAAATGTTCCTTTGATATTAAAACTGTTTTTGTCTATCTAAGAAATATTTGCTTAATCCAGGGTCAGAAAGTGTTTCCTCTTTAGGCAAGGTTTGTGTTTTCTTTTAGACATTTTATATTTTTCAGCCCTTATACTTAGGTCTGTGGTCCACTTCATTGGGTTTTGTGTAAAGTATGAGTTGGTGATTCGGGAGGACATTTTCTTCTATATTGATATTCAGTTGTTTCAGTTTCACCATAATTATTTTGAACATAGTGATGACTGAGCTGAGAACTGACCAATGATGGTATAGAAGCATACCCAGAGTAGTACAGAAACACACCACTTCGTTCATGGGTTTCTACATGGGAAGTCCATATACCACTCTATTGATTAGGGGTATGTTATGACTCCTTGCTCTTACACTGCAGCGCAACACTTAGGTACTCTGAAACTAAACTACGCAAAAACGTTTGCCACTGACTACAGTGATTTTAGGCAACTTTTTTCAACTTCTGGGTCTTAATTTCTTCATCTGTAAAATTGGAAAAGCTCATATCTTTCTTCAATGCCTTATAAATGTTATCTCTTCTTACCTGCCTCTTCTTCCTTCATCTTTTCTTCCATTAACATATTGTTTCAATCAAGGAAAATGTTTTTTGCCCAATTCTCTTCTATACTGCTGTAATGTGGTACTCTGAGCTCAGTTGTCCCATGCTGGGTTTTACTGTAATTATCTGTGTGTCTGCAACCTTTCTTTATAGAGCTAAAAGCTCCTTTTTTTGTGAAAAGAATTCATCTAATACTGATTTATTCTAATTTATCTAGTAAAAAATTGCATGCTGCTGTTCCTGCAACAATTACTTCACCTATATGCTATGGGCCAAAAAATAATAATAGTAATAAGGTACAGTTTTTCATTCAAAAATTCCACAAATAATAGCAATTACTATTTTAAATGTCACATAGTGATCAATATGCTACTAACATACTTACATGACTATATATGATCTTTCCTTTAAGGCAGTGGTTTCCAAACTTATATGCCCCTTAGAATCACGTGAAAAAAATTTTTTTAAGAAATTCCAAAGCCCCAGGCTTGACTCCATACCAATTAAATAAAATGTCTGGAAATAGGACAAAGTATATTTTTACAGTTTCCAATTACCTTCAATAAACAGACAAGTTTGGGAACCACTGCTTTAAGGTCAGTCCTTCATTATCAACCACAGATTTCAGATGAAGTAATTGTGTGTCTCTAAGAGATTAAAGCATTCTGACTCCAGGACCCCATGTAGTCAAACATTATGTTTTATGAATTGCAATTAAATTATGCATATATAAGATTATATATTCACATACACATACTTATAAAGTAAGTATTCAGTTCAGTTCAGTCGCTCAGTCGTGTCCGACTCTTTGCGACCCCATGAATCCCAGCACGCCAGGCCTCCCTGTTCATCACCATCTCTCGGAGTTCACTCAGACTCATTTGGATCTCCTTGCAGTCCAAGGGACTCTCAAGAGTCTTCTCCAACACCACAGTTCAAAAGCATCAATTCTTTGGTGCTCAGCCTTCTTCACAGTCCAACTCTCACATCCATACATGACCACAGGAAAAACCATAGCCTTGACTAGACGGACCTTAGTCGGCAAAGTAATGTCTCTGCTTTTGAAAATGCTATCTAGGTTGGACATAACTTTTCTTCCAAGGAGTAAGCGTCTTCTAATTTCATGGCTGCAGTCACCATCTGCAGTGATTTTGGAGCCCCCAAAAATAAAGTCTGACACTGTTTCCACTGTTTCCCCATCTATTTCCCATGAAGTGTTGGGATCAGATGCCATGATCTTCGTTTTCTGAATGTATATGTCATATATAAAGGCAGATTGGATATATATGACAATTGATATAGAGAGAAGAAAAATTGGAAAACATCATATCACTTTTGGGGATGGTTGTTGATATTGTGGTTGGAGCATTTAAGAAGCATTTTGAAGGTAAGTTGACATTTCACCTGAGTTTGGGAAGAGAAGTAGTTATGCAGGTATAAAATTGTTGAAGTTTCTTTGAGGGAAGATGTGGCAGCTTGGCCAAATGGTCTGAGGAATCAGAGACCGTGAGAAGTCTGAAATTGACAAATAGTAAAAGGAGCTAGCAATAACCTGGAAAAAGCTGAGATACGGAGTCAGAGCAGAAAGGTGTATCTAAGTCACGTATTGGAGTATCTTGTATTCCAAGTTCAGCGGTTTAAACTTTACCACTTATTAGCTTTGCTGAATTTAATTGAAGATTAATGTGGATAGAGTCACCATTAATGCACATCATATGCTCATATCTACATTTATGCAATTTTGATTTTGAGCACATTGTAATAGACAGCAGTGAGTACCAATTCTTCTCTTTAAATCTTGCAAAGAAATCCTAAGTTATTTGCAGGCTGGAAACCACATTTCAGCCTTAATTGCCAGATGCCACTGGCAAGAAGCACATTTCCCTGAATAGACTCCTATTTGCCAGTTCCAAAGACGAGCAATATAACTGAATGTCAAAATGCATCCTCCCATGCTCCTCCCTGCTGTTTTCATAATAGGAAAACCTAAAAGGAATGAAGCAGGTGACCTTACTTATCTAATTCTGGAACTCAGAAGCCTACAAGAATAAGCAGAGAGATGGTTCTAACATGCCTACACATTTATTTATAACTACACAGAAGAGTAATTGTAAAATTTTCCTTCTAAATGTTTTTCTTCATATTCATATTCTTTGTGTTGGTTCAGACTTTCTCCACCTCTCCAGAGTCAGGGGCAGAGTTCCCTGACTTCAACACTTTATTCCTTCAATGTTTCTTCCACATTGTCGAAAGTGTTGTCGGTTTAAAATTTAAATTTGTCCATATTCCACTTCTGAATCCATCATTATTTGTCTAGCCATTATAGGATAAAGTCCAACCTCCTTAGGTGGTTTGCAAGGACCATCACTACCTATTTCTTCAGTTCAGTTCAGTCGCTTAGTTGTGTCCGACTCTTTGTGACCCCATGAGCTGCAGCACGCCAGGCCTCCCTGTCTAACATCAACTCCCGGAGCCTACCCAAACTCTTGTCCATTTAATTAGTGATGCCATCCAACCATCTATCCTCTGTTGTCCCCTTCTCTTCCTGCCCTCAATCTTTCCCACCATCAGGGTCTTTTCAAATGAGTCAGCTCTTTGCATCAGGTGGCCAAAGTATTGGAGTTTCAGCTTTAGCATCAGTCTTTCCAATGAATATTCAGGACTGATTTCCTTTAGAATAGACTGGTTGGATCTCCTTGCAGTCCAAGGGACTCTCAAGAGTCTTCTCCAACACCACAGTTCAAAAGCATCAATTCTTTGGTGCTCAGCTTTCTTTATAGTCCAAATCTCACATCCACATATGACTACTGGAAAAAATGTAGCCTTGACTAGATAGACCTTTGTTGGCAAAGTAATGTCTCTGTTTTTGAATATGCTATCTAGGTTGGTCATAACTTTCCTTCCAAGGAGTAAGCGTCTTTTAATTTCATGGCTGCAGTCACCATCTGCAGTGATTTTGGAGCCCCCCAAAATGAAGTCTCTCACTGTTTCCACTGTTTCCCCATCTACTTGCTATGAAGTGATGGGACCGTTTGCCATGATCTTAATTTTCTGAATGTTGAGCTTCAACCAACTTTTTCATTCTCCTCTTTCATTTTCATCAAGAGGCTCTTTAGGTCTTCTTCACTTTCTGCCATAAGGGTGGGTGTCATCTGCATATCTGAGTTATTGATATTTATCCCAGCAATCTTGATTCCAGCTTGTGCTTCCTCCAGCCCAGCGTTTCTCATGATGTATTCTGCATATAAGTTAAATAAGCAGGGTGACAATATACAGCCTTGACATACTCCTTTTCCTATTTGGAACCAGTCTGTTGTTCCATGTCCAGTTCTAACAGTTCTACAGATGAGAATCTCTGTATTCTGGTTGAATTGTTTTATCCATCCACATTTAGTGTTATTATGTATATGTTTGAATTTAAGTGTGTGTCAACCATCTTTTTATATTCTGTGCCTCATGACTGTTTTGTTACTGCTCTGCTTATTTTATTGCCTTCTTTTGTATAATGCATTATCTTCTAATGCAATAGTTTAATTCCTTTTTATTAACTATGTTTTTTGAGCTGTGTTTCTAATGCTTCTTCTAGGGCTTACAATACACATCAAATTATCAGTATCTACTTTGGATTCATATTAACTTACTTCCAGTGAAGAATAGAAAACTTACATCTATATAACTTCATTTTCTCCACACACATTCTTCTCTATTATTTTTATTCATATTTTAACTGTATCTTTTTTGTCTTTAAAGAATTTAAGAAAGTAAAGCAATTAAAGAATTTAAGAATGCATTTTATTAGCCTTTTTATTTGAGACTTCAGCTTCTCTTTTTTTTT
>SJYT01018124.1:178584-277270 GCA_006410635.1 Cephalophus harveyi | reverse complement strand
CTTTAGGTCTTCTTCACTTTCTGCCATAAGGGTGGGTGTCATCTGCATATCTGAGTTATTGATATTTATCCCAGCAATCTTGATTCCAGCTTGTGCTTCCTCCAGCCCAGCGTTTCTCATGATGTATTCTGCATATAAGTTAAATAAGCAGGGTGACAATATACAGCCTTGACATACTCCTTTTCCTATTTGGAACCAGTCTGTTGTTCCATGTCCAGTTCTAACAGTTCTACAGATGAGAATCTCTGTATTCTGGTTGAATTGTTTTATCCATCCACATTTAGTGTTATTATGTATATGTTTGAATTTAAGTGTGTGTCAACCATCTTTTTATATTCTGTGCCTCATGACTGTTTTGTTACTGCTCTGCTTATTTTATTGCCTTCTTTTGTATAATGCATTATCTTCTAATGCAATAGTTTAATTCCTTTTTATTAACTATGTTTTTTGAGCTGTGTTTCTAATGCTTCTTCTAGGGCTTACAATACACATCAAATTATCAGTATCTACTTTGGATTCATATTAACTTACTTCCAGTGAAGAATAGAAAACTTACATCTATATAACTTCATTTTCTCCACACACATTCTTCTCTATTATTTTTATTCATATTTTAACTGTATCTTTTTTGTCTTTAAAGAATTTAAGAAAGTAAAGCAATTAAAGAATTTAAGAATGCATTTTATTAGCCTTTTTATTTGAGACTTCAGCTTCTCTTTTTTTTTTTACTATTCCTGCGAATTTAAGTTACCAAAGTTATCAATTTATTACTACAGTTCAGCTTTGTTTCCACTTCTCTTATATGCTATTATTGTCAAATATACTACATTTCTATTTGTTACATGACCAACAATGCAATTTATGTATCTATATATCTATACATATATGTATATCTATATCTATATTCCTCTCTTTTTGGCTTCCCTAGTAGCTCAGGTGGTAAAAATCTGCCTGCCTGAAATGCAGGAGACTCAGGTTCAGTCTCTGGGTCAGCAAATCTCCTAGAGAAGGAAATGGAAACCTACTCCAGTATTCTTGCCTGGAGAATTTCATGGATAGAGGAGCTGGCTGGCTACTGTTTGTGGGGTCACAAAGAGTTGGACACGACTGTGCTACTAACACACACACATTAAATACACACATATGTGTGTTTGTATATATATAATGCATATATGTTTGTTTGTGTGTGTGTATATTAGCTTCTTCTGCTATTGGAAAGTAGAGCATTTATATGAAACTTTTCCTAAGCTGATATGGAATAATGTGTAAAAGCAGTTGCCTTGGGACCCATCTTGCCAATAGATGCACACAACGAGTTGAGATAAAACATTCACATTCCTTTCATTTTGGAAAAACAGATACTAATGTAGTATCTTTCATAAAAGTAAAGTGGCATAAGGTGAGATTCTGAAAAGCAAGGGAAACCTGTATAGTTTATGCAATTGTTTATAATTAGTTAAAAGAAGAAAAAAAAAAGATGGAAATATACTCTTTTATAATCACTAAATACCTTTTCAGTGCTCCTTTTTTTCCCATGTGTATTTGAATCTTTCATCACTTGCTTTAGGTCTAAAAAACTAACTTGAGGGTTTTAGACCTACCACCTACAGCCTGGTGGGCTGCCATCTCTGGGGTCGCACAGGGTCAGACACGACTGAAGTGACTTAGCAGCTCAAATAAAGAATTCTTCAAATTCTTTTTTTTTTCCCCTTTATCTAGGAATATTCATAGTTCATCTTCCTTTTTGAAAGATAGGTTTACCGTGTACAAGATTCTTGGGTGACTTTTTCTCCTTCGCTCTTTTGGATACATCATCACACTGTCTTCTGGTCTTCATTGTTTCTTAATATGGTGTTGAGCTCACTCGTGATTTTGTTTCCATTGAGTTATTGTACTTTTGTCTCCATAACTTTCATTTTACTCTTTTGAATAATTCCAGTCTCATAATTGCTGTTTTTTATTTGATAAGGCATTGTTATCATATCTTCATTTAATTATTCAAGCATTGTTTCCTTTATTTCTTCTAACATGTTTTATAGTAACTCTTGAATTCTTCATCTTGTGCCCACTGTCTGGGCTGCCTCAAAGACAATTCCTGTTGCCTTTTTTAAACCTGTGTATGAGATATACATTCTTTTTTATTTGCATGTTGTACAATTTTATTGTTGAAAATTGGATATTTTAGATAATATATTGTACTGAATCTCATTATTGATTCTCTGCCTCTCCTGAGACTTGCTGTTATTGTTTGCTTGTTCATTATTTCTTTATTTAGTGATTTCATTAAACTAAATCTATGAAGCCTATTTCTTCCTTCACTGTATAGCCTTGGATGGTCCTGCTCAGATTTTCCTTTCAGATTGATTACCCAGGAGCCCCTCCTGGTTTAACATAATGGAACTTGTTGGTTAAAGATGTTCACCCTTTACTGTTGAACCTTCAAAAGGTGTAAATAAGCTGTGTTTATAGCTCAAGGAATTTACAAATTTGACTCACTCATCCAGGAACTAGTACCTTGAAAGTTTCCTTTTTATTTCATCTGAATAGGTCACAGCCTTTAGCATGGACATCGTCTTCCATTTTTCCACATCATCAGTGTTGATTAGGATTTATTCATTAACTTTGCTTCTGGGGAGTTGTCCTGGGTCAGAGGGGCTTGTAGGTTTTTTTTTAGTGTTTGGTCAGAAGTTGTACCTAAGCCCTTTGTGCTGTTGAGACTTCTGCCCTTGGCTGATGAATCTGCTTGTGACTGAGGAAACAGTTCCAATCTGTCTATGTTTTTCTCTAATTGATCCTGAGTGAGTGTAGCCCAGTACATGTGTATATAGTCTTGACACCCAGAATTGTGAGTAATCCCAGGAGGACTCTTTCAGACTGTCTCTTTCCCCAGTTTTCTTTGTGAAACTTCTGGCTGCTCTGTGGTTTCCTTTTTTCTTAGGAGTATCAGGAGGTTGCCACTTTCTTTTTAAACCCCTTCCTTGTTTTCTACAATGACCTCAGGCATGAAATTATTTTAGCTCCCTTCTAAAATCAGCACTTTCAGGCATATTGCAGAGCTCATGATCATTAAGGCCTGCTTCTCCCCTTGGTCAGAAACTCTGTACCACTGCACCTGGGCTGAAGGGGAAGACAACTGCCCATTTCTCCCTGAGTGACATGCTCTACAAGTGGGCCTGACTGAGAACAGTTAGCGTTTGGTCTTCTTGGCTTGCTCCTCCCTGGGAAGAACCTCGGCATTGTGAGCTGAGATGGGGATTTGGGGAGGATCAAGCCCCAGCATTCTTTCTTTGTTATACTCAAAATAGAGCTTTTATCACCCAGTCTTACAGGCTGGTGAGAAATACTGTTTGCCTGTTCCTGACAGGGTAAAACCATAGTCACAGACTTAGCTTAGGGGAGAGGGAACTCTGTCTTCTTGGCTTTACTCTCCTAGAGTAGAACACTTAAGAGTTTCCATCATACAGGCTAGAGACTCTCACAAGAGGGTGATTCAATTGCCGTAGATCTAGTTATTGTGAACAAGATTTGCTGCTGCTGCTAAGTCACTTCAGTCGTGTCCGACTCTGTGCGACCCCGTAGACGGCAGCCCACCAGGCTCCCCCGTCCCTGGGATTCTCCAGGCAAGAACACTGGAGTGGGTTGCCATTTCCTTCTCCAATGCATGAAAGTAAAAAGTGAAGTGATTTAGTCAGTTTTTAAAATATTCGTTTGTTAATTTTCTATACACCATTACTGACCTTGAATGGCTTTTAAAAAATTATTTTTCATCTATCAAATGATTATTTCATTGAAGATGTCACAGAGCTTGTCACACCACCATTCTGGAAAATTTGGTCAATTCTTACTCATTTTTAAAACTAGCACTCAGGTGTTGTTTTCTCCTTAAAACATTTCCTGAATCCCTAGGTTGAGGTATGGGGCCATTCTGTCTTCCTACATTATATTAAAAGTCTTTTTTTTTCCTAATGTTTGTATTCTCAAGTTCTAAGCTCCTGAATTTTTTTCCTATTCATCTATCTCACCAACCCCTACTTAGCCTCCAAAATGCAATCAAGTTCCATACTCATTAGCACTCTCTCTTCTTTCTTGGCTCTCAGGTCTGGAAACACTCCTCTATGCTTAATGAGCCATATAAATATATACACATATGTATATTTCAGTGCTTACTAAATTACATTTAAATCATAAATTTCTTTCAACTAAGCTAATATCTGTTAACTTTTCAATTACATTTTATTTTGTGTCTCTAGTAACTAGGTAAGCACCAAACACACCATAAATATTGATGAGCTAATCCAACACATGCATTTTCTGCTATTGGAAAGTAGAGCATTTATATGAAACTTTTCCTAAGCTGATATGGAATAATGTGTAAAAGCAGTTGCCTTAGGACCCATCTTGCCAATAGATGCACACAACGAGTTGAGATAAAACATTCACATTCCTTTCAGTTTGGAAAAACAGATACTAATGTAGTATCTTTCATAAAAGTAAAGTGGCATAAAGTGAGATTCTGAAAAGCAAGGGGAACCTGTATAGTTTATGCAATTGTTTATAATTAGTTAAAAGAAGAAAAAAAAAAGATGGAAATATACTCTTTTATAATCACTAAATACCTTTTCAGTGCTCCTTTTTTTCCCATGTGTATTTGAATCTTTCATCACTTGCTTTAGGTCTAAAAAACTAACTTGAGGGTTTTAGACCTACCACCTACAGCCTGGTGGGCTGCCATCTCTGGGGTCGCACAGGGTCAGACACGACTGAAGTGACTTAGCAGCTCAAATAAAGAATTCTTCAAATTCTTTTTTTTTTCCCCTTTATCTAGGAATATTCATATTTCATCTTCCTTTTTGAAAGATAGGTTTACCGTGTACAAGATTCTTTGGTGACTTTTTCTCCTTCGCTCTTTTGGATACATCATCACAAGGTCTTCTGGTCTTCATTGTTTCTTAATATGGTGTTGAGCTCACTCGTGATTTTGTTTCCATTGCGTTATTGTACTTTTGTCTCCATAACTTTCATTTTACTCTTTTGAATAATTCCAGTCTCATAATTGCTGGTTTTTATTTGATAAGGCATTGTTATCATATCTTCATTTAATTATTCAAGCATTGTTTCCTTTATTTCTTCTAACATGTTTTATAGTAACTCTTGAATTCTTCATCTTGTGCCCACTGTCTGGGCTGCCTCAAAGACAATTCCTGTTGCCTTTTTTAAACCTGTGTATGAGATATACATTCTTTTTTATTTGCATGTTGTACAATTTTATTGTTGAAAATTGGATATTTTAGATAATATATTGTACTGAATCTCATTATTGATTCTCTGCCTCTCCTGAGACTTGCTGTTATTGTTTGCTTGTTCATTATTTCTTTATTTAGTGATTTCATTAAACTAAATCTATGAAGCCTATTTCTTCCTTCACTGTATAGCCTTGGATGGTCCTATTGTACAATTTTATTGTTGAAAACTGGATATTTTAGATAATATATTGTACTGAATCTTATTATTGATTCTCTGCCTCTCCTGAGACTTGCTGTTATTGCTTGCTTGTTCATTATTTCTTTATTTAGTGGTTTCATTAAATCTATGAAGCCTATTTCTTCCTTCACTGTATAGCCTTGGATGGTCCTGCTCAGATTTTCCTTTCAGATTGATTACCCAGGAGCCCCTCCTGGTTTAACATAATGGAACTTGTTGGTTAAAGATGTTCACCCTTTACTGTTGAACCTTCAAAAGGTGTAAATAAGCTGTGTTCATAGCTCAAGGAATTTACAAATTTGACTCACTCATCCAGGAACTAGTACCTTGAAAGTTTCCTTTTTATTTCACCTGAATAGGTCACAGCCTTTAGCATGGACATAGTCTTCCATTCTTCCACATCATCAGTGCTGATTAGGATTTATTCATTAACTTTGCTTCTGGGGAGGTGTCCTGGGTCAGAGGGGCTTGTAGGTTTTTTTTTAGTGTTTGATCAGAAGTTGTACCTAAGCCCTTTGTGTTGTTGAGACTTCTGCCCTTGGCTGATGAATCTGCTTGTGACTGAGGAAACAGTTCCAGTCTGTCTATGTTTTTCTCTAATTGATCCTGAGTGAGTGTAGCCCAGTACATGTGTATATAGTCTTGACACCCAGAATTGTGAGTAATCCCAGGAGGACTCTTTCAGACTCTCTTTCCCCAGTTTTCTTTGTGAAACTTCTGGCTGCTCTGTGGTTTCCTTTTTCCTTAGGAGTATCAGGAGGTTGCCACTTTCTTTTTAAACCCCTTCCTTGTTTTCTACGATGACCTCAGGCATGAAATTATTTTAGCTCCCTTCTAAAATCAGCCCTTTCAGGCATATTGCAGAGCTCATGATCATTAAGGGCTGCTTCTCCCCTTGGGCAGAAACTATGTACCACTGCACCTGGGCTGAAGGGGAAGACAACTGCCCATTTCTCCCTGAGTGACATGCTCTACAAGTGGGCATGACTGAGAACAGTTAGCGTTTGGTCTTCTTGGCTTGCTCCTTCCTGGGAAGAACCTCGGCACTGTGAGCTGAGATGGGGATTTGGGGAGGATCAAGCCCCAGCATTCTTTCTTTGTTATAACTCAAAATAGAGCTTTTATCACCCAGTCCTACAGGCTGATGAGAAATACTGTTTGCCTGTTCCTGACAGGGTAAAACCATAGTCACAGACTTAGCTTAGGGGAGAGGGAACTCTGTCTTCTTGGCTTTACTCTCCTAGAGTAGAACACTTAAGAGTTTCCATCATACAGGCTAGAGACTCTCACAAGAGGGTGATTCAATTGCCATAGGCCTAGTTATTGTGAACAAGATTTGCTGCTGCTGCTAAGTCACTTCAGTCGTGTCTGACTCTGTGCNGACTTAGCTTAGGGGAGAGGGAACTCTGTCTTCTTGGCTTTACTCTCCTAGAGTAGAACACTTAAGAGTTTCCATCATACAGGCTAGAGACTCTCACAAGAGGGTGATTCAATTGCCATAGGCCTAGTTATTGTGAACAAGATTTGCTGCTGCTGCTAAGTCACTTCAGTCGTGTCTGACTCTGTGCGACTCCATAGATGGCAGCCCACCAGGCTCCCCCGTCCCTGGGATTCTTCAGCCAAGAACACTGGAGTGGGTTGCCATTTCCTTCTCCAATGCATGAAAGTGAAAAGTGAAAGTGAAGTGATTTAGTCAGTTTTTTAAATATTCGTTTGTTAATTTTCTATACACCATTATTGACCTTGAATGGCTTTAAAAAAAATATTTTTCATCTATCAAATGATTATTTCATTGAAGATGTCACAGGGCTTGTCACACCACCATTCTGGAAAACTTGGTCAATTCTTACTCATTTTTAAAACTAGCGCTCAGGTGTGTTTTCTCCTTAAAACTTTTCCTGAATCCCTACGTTGATGTGTGGGGCCATTCTGTCTTCCTACATTATATTAAAAGTCTTTTTTTTCCTAATGTTTGTATTCTCAAGTTCTAAGCTCCTCAATTTTTTTTCCTATTCATCTATCTCACCAACCCCTACTTAGCCTCCAAAATGCAATCAAGTTCCATACTCATTAGCATTCTCTCCTCTTTCTTGGCTCTCAGGTCTGAAAACATTCCTCTATGCTTAATGAGCCATATAAATATATACACATATGTATATTTCAGCGCTTACTAAATTATATTTAAATTATAAATTTCTTTCACCTAAGTTAATATGTTAACTTTTCAATTACATTTTATTTTGTGTCTCTAGTAACTAGGTAAGCACCAAACACACCATAAATATTGATGAGCAAGCGTGGGGATGGGGTGCCAACCCTGTGCAGTCAAAAATCCACTTATAACTTTACAGTCAACCCTTCTTTATCTGGAGTTCTAAATCCACCGATTCAGACAACTGCAGACCCTATAATACTGTAGTATGTATTATTGGAAAAAATTCAAGTATAAGTGGACCTATACAGATTCATATCTGTGCTGTTCAAAAGTCAACTGTATTGAGACAGTGGGTTTTAGGGTATGTTCAGGATTTTGTCTTTAATTCTAGGAGAGTGGTGAGCAAACTATAGCCAGTTCTATGCAATCAAGTTCCAAACTCATTAGCACTCCGTCCTCTTTCTTGGCTCTCAGGTCTGGAGACACTCCTCTATACTTAATGCTATAGTGCTATAGGCAATTCTATAGCCATTACATATTCTTGTATAGCCTGAATGTTAGAAATGGGTTTTGTGTTTCTACATGATTTTAAAAAATAAAATGCAGAATAATATTTCAGTAGGGGTAAACATTATATGAAATTTAACTTCAGTGTCCAAAAATCACCTTGTATTAGAATACAGCTATACTCATTTGTTTATTTACTGTCTATGGCTGCTTTTGCTACCAAGACAGAGTTAAGTAGTTGTAAAGAGACTATATGACCCTCCAAAGTATCTGGCCCTTTACAGAAATAAGTTTGTCAACCCTAGTTCTACAGTAATAGAACATATTGAAATGTTTTAATCAAAATATTCAAAGGGCACAGGGAACTGCTCAATGTTATGAGGCAGCTTGGATGGGAGGGGAATTTGGGAGAGAATGTATACATGTATATGTATGGCTGAGTCCTTTTGCTGTCCACCTGAAACTATCACAACATTATTAATTGGCTATACTCCAGTATGAAATTAAAAGCTTATTTTAAAAAAATAAACATTTACAGGGCAAATAATCACAGAGACGTGTTTTGTTTTCAGAGGGAGGGCAACTTAGAGGAAGGAAAACCAGTTCAAAGATGAATCGGAAGTCCCCAGGACCTTCCCAGGGTTGCATGACTTTACAGGAAGACTCATGAGACTCAGCATCTAGTCATACTCATGACTATGGTTTTATTACAGCCAAAAGACACAGACCTAGATAAGTAAGCAAAGGGAAAAGGGCATAAAGGCAAAACCTGAGAACACAAAGCAATAGATTTCAAGAGTTCTCTTTCAGTAAAGTCACATAGACTTGCTTCCTTCCTGCCAGTAGGTGTGACAATACAGGTGAAATGTTTTCTGTTGGAAATGCTTGCCTGAATCTGGGAGTCCTAGGTTCATGGCATTTGGTCCCATCACTTCATGGGAAATAGATGGGGAAACAGTGGAAACAGTGTCAGACTTTATTTTTGGGGGCTCCAAAATCACTGCAGATGGTGACTGCAGCCATGAAATTAGAAGACACTTACTCCTTGGAAGAAAAGTTATGACCAACCTAGATAGCATTTTCAAAAGCAGAGACATTACTTTTCCGACTAAGGTCCGTCTAGTCAAGGCTATGGTTTTTCCTGTGGTCATGTATGGATGTGAGAGTTGGACTGTGAAGAAGGCTGAGCGCCGAAGAATTGATGCTTTTGAACTGTGGTGTTGGAGAAGACTCTTGAGAGTCCCTTGGACTGCAAGGAGATCCAACCAGTCCATTCTGAAGGAGATCAACCCTGGGATTTCTTTGGAAGGAATGATGCTCAAGCTGAAACTCCAGTACTTTGGCCACCTCATGCCAAGAGTTGACTCATTGGAAAAGACTCTGATGCTGGGAGGGATTGGGGGCAGGAGGAGAAGGGGACGACCGAGGATGAGATGGTTGGATGGCATCACGGACTCGATGGACGTGAGTCTGAGTGAACTCCGAGAGATGGTAATGAACAGGGAGGCCTGGCGTGCTGCAATTCACGGGGTCGCAAAGAGTCGGGCACGACTGAGCGACTGAACTGACTGACTGACTGAGACACATAGACATGTGCACTTCTGTCTAGTACATACAGTGATTCCAAACTCCCAGAAGGAAAGCAGGTTTTCAGCATAATCCAAACTGTTCGCACAAAGAGTATGGCTTACTGAGCAACTCTTAAGAGTGAGTAGTGGAAACCTTACCAAAATCCAATCTCCAACCTATTATGCAGATGTTTGTAAGTTTAGCAATTTCAGTCTTGCCCATGTAAGTATTTTTCTACACATGAGGTTATTGAAGCAATCCAGATGGAAACGGTAGTAATGTGGACCAAGAAGCTAAAGTGTAAATGGGAGAATGGACAGAGTTGAAAGATACTGAGGAAGTGACTTGTAGATGACTTAGCCATAATCTGAATGTGGTAGGTGAAGGGTAAGGAGATACCAAGGATTATTCAGGAATCAGGCTTATGAGTAAATGTTGATAAACTGATCTCTTCTACAGTTCCATAGTAATTCCAGTTGAAGAATAAATTGAGAAGATTGAGGAAGTGTCTCATATGATCTATTTGGTCATGTCACATTTCAAAAGGTGCTGAAATTTTATAGATGTATATAAATATATCTTTAGTTTAAATACACACATATATATACATATATATGTAAGTATACAAATATCACTTAAAGGTTTCCCTGGAGATACTATTAAAATGATACTTTTCATCTTTATGGTTTGAACCAATTAAAAATATTATAGCTATCAGCAGAATGGAAATATAAATCATGTTTATTCCAGGATTTAGAAGGTGGGATTGTGGCTACCAAAAGCCATATCTGAAACCTGTATTACTGCCCTCACTCACCCCAGGCCACTTAAGTCACACCTGCATAAGATAAATTGATATGTGAGGCAGATATTAGGCCAGCTACAATGCAAAACACATCTTCATATATGTCCCAAGAGTGGGGCAGGGATTGACTCCACAACTGCTTGCAAAAATTGTGCCCTGGGCCCTGCATTTCTTAAAGCAGAACAGTCATGAGATAGAAAGATTTTTAAAAGGCTATAAAAGGACAACCTTCTGAGTATTAAAAAAAAAAAGAACTCATGAGTTTTTAGAAATTTGAAAGTTCATCACTCATAAAAGCCACACCTCCCCCATTCCCTGAGTGAAAAACAGTGGAGAGAAGATTGAGGAAACTACTTCTTGTGTGTTCTTGACTCTTGGAGAGTAAAGAGGAAACATCCTTCTGAAACTACACACACAGATTTGGTTTACTTTCTATTTGCAGACATAGCGCAAAGCATTTCTAAAATATATCTTTCTCTTCACTAACATCAGTGGTCATACTGGTTTAAATTAAGCAGCTACATTTATGAAACATTTTGAGTAACATTTTGATGTTGAGGTTACCTCAGTCTTGGGAAAATAAGGGATTTATACTATTGTTAAGCATAAGTTAGGATGTGCATATTCCAATGGGGCAAGCCAAGGGAATCATGGTCCTCAGTGAAAAACCACACTCGGAGACAGTGGTTCTTATTAATAGATTGGAATTGAAATTTGCACACAGATATTTCAAAACACTGAAGCCCATGCTAAGACACTTAAGATGCTGCCCTAGGTGGTTTGGGTGGGAGAGCAGTTATTTTCATACACAGTCACATTACTCTAAGGATTAATGATTTAAATGTATATAAAAGATTAGAATCTTTGGAAATAATATGAATATCCTTTTCAATTCTCTAAGAGAGATTAAGTTTCTCTTCTTTTAAATTTAAGATGAGCTTAATGTAGCTCTTCTTTTTGTTTCAAATGTCTACCCTGAGCTATTTGGCTAGATTACTGGGTTGAGTGGTGAATGAATGGATGCATATTGGATGGTAGATGAGCAGAGAGGTGGATGAAGGCAGAGATGGATAAGTGGATGGATATATAAGTAGGTAAATGGAGGTATGAATAGATAATAGGATAAGAGTGTGCAAGTGAAGGGATAAATGATGAGTGGATGAGTTGACTAGTGACTGAACTGAATGAGCTGAGTGAATGAATGACCCATAGGGGATACCTAAAGAAGAGGAATCGTAAACTTTATAACATCTCTATGCAACGTTTAATTTACCAGATTGCCCAGAAAAAAATTTTCCACGTTCTATAAAAATATTTATAAGAGCTTTATTCATTCATTCTCCAGGTGTGAGTTTCTCAGAATTAGTTGGTAATCACTGACACAGGACTACACTGAACCCCCTGGAGGCTAAGTAGATAAAGCTAAGTGATAGCTGCAAGACAGTGAAATACACATTTTGACCCTCATTTTGACAGCTACAATTCCAAGTCACGTAACCTCTCTACATGTGAGGATAGACCAATGACATATGAGTACGGCAAACAGAAAATGTAAGCAGTTCTTTTATTGTCTATAGAGAGGCAATATAGCTAATGAATTGGGCTACAAAGACCCGTTTTGCTGAAACCAAAGTGACAGCTCTACCAGAAAATTATTCCAAAGGCCACTCAAAAAAATTGTACATCAAATTTTTTGCATTCGTTACCTGATGTAAGCTTTAGAGCAACCTATTTTAGCACTATTTAATAAGAAGGAAATCCCACAGAGGGAATTAGTCATTATTTTTGTCAGGTTGTTTGTATTGAATAGCTCTAAATTTTTAAGACTGTGACATCCTTCACATGAAATTTTGATTAACCAAGACATTGAATTGAAAGTTTCTTGTTTTCTCTTTGTGTTATGTATTCTGGTTTCATGAAATACTTCTCACATGAAAAATCTAGTTTGTATTTCAGCATTTTTGTTCTTGGTCAAGAAGGGTGAAGGAGAAGTTTAATGTGCCATTACAGTTTACTATCATTTGGGATTCAATGAAGCCCTGAACAGCATAATAATTTGGGAGAAAGCTGTCCATTATCCTACATAACCTCAGATCAATAGTCTTAATTGCATGAAGGTTTTGGAATCAAGCATTGAGTTCAGTTCAGGTCAGTCAGCTGTGTCCACTCGCTTTGCGACCCCATGGACTGCAGCACACTGGGCCTCCCTGTCCATCACCAACTCCCAGAGTTTACTCAAACTCATGTCCATTGAGTCGGTGATGCCATCCAACCATCTCATCCTCTGTTGTCCCCTTCTCCGCTTGCCTTCAATCTTTCCCAGCAACAGGGACTTTTCAAATGAGTCAGCTCTTCGCATAAAGTGGCCAAAGTATTGGAGTTTCAGTTTCAACATCAGTCCTTCCAATGAATATTCAGGACTGATTTCCTTTAGGATGGACTGGTTGGATCTCCTTGTATTCCAAGGAACTCAAGAGTCTTCAACACCACAGTTCAAAAGCATCAATTCTTTGGTGCTCAGCTTTCTTTATAGTCCAACTCTCACATGCATACATGACTACTAGAAAAAACATAGGTTTGACTGATGGACCTTTGTTGGCAAAGTAATGTCTCTGCTTTTTAATATGCTGTCTAGGTTGGTCATAACTTTTCTTCCAAGGAGCAAGTGTCTTTTAATTTCATGGCTGCAGTCACCATCTGCAGTGATTTTGGAACCCCCCGAAAAATAAAGTCTGTCACTATTTCCATTGCTTCTCCATCTATTTGCCATGAAGTGATGGGGGCAGATGCCATGATCTTAGTTTTCTGAATATTGAGCTTTAAGCCAACTTTTTCACTCTCTTCTCTCACTTTCATCAAGAAGCTCTTTAGTTGCTCTTCACTTTCTGCCATAAGGGTGGTGTCATCTGCATGTCTGAGGTGATTGATATTTCTCCCGGCAATCTTGATTCCAGCTTGTGCTTCTTCCAACCCAGCTTTTCACATGATATACTCTGCATATAAGTTAAATAAGCAGGGTGACAATATACTACCGTGACGTACTCCTTTCCCGATTTGAAACCAGTCTGTTGTTCCATGGCCAGTTCTAACTGTTGTTTCATGCCCTGCATACAGATTTCTCAAGAAGCAGGTCAGGTGCTCTGGTATTCCCATCTCTTAAAGAATTTTCCACAGTTTGTTGTGATCAACACAGTCAAAGGGTTTGGCATAGTCAATAAAGCAGATAAATCTGAGTACCTACCACCAAATTCTAGTATGGCACAATTGGGCCACAGAGGTAAAGCCTCCTTAAGATTTTCTTGCCTCCTTTGCTGAATTGTTGTAAAAATAATACTTAAAGAGCTTTGCAAAGTTTAGCCAAATAATATTTAAGTATCAGCACAATTCTTAGCCTATAGTAAATATTCCATAACTTTTCACTGGTATTATTTTTCCCATTTTGCATATGAAAAAATTGAAGATTTGAGAAAATAAGGGTATTGGTGGTAATCTTAAATAGAAAAGGAAAGGCAAGACACAAGTATTTTATGTTTCAGGACTCTTATTAATAGTAAGTCAGAATTGAAATACCCCACCCAAACCTATACCATTCTCTATTGTAACACATACCCTGTTTCATATGGGAAGTAATTGCTAGTTTATGCATGACATCTCCCATACAGTACCCCTTCTTGGAGGGCATAGTCTATATGTTACACATCTTCATATTCTTTGTAATTTGCATATTGACCAGCACAGGATAGATAACTGATAAATATTTGTGGAACCACATTGAATTTATTTGAATACAAGTCATCATTTTGTTAACAATTTGGCAGTTGCACTGATAACTGAGATTGGGGAGAATTTTAAGTCTGCTAATAAAATGACTAAATATTAAATAATGTGGTAGCAGCTTAATTTAACGGAGAAGGCAATAGCAACCCACTCCAGTACTCTTGCCTGGAAAATCCCATGGACAGAGGAGCCTGGGGGGCTGCAGTCCATGGGGTCACTAAGAGTCGGACATGACTGAGCGACTTCACTTTCACTTTTCACTTTCATGCATTGGAGAAGGAAATGGCAACCCACTCCAATGTTCTTGCCTGGAGAATCCCAGGGACAGGGGAGCCTGGTGGGCTGCTGTCTATGTGTTGCATAGGGTTGGACACGACTGAAGCTACTTAGCAGCAGCAGCAGCTTAATTTAAAAATGAAGAAATCTCTTTTTAATCATAATATAAATTCTTATTATCATTATCTTTTTCTTTTGTTGAACACCAACTATATGTCTTGCTCACATTTAAAAGTGTTTCCAATCCTTACAAAGACTGTCTTAAGTCATGTTATAGTCTAAAGATAATGCTTCAATTACCACATTTTTTTGGAGAGACTAATATTACCAGGCACTTTTCCAGGTGCTTATATGGTTCATCAATGAGCAAAAGCTTCTTACTTTATACTTTATGTTCAAGTAGGTGTGACAGGCAATACGAAATAAATGGAAATAGTAATTTATATAGTATAGTAGGCAGTTAAGTGGTAAAGGAAAAAGAAAAAGTAGAGAGAAATAGAGGATGAGGAATTTCAAATGGGAAGTAAAGTTGTCTGCAATGTTAAAAGTCTAAAATCAGCTCTTTAAGCAGGTAAAACTTGAGCCAAGAATTAAAAGAGGGGAAGAATTTGAGACAGATAAGAGTGGGCTTTGGAATCATAAAAATCTGAGTTTGATTTTTTTCTTCTATGTATTATCTGTATAGTTTGCTGGATCTCCACAAACTTTTTTGAATATCTAATAAAACCAGAAAAGAAGACTTATTTGTTCATCTTTTTACCTATTAAATATATGTGTAAATTGTTTAGAACTTGATTGAATTGCATATACTGAGCACTATTTAATGTGTGTTTAAAAAGTAGAAGGTACTAAAAAACATGAATCATGTTATATATAGTTGCATGATATACAGAATAGATACATAGATACTGCCATAAGTTGCAAAGCTCTTTGTTTCATTCCAGGGTGCATAACACACTTCTAAGACTTTAGGTATTCCCTAGAAATGACATAGCAGCAGCAGCAGCAGCAGAGTGTAGCTTACCCTGGGTAACTGCCAAATCCTATGTCTCCTGGTTCCACTTTTAAATTCAAGTGAAAAGGACAAAAGAGATCTGTTGGGAAAGGGGCCTTGGAAATACATTGAAAATCCCTAGTAAAATGTATTAAAATGAGTTTAAAGGAAAAAAGGTACACATCTTGAAGAGTAGGAAATTTGACAAGCTGGTTTGTAGACATGTCAGTACCTGCTGCTTTCAACAAAATTCACTTAGTGGAATAAACATTTTGAAAGGATGTTTGGAACAAGTATGCAGAGCAGCTGCCGTACTTTGGCAGTGACAAAATTAAACAATTGGCTTCATCCAGCCTTCAAATGGCAAGAAGACTCGCACAAATAGAGGAGACTATGACATTCAGGCAGATTCTCAAAGGGAAAAAAAATACCTATTCAAAATATCTACCACTGACTTAATCCTGACACCTACAAAATTCTGTGCTGGATTTAATTCACTGTCCCTTCAGCACTCTTGCCAGTAATGTTAATAAAACATCAACTCCTGTGCCTGTTAGAAGGGAGTGCAGCCATTGTCTGACATGGCCATTAACTGTCAAAATAAGAGATTTACATAAGAGACTGAAAAGGCCCCTAGAGGAGCATTCTTTGGACTGTTAAAATGAGAATCAGAAATCCTCAAAATGTTCAACTAAATAGAAAGTTCTTGTAAACACTGAGGCTCTTCAGACGCAAATCATTTAAAAAAAATAGTAAGTGCTTGTAAGAAACTTGTTATGTTAGTACAGTATGTGGTATCAATGTCAAATTTACTCATTTGCACTTTTGTTCATCCAATATTTATTACGTATCAACCAGGTACCCAGCACAATTTTAATAGTTATCTGTTTAGCAAATTGGAAGCAGTTGGCAAAATGGAAGTAGTTCCTGTTGTGAATAAGACAATAACTGGAAAATAACTTTTATCTCCTATATCTTGGCCCTTCTCCTGGAATTGTATATCCCTCCCCCCACCACACACACACAGCTGTCATTCAGCAATAAATGACTAAAATTTATTGTAGCAAAATGGCTCTGCGTGACCATCTGATGACCTTGCATATTTCCCCAAAAGACTAATCTGAGTGTAAGCCAGGTCTTGGTGGAATGCCCTGTGATCCTCCACGGAACACAGAAGTATAGGTTGTCTTGTTAGAAGCTGTTGAAAGACTACTCTTCATTTCCCTCCATACCTCACAGGAGACTCCAAAAGGCATAACATCCTGTCTGCCTTCCTGAGGCCAGTGAGGCATAAGACTTTCCATATCAAACCTATCCCCCTCCTTTGGGTAAAGCTGAAAGCTGTAAAACTGCTTTCTTGTAGTTTAGAGTTGTATCACAGTGGCAGAGAGAACCTCTGCCTGTGTTGTCTGTCACATGGCAACTGTGGTTTGATGTCATCCACTGATACTGATGATGTGGACTGCCAATGCCATGCTGATCTTCCTTATGCTTTGCATATGAATAATAAACTGTCCAAAGTGATTTGGGCTCATGTCTCTTTCCTGGCTGAGTCTGTGGGAGAGTGGCAAACCACTCAGGAGTTGCCACAATTCTGCTGCTTACAGACTGTTTGATTGCTTGATACCTGCCAAGCAGAAAGCTCCCAGAACCCTGCTCCAGCACTGAGGGGAGAATCATATCTACTGGTTCATGTCTGTACCAGAGCAATCATTTTGTATTTTGAATATCACAACTAGTGAAAGTAATAGGAAAATATAATATTTCACAAGAGAATATTTTAAAAGATACTACAATTATGCTTAAATGTTCAGAAATGTATCTCTCTGATGAGTAATTAGCACCTCAACCAGAATCTAAGGGATGAGAAGGACTTGATCAGGGGAAATACGGTAGTGGGGAATGTTCCATGATTCCAGGCACAAAGAACAGGTACATGTGATGACCCTGAGGTGTATAAGAATACACTTCATTCCGTGAACTATAAAGAAGGCTAATGAGACATCACGTCATCCATTGGGTCAAGCTATCTATCTGTTTCTGACAGTCTAGTAAAATAGGTACAATTCTACTAGTAAAGTTGGAGTTCTTGGGATACCACATAGAAAACCAATATAATTTTGTCTCACTATGTGAAAGACACATTGATAGCTTTACTGATGAATGCAGAAATGCTTAAGTACCCTTTTAGACTGTCAGCTTCATAGAATTTGAGGCGTTGATTGTGTTGTATTCATAACTGATCTTAGAGCACAGAAAGTAATATACGGTAAATGACAATGTGAGAAAGGGAAGGAGAGAAGGAATAACGTTGGGGAGGAAAGGAGGAAGGGTGGGAGGTCCTCTACCTAAAGGCATATAAAGCTTATAAAATGTTTGTTGTTGTTCAGTCACTAAGTCATATCCAACGCTTTGCTACCTCATGGACTGACACATGCCAGGCATTCCTGTCCTTCACTGTCTCCTGGAGATTGCTCAAATTCATGTCCATTGAGTCAGTGATACAATCCATCCTCTGTTGTCCCCTTCTCCTCCTGCCTTCAATCTTTCCCAGCATCAGGGTTTTTTTTTTACAGCTTTTCACATGATATACTCTGCATATAAGTTAAATAAGCAGGGTGACAATATACTACCGTGACGTACTCCTTTCCCGATTTGAAACCAGTCTGTTGTTCCATGGCCAGTTCTAACTGTTGTTTCATGCCCTGCATACAGATTTCTCAAGAAGCAGGTCAGGTGCTCTGGTATTCCCATCTCTTAAAGAATTTTCCACAGTTTGTTGTGATCAACACAGTCAAAGGGTTTGGCATAGTCAATAAAGCAGATAAATCTGAGTACCTACCACCAAATTCTAGTATGGCACAATTGGGCCACAGAGGTAAAGCCTCCTTAAGATTTTCTTGCCTCCTTTGCTGAATTGTTGTAAAAATAATACTTAAAGAGCTTTGCAAAGTTTAGCCAAATAATATTTAAGTATCAGCACAATTCTTAGCCTATAGTAAATATTCCATAACTTTTCACTGGTATTATTTTTCCCATTTTGCATATGAAAAAATTGAAGATTTGAGAAAATAAGGGTATTGGTGGTAATCTTAAATAGAAAAGGAAAGGCAAGACACAAGTATTTTATGTTTCAGGACTCTTATTAATAGTAAGTCAGAATTGAAATACCCCACCCAAACCTATACCATTCTCTATTGTAACACATACCCTGTTTCATATGGGAAGTAATTGCTAGTTTATGCATGACATCTCCCATACAGTACCCCTTCTTGGAGGGCATAGTCTATATGTTACACATCTTCATATTCTTTGTAATTTGCATATTGACCAGCACAGGATAGATAACTGATAAATATTTGTGGAACCACATTGAATTTATTTGAATACAAGGCATCATTTTGTTAACAATTTGGCAGTTGCACTGATAACTGAGATTGGGGAGAATTTTAAGTCTGCTAATAAAATGACTAAATATTAAATAATGTGGTAGCAGCTTAATTTAACGGAGAAGGCAATAGCAACCCACTCCAGTACTCTTGCCTGGAAAATCCCATGGACAGAGGAGCCTGGGGGGCTGCAGTCCATGGGGTCACTAAGAGTCGGACATGACTGAGCGACTTCACTTTCACTTTTCACTTTCATGCATTGGAGAAGGAAATGGCAACCCACTCCAATGTTCTTGCCTGGAGAATCCCAGGGACAGGGGAGCCTGGTGGGCTGCTGTCTATGTGTTGCATAGGGTTGGACACGACTGAAGCTACTTAGCAGCAGCAGCAGCTTAATTTAAAAATGAAGAAATCTCTTTTTAATCATAATATAAATTCTTATTATCATTATCTTTTTCTTTTGTTGAACACCAACTATATGTCTTGCTCACATTTAAAAGTGTTTCCAATCCTTACAAAGACTGTCTTAAGTCATGTTATAGTCTAAAGATAATGCTTCAATTACCACATTTTTTTGGAGAGACTAATATTACCAGGCACTTTTCCAGGTGCTTATATGGTTCATCAATGAGCAAAAGCTTCTTACTTTATACTTTATGTTCAAGTAGGTGTGACAGGCAATACGAAATAAATGGAAATAGTAATTTATATAGTATAGTAGGCAGTTAAGTGGTAAAGGAAAAAGAAAAAGTAGAGAGAAATAGAGGATGAGGAATTTCAAATGGGAAGTAAAGTTGTCTGCAATGTTAAAAGTCTAAAATCAGCTCTTTAAGCAGGTAAAACTTGAGCCAAGAATTAAAAGAGGGGAAGAATTTGAGACAGATAAGAGTGGGCTTTGGAATCATAAAAATCTGAGTTTGATTTTTTTCTTCTATGTATTATCTGTATAGTTTGCTGGATCTCCACAAACTTTTTTGAATATCTAATAAAACCAGAAAAGAAGACTTATTTGTTCATCTTTTTACCTATTAAATATATGTGTAAATTGTTTAGAACTTGATTGAATTGCATATACTGAGCACTATTTAATGTGTGTTTAAAAAGTAGAAGGTACTAAAAAACATGAATCATGTTATATATAGTTGCATGATATACAGAATAGATACATAGATACTGCCATAAGTTGCAAAGCTCTTTGTTTCATTCCAGGGTGCATAACACACTTCTAAGACTTTAGGTATTCCCTAGAAATGACATAGCAGCAGCAGCAGCAGCAGAGTGTAGCTTACCCTGGGTAACTGCCAAATCCTATGTCTCCTGGTTCCACTTTTAAATTCAAGTGAAAAGGACAAAAGAGATCTGTTGGGAAAGGGGCCTTGGAAATACATTGAAAATCCCTAGTAAAATGTATTAAAATGAGTTTAAAGGAAAAAAGGTACACATCTTGAAGAGTAGGAAATTTGACAAGCTGGTTTGTAGACATGTCAGTACCTGCTGCTTTCAACAAAATTCACTTAGTGGAATAAACATTTTGAAAGGATGTTTGGAACAAGTATGCAGAGCAGCTGCCGTACTTTGGCAGTGACAAAATTAAACAATTGGCTTCATCCAGCCTTCAAATGGCAAGAAGACTCGCACAAATAGAGGAGACTATGACATTCAGGCAGATTCTCAAAGGGAAAAAAAATACCTATTCAAAATATCTACCACTGACTTAATCCTGACACCTACAAAATTCTGTGCTGGATTTAATTCACTGTCCCTTCAGCACTCTTGCCAGTAATGTTAATAAAACATCAACTCCTGTGCCTGTTAGAAGGGAGTGCAGCCATTGTCTGACATGGCCATTAACTGTCAAAATAAGAGATTTACATAAGAGACTGAAAAGGCCCCTAGAGGAGCATTCTTTGGACTGTTAAAATGAGAATCAGAAATCCTCAAAATGTTCAACTAAATAGAAAGTTCTTGTAAACACTGAGGCTCTTCAGACGCAAATCATTTAAAAAAAATAGTAAGTGCTTGTAAGAAACTTGTTATGTTAGTACAGTATGTGGTATCAATGTCAAATTTACTCATTTGCACTTTTGTTCATCCAATATTTATTACGTATCAACCAGGTACCCAGCACAATTTTAATAGTTATCTGTTTAGCAAATTGGAAGCAGTTGGCAAAATGGAAGTAGTTCCTGTTGTGAATAAGACAATAACTGGAAAATAACTTTTATCTCCTATATCTTGGCCCTTCTCCTGGAATTGTATATCCCTCCCCCCACCACACACACACAGCTGTCATTCAGCAATAAATGACTAAAATTTATTGTAGCAAAATGGCTCTGCATGACCATCTGATGACCTTGCATATTTCCCCAAAAGACTAATCTGAGTGTAAGCCAGGTCTTGGTGGAATGCCCTGTGATCCTCCACGGAACACAGAAGTATAGGTTGTCTTGTTAGAAGCTGTTGAAAGACTACTCTTCATTTCCCTCCATACCTCACAGGAGACTCCAAAAGGCATAACATCCTGTCTGCCTTCCTGAGGCCAGTGAGGCATAAGACTTTCCATATCAAACCTATCCCCCTCCTTTGGGTAAAGCTGAAAGCTGTAAAACTGCTTTCTTGTAGTTTAGAGTTGTATCACAGTGGCAGAGAGAACCTCTGCCTGTGTTGTCTGTCACATGGCAACTGTGGTTTGATGTCATCCACTGATACTGATGATGTGGACTGCCAATGCCATGCTGATCTTCCTTATGCTTTGCATATGAATAATAAACTGTCCAAAGTGATTTGGGCTCATGTCTCTTTCCTGGCTGAGTCTGTGGGAGAGTGGCAAACCACTCAGGAGTTGCCACAATGCTGCTGCTTACAGACTGTTTGATTGCTTGATACCTGCCAAGCAGAAAGCTCCCAGAACCCTGCTCCAGCACTGAGGGGAGAATCATATCTACTGGTTCATGTCTGTACCAGAGCAATCATTTTGTATTTTGAATATCACAACTAGTGAAAGTAATAGGAAAATATAATATTTCACAAGAGAATATTTTAAAAGATACTACAATTATGCTTAAATGTTCAGAAATGTATCTCTCTGATGAGTAATTAGCACCTCAACCAGAATCTAAGGGATGAGAAGGACTTGATCAGGGGAAATACGGTAGTGGGGAATGTTCCATGATTCCAGGCACAAAGAACAGGTACATGTGATGACCCTGAGGTGTATAAGAATACACTTCATTCCGTGAACTATAAAGAAGGCTAATGAGACATCACGTCATCCATTGGGTCAAGCTATCTATCTGTTTCTGACAGTCTAGTAAAATAGGTACAATTCTACTAGTAAAGTTGGAGTTCTTGGGATACCACATAGAAAACCAATATAATTTTGTCTCACTATGTGAAAGACACATTGATAGCTTTACTGATGAATGCAGAAATGCTTAAGTACCCTTTTAGACTGTCAGCTTCATAGAATTTGAGGCGTTGATTGTGTTGTATTCATAACTGATCTTAGAGCACAGAAAGTAATATACGGTAAATGACAATGTGAGAAAGGGAAGGAGAGAAGGAATAACGTTGGGGAGGAAAGGAGGAAGGGTGGGAGGTCCTCTACCTAAAGGCATATAAAGCTTATAAAATGTTTGTTGTTGTTCAGTCACTAAGTCATATCCAACGCTTTGCTACCTCATGGACTGACACATGCCAGGCATTCCTGTCCTTCACTGTCTCCTGGAGATTGCTCAAATTCATGTCCATTGAGTCAGTGATACAATCCATCCTCTGTTGTCCCCTTCTCCTCCTGCCTTCAATCTTTCCCAGCATCAGGGTTTTTTTTTTTTTTCCAGTGAGTCAGTTCTTCAAATCAAGCGGCCAAAGTATTGGAGCTTTAGCTTCAGCATCAGTAATTCCAATGAATATTCAGGGTTGATTTCCTTTAAGATTGACTGGTTTGATCCCCTTGCTGTCTAAGGGACTCTCAAGAGATCTTCTCCAGGATCACAGTTCAAAAGCATCAATTCTTTGGCACTCCGCCTTCTTTATGGTCCAACTCTCACATCTTTACATGACTACTGGAAAAGTAGTCTTTTTTCGACTGCCATGACTACTATGGCTTTCACTATATGGACCTTTGTTGGTAAAGTGATGTCTCTGCTTTTTAATATGCTGTCTAGGTTTGTCATAGCTTTTCTTCCAAGCAGCAAGCTTCTTTTAATTTCATGGCTACAGTCACCATCCACAGTGATTTTGGAGCCCCCCTAAAATAAAATCTGCCACTGTTTCCAATTTTTCCCCATCTGTTTGCCATGAGGTGATGGGACCAGACACTGTGATTTTCATTTTTTCAATGTTGAGTATTAAGCCAACTTATTCACTCTCCTTTTTCACTTTCATCAAGATGCTCTTTAATTCTTCACTTTCTGCCATAGGGGTGGTATCATCTGCATATCTGAGGTTATTAATATTTCTCCATAAAACCTTGATTCTAGCTTGAGCTTCTTCCAGCCCAGCATTTCTCATGATGTACTCTGCATATAAGTTAAATAAGCAGAGTGACAATATACACTCCTTTCCCAATTTGGAACCAGTCCATTTTCCTTGTCTGGTTCTAGCTGTTGCTTCTTGACCTGCATACAGGTTTCTCAGGAGGCAGGTCAGATGGTCTGGTATTTTCATCTCTTTAAGAATTTTCCAAAGTTTGTTGTGATCCACACACAGTAAAAGCTTTAGGGTAGTCAATGAAGCATAAATAGATGTTTTTCTGGAATTATCTTGCTTTTAATATGATCTAGCTGATGTTGACATTTGGTCTTCGGTTCCTCTGCCTTTTCTAAATTCTGTTTGTACATCTGGAATTTTTTGGTTGATGTACAGTTGAAGTCCACCTTGAAGGATTTTGATCATTACCTTGCTAGCATGTGAAATGAGTGCAATTGTACTGTGATTGGTAGTTTGAACATTCTTTGGTATTGCCCTAATTGATTGGGCTTACAGTAAATATCTCTTGAAAGATTGAATGGGAGAGGAGAAAGATATAGTGAAGAAATTACATGTATGAAAACACATAATACAGAATAAAATGACCTCACTTTAAATGGGTATGATATTATGCTGTTTTTTTTTTTTCACAGCATACCATTATTTTAAAAGTGGAGACAAATTTTTTTTAAATAAAATGAATAAATTATAATCTTAATTTATCTGACTATAATATAAATTCCAAATTAATGGCTTACATTTGTGAGGTACTTCACACACAGGAAGAATTCCTGTTTGTTGGCTTGTTATTCAATTTAGCTTTTGAATCATTAGTACAAAAGCAGCATACTACAGTATATTTGGCATCAGACACTTTGGTACCAAAACTTCCTTCTAGTCCCTTATTTTATTTCCTCCTTTGTGAAATGTAGTTAATACTATTTAACCTCTTAAGGTTGATAAAATTTTTGAGGTAATGTATGGGAATCTATGTGCATCTTCCACAATGTAGAAATTATAAAGATATATTTTTCATTAGATGGTAACAAAGAAAGAAGAAGAAAACAGACTAATATTAGATAAGAGAATATATGTGAGTACAAGAAATACCCATAAATACAGTAAACAAAAGTAAGTATTTTCTCCTTTACTCATGCTCATTTCTCAACTGTTTGAGGTATCCATTAATTTCTATGATTAATCAGCAAAAGCCAACTATGTAGTTTTGAGGACTATTTCTCATCCAGGATTTTAACAGATGCAAGTATATATTGAGTTGATGATATCTGCCTAAGAAAGGCACGATTCAGATAACCATCATTTCTTCTCAGGCTTTCAAATTAATAATTACATAGGATAGTATGATCTGGACCCCTCACTCCTAGGAGTTATCATTTCTTTAAAAAAGTTAGTATATACATAGACAGAATAGATTCATAGTAACTTACAAAAGGTTTTACCTTCATGAAGTCAGTAATAAAAAATGACACCCTTCTAGACCATATCTTAAAGCAGTGTATTCAATCCTAGTTTGTATAGATCACAGAAAATCCTCAGTGAAGTGTAAGAAAGGAAGCACCTGACATCCATCTTTCATGATGGCAAACATTTTTATTTTTAATAATAATAAACTAGTTGCTCATACTCTTATTATATATCTCATTTATATAACTTGCATTCTAGTGCTTTATCTGACATATATTTTGCAAATATTTATCAGTTATGACTTGAATTTTTGTTCTCTTGTCTGTTTGTATTGAAAAGCAAGATGTTTAAATTGTCTAATTCATCAATTTTTAGTCATGGTGAAAAAAATTTCCATATACTTTCCCCCATGTTTTAGAGTTTCTAGGTAGGTAGTTTAGAGTTAGGACGTTAGTTAAGGTCTAAAAAGCTAAATGGAGTTTCACGAAAGTAGCTTGAAGCTCCTATCATGATTCTCAAGATTAAAGAAAAAAATATATAAAAAGATATTTGGGCATTAAAGATGATTTGCCTGTGGCAACTGTCCAATCTATAATGGTAAATACTGAATAGGTGGAAAAATCACTCCTCTTCTCTGCCTCCAGTTATTTTTTTCAATTTTTCTTTGATATCAAATCTATATGCATAAACTAGTTCCATTTTATATTTAAGAAGTTATTTTCTTAGTAATATGAATGGCATAGTGAGTTATCTATGAGATTCATCTGGCATAAAATTGCTTCATTTCATCAGCATTATCCTCACATCTGCACTCAAATTTATAAGGAGGCAAAATATAATGCATGTGAACTTTGTTGATTCATATCAAAGATTCTTTGGAATATCTTTGCCCAGAAATAAAAGATAAAATTTGATGACTATCAAAAGCAATATGTTCATGGTTCAGTGAATCACAGAAAGGCTGAATGAATTCCAAAGATTTTTGAAATAATTTCTGAGAGAAATCTAAAACATGAGATTATAGAATTTGAAAGCAATTTGAGAAAAAAAAATCATAGATTACCATTTAGCAAATATCATTCTACTTACTGAAACCATTAATAAAATAGTACCATAATTTTACATAAAAAATGTTGAATTACACCTACCAATTTGAAAAGATATTGGGAATATAATTTAAGAAAGGAGCAATGCAAAATGTATATCAGTTCAGTTCAGTCTCTCAGTTGTGTCTGACTCTTTGCAACCCCCTGGACTTCTGCGTGCCAGGCTTTCCTGTCCATCACCACCTCCTGGAGCTTGCTCACGCTCATGTCCATCGAGTTGGTGATGCCATCCAACCATCTCATCCCTCTCTCATTCCCTTCTCCTCCTGCCTTTAATCTTTCCCAGCATCAGGGTCTTTTCTAATGAGTCAGTTCTTCTCATCAGGTGGCTAAAGTATTGGAGCTTCAGCATCAGTCCTATTAATATTTGGGGCTGATTTCCTTTAGGGTGGACTGGTTGGATCTCCTTGCTGTCCAAGGGACTCTGAAGAGTCTTCTTCAATACCAGTTCAAAAGCATCAGTTCTTTGGCGCTCAGCATTCTTTATGGTCCAACTCTCACATCTGTACATGACTACTGGAGAAACCATAGCTTTGACTAGACAAGATGTATATAGAATACTAAAAATATGGCTTACATTATGTTGGAGGAGACTCTTGAGAGTCCCTTGGACTGCAAGGAGAACAAACCATTCAATCCTAAAGGAAATCAATCCTGAATATTCATTGAATGGACCGATGCTAAAGCTTGAATACTTTGCCACTTGATGCAAAGAGCCAGTTCACTGGAAAAGACCCTGGTGCGGGAAAGATTGAGGACAAGAGGAGAAGGGGATGACAGAGGATGAGATGGTTGGATGGCATCACAGACACAATGGACATGAGTTTGAGCAAGCTCCAGGAGTTGATGATGGATGGATAGGGGTCACTAGGAGTTGGACACGACTGAGCGACTTCACTTTCAGTTTTCACTTTCATGCATTGGAAAAGGAAATGGCAACCCACTCCAGTATTCCTGCCTGAAGAATCCCAGGAACGGGGGAGCCTGGTGGGCTGCTGTCTGTGGGGTTGCACAGAGTCGGACATGACTGAAGCGACTTAGCAGCAGTAGCAGTAGCAGCAGGGAAGCCTGACATGCTGCAGCCCTGAGCAGGTCACAGAGAGTCAGATGTGACTGAGTGACTGACCACAATATATTGTAAAAGTTAGGAAATATAATCAGATGTTATTTTGCCTACTCTAGTACATTAACTGAAAAGCACCCAAGAAGTCATAAATTCCATTATCTTGAAAAGATATTAAAAATAATCTACTCTAAAATTCTTATTTTACCCAAGGAATTTGAGATCAAACAGTAAGTGGCCAAGGTCATGCAGCAACTCTGACTCAGAGGTCAATAATCTCTCTCGGAGTAATTTTCAGAAAGTTTTAGTGATTAACCAAAATATTATGGTTAAGTTTTCTAGTGAAGGAAATGAGATTTCATTGTGGTTTTAATTGCTTTACTTGATAATTAATGGTGTTGATCATGTTCCCATAAGCTTATTTGTCATTTGTGCATCAGCTTATTCAGTTCTTTCCGCCCTTATAAAAAACTGGTTGTTCATACTCTTATTGTTGAGTTTATTTCATTTATATACCTTGCATTCAAGTTCTGTATCTGATATATCTTGCAAATACTTATCAATTATGACTTGAATTTTTATTCTCTTAATAGTTAGTGTATATTGAAAAGGAAAATGTTTAAACTGATAGTCTAATTCATCAATTGTTTTCATGTTTGGACATTTTAGTCTTACCTGAGAAATTTTTGCCTTTCTCAAGGTCATAAAAATTATCTTCCAGAAGTTCTATACTTTTATATTTTACATTTAGGTCTATAATTCATTTCAAATTAGTTCTTGTGAATGGTGTAAAGAAAAGGTCAAACATAATTTTACGCACACATTTACATAATCTTCAGTTCGTTTATCACCATTTGTTGAAATTATTTTTTACACATTGAATTGCATTTTTATCTTTTTCAAAAACAAAATGTGTGTGTTTTCAATTGACTTTGTATGCTTGAGTAAATTTCTGGATTCTCTTCTCATTTATTTCAGTGTCTATTCTTTTGCTAATACCACATGGTCTTTATTATTGTAGCTTTAGAGTTAGTCTGGAAATCACACAGCATAATTCCTGCCACTCCAGTGTTTTTTTTTACAGATTGTTTCAGTATAGTTTTTAGGGATGGTTTAATAAATTTACAAAAGAAAAAAAAACCTTATAGGAATGCTAACCTGATATGCATTTTATCTATAAATTAATATGGGGAGCACAGATATCATAAGAATTATTGAATATTTCCATTCAACAGGATTTAATGTTTCAATTCATAGACATGATATGTTTTTCCACTAATTTAGAATTTCTACCATTTCTGTCATTAATGTTTATAGTTTACAACAAAGACTTTTTACATTTTTCATTTTTTTCAAAGTTTTAAATGATTTTTTTTTCTTTTTTTACCCTCTTCTTCCATTATTAGATTTGGAACCAGTCTGTTGTTCCTTGTCCAGTTCTGTTGCTTCCTGACCTGCATACAGGTCTCTCAAAAGGCAGGTCAGGTGGTCAGGTTTTCCCATCTCTTTCAGAATTTTCCACAGTTTTTTATGATCCACACAGACAAAGATTTTGGCATAGTCAATAAAGATGTGTATAAGAGACAGCTCTTCTTCCATTATTCCAAAACACGTTATTATTTTTAATGTTGTTCTATAGATGTCTGGGATCATTCATGTCTTTTCAGACGTTTTTTTCCTCATAGATTTTCAGAATGGATAATTTCTGTTGATATCTGCTATATCTTGATATACTTCCTATTTAGTAGATCTTTCTCATGTCATTTTCATTTGATAAATCTATCCAGTGAATTTTTTTTCTGGAATTTCCATTTGATTCTTTTTTATAATACAGTTTTTCTGCTTAGATTACCTATCCTCATTAATCAACAACATTACCTTTAATTTTTTGATAGTATTTCCAATGACTGGCCTTACAGTATTTACCTATTGTATCCAACATATGAGCCATCTAGATATTGGCTAACATCATCTTCTGTTTTAACTTTGGGTCATACATTTCATTTCTTTGAATACTGGTAAGATCTTATTTTGTGCTGGACATTGTCATTTATGTATTACAGAGATTCTGTACTTTATCTTCTTCTGAACATAATTTTGTCCAATAATACAGTTAAACACTGATATGTAACATAATGTAGAGTTGGCTTTATATTTTGTTATTGCAGATATATGAAAAGTCCATGATAAAACTTAAGTCCTCTCACTTGACTAAACTAAATCTCCAAAAATTTCCCCCCATCTCTCCTCCCAGAATTGTATCTAGGATTTGATTTAGACTTTAAGATAAGCCTAAAGTGGACCTTATAATACAAAAGGACTCAGCAAACTTTTCCTATAAATTCTTATACAGTAAATGTTTTAGTCATTGCAAACATATGGTCTCTATCACAACTACCCAGTTCCACCACAGTAGCACAAAAACAACTAGACAATACATAAATAAATGAAGGTGGTTGTGTTCCAATAAAACTTTATTTACTGACACAGGCAGTAGGCCAGATTTGGAATTTGGGCTGCAGTTTGCCAGCCATTTCCCTAGTGCAAGGCTATTAGTCTACAGGCTGTCACTTTAATGCCTGTGGTTTAGTAAGGTTTATGAGTGTCTATAGAACACTCGCATCCTTCTGCAGTGCTCGCTCTCTACCGTCTCTGGTCTGCTGTCAGCCATGTAACAGTTACTTTGTGGTTAGCCTTGTGTAATATGTTGCTCTGAGTATGTGCAGCCCAACTCTCAACCAGGGACTTGCAGGAACATTCCTCAACAATCTGACTTTTGAAGGCCCTGTCCTGTTATCCTCACTTTTCTCTGATGCCCTGCCCCAGTTACTCCAGGCATTTAATTTGCCCCAAACTCTGGGATCTGCCTCCAGAGTTCAGAGCAGCTACAGTGATCTGTGTGGACTCAGCCCTTTGCCCTTCAGTCAGGAAACTGTCCTCAGGTAGAAATCCATAGTCACGAGTGTTACCTAGTGAGTTTCCCAAATTTCAAGTTTCACAGGCTGGCATAGTTAGCTTGTCATTGTTTATGGAAGGAAGACTAGTTCAAAACCAGCTACTAGTCAACAAGCAGACATTTTGAATCATTTTATTTTTAAAAAACAAATATAAATACATAATCATTTAATTAATAAAAATGAGTGTTATTTACTCACAGTAATTGAAAGTACAAGGTTCATTTACCTTCAAATGTGGTTTGATTGTGAAGTTTTATAAGTCATCAGAATTTGTGTGTGTCTCTGTGTGTGTGTGTATCCTGTATTTTATGCTTTGCTTTCTTCTATAGGATGGTTTTAACCTTATGTTGTTCTTTTTTGTTTTATAAATAATGCCTATTAAGCTTAGACTTAAATATCTTCATATTATGCTATCCAGAGAAAGAGAATATACTTTTTATTCCTTCAGAGCCAGAGAGGCAGCTTTCATTACAGAATACACCAGTAAATATCTTCTTATCTCTGGCCTGACATTAATTAGATGTCTAAACCCACTACAGCTTCCCTGATAGCTCAATTGGTAAAGAATCTGCCTGCAATGCAGAAGACCTTGGTTTGATTCTAGGGTCAGGACGATGCCCTAGAGAAGGGACAGGCTACCCACTCCAGTATTCTTGGGCTTCCCTTGTGGCTCAACTGGTAAAGAATCTCCTTGCAGTGTGGGAGACCTTGATTCGATCTCTGGGTTGGGAAGATCCCCTGGAGAAGGGAAAGCCTACCCATTCCAGTATTCTGGCCTAGAGAATCCCACAAACTGTATAGTCCATGGAGTCGCAAAGAGTCACACAGGACTGAGCGACTTTCACTTTCACTTAAACCCACTACACTCATTTGGCTAGGGAGCTGAGATAGGGTATTTGTTTTCCTTAAGAAATTGCCTCCTCATCTCTGGAACTGAGTGTTGAGATAATATCTCCTAAAATGTATGGCTGACGTATGTACACATACACATAATAACACTAAGATACTTATAAAATTTAATTTTGAGAAAAAAATATGTCTGCTCTTATTTTCCAGTAAATGCTTTACTGAACCTTTCAATTTTTTACATATTAACATTTACTTTTAATAGCGCTTTAACCAGATGTTATGCTAAGCTACTGCTGCTAAGTCGCTTCAGTCGTGTCCGACTCTGTGCGACCCCATAGACGGCAGCCCACCAGGCTCCCCCATCCCTGGGATTCTCCTGGCAAGAACCCTGGAGTGGGTTGCCATTTCCTTCTCCAATGCATGAAAGTGAAAAGTGTAAGTGAAGTTGCTCAGTCATGTCTGACTCTTTGTGACCCCATGGAGTGCAGCCCACCAGGCTCCTCCGTCCATGGGATTTTCCAGGCAAGAGTACTGGAGTGGGGTGCCATTGCCTTCTCCTATACCTGTGTAATTTGAAATCTAAATTTGGTCCTTTTACATATATTAGTCATTCACTTCCAAGTCTCTCAGAATTACTCCCAAGTATTACTGTTGAAGTGAGCAGGAGTAGCATCAAATAATGATGGCCAAAGATAATCTTGGTGCTACAACTTTATACTTTTATGACAGTGAGTAGAAGCGAGTAGAGCTTGTTGACTTCCTACCTCCTTAACTCAGTGGTAAAGTAGAAGGTAGAGATGATGGTGATGATGTTTTGTTCTGTGTTATATCTCTTTAGTACTATCCACAGTTTCTATGTTAGTACTGCTGAGTAGGGTGCATACACTTCATATATATAAGATGCATTGACGGAGAAGGCAATGGCACCCCATTCCAGTACTCTTGCCTGGAAAATCCCATGGATGGAGGAGCCTGGTGGGCTGCCGTCTATGGGGTCGCACAGAGTCGGACACGACTGAAGCGCTGCAGCAGCAACAGCAGCAGATGCATTGAATCATACATTAAAAAAGCAATCTTATACATTCACCAAAATACCAAATACACCCTACTGATTCCAGTACTCTTGCCTGGAAAATCCCATGGATGGAGGAGCCTGGTGGGCTGCCGTCTATGGGGTCGCACAGAGTCGGACACGACTGAAGCGCTGTAGCAGCAACAGCAGCAGATGCATTGAATCATACATTAAAAAAGCAATCTTATTATTATACATTCACCAAAATACCAAATACACCCTACTGAGCATTTGAAAACATATCTTTTATGAATTTATTGTCCACATTGTACAGGACTGGAAAAGGTCAGTTTTCATTCCAATCCCAAAGAATGCTCAAACTACTGCACAATTGCACTCATCTCACATGCTAGTTCAGTTCAGTTCAGTTGCTCAGTCGTGTCCAACTGTTTACGATCCCATGAATCACAGCACCAACTCCCAGAGTTCACCCAAACCCATGTCCATGGAGTTGGTGATGCCATCCGCCATCTCATCCTCTGTCATCCCCTTCTCCTCCTGCCCTCAATCTTTCCAAGCATCCGAGTCTTTTCCAATGAGTCAACTCTTCGCATCAGGTGGTCAAAGTATTGGAGTTTCAGCTTCAAAACCAGTGCTTCTAATGAACACCCAGGACTGATCTCCTTTAGAATGGACTGGTTGGATCTCCTTGCAGTCCAAGGGACTCTGAAGAGTCTTTCCCAACACCACAGTTCAAACGCATCAATTCTTCAGCACTCAGCTTTCTTTATAGTCCAACTCTCACATCCATACATGACCACTGGAAAAACCATAACCTTGACTAGACGGACCTTTGTTGGCAAAGTAATGTCTCTGCTTTTTAATATACTGTCTAGGTTAGTCATAACTTTCCTTCCAAGGAGTAAGTGTCTTTTAATTTCATGGCTGAAATCACCATCTGCAGTGATTTTGGAGCCCAGAAAAATAAAGTCAGCCACTGTTTCCCCATCTATTTTCCATGAAGTGATGGGACCAGATGCCATGATCTTCGTTTTCTGAATGTTGAGCTTTAAGCCAACTTTTTACTCTCCTCTTCCACTTTCATCAAGAGGCTCTTTAGTTCTTCTTCACTTTCTGCCATAAGAGTGGTGTCATCTGCCTATCTGAGGTTATTGATATTTCTCCCAGCAATCTTGATTCCAGCTTGTGCTTCCTCCAACCCAGCGTTTACCATTGTGTACTCTGCATAGAAGTTAAATAAGCAGGGTGACAATATACAGCCTTGACATACTCCTTTCCTGATTTGGAACCAGTCTGTTGTTCCTTGTCCAGTTCTGTTGCTTCCTGACCTGCATACAGGTCTCTCAAAAGGCAGGTCAGGTGGTCAGGTTTTCCCATCTCTTTCAGAATTTTCCACAGTTTTTTATGATCCACACAGTCAAAGATTTTGGCATAGTCAATAAAGCAGAAATAGATGTTTTTCTGGAAATCTTGCTTTTTCGATGATCCAGCAGATTTTGGCAATTTGATCTCTGGTTGCTCTGCCTTTTCTAAAACCAGCTTGAATATCTGGAAGTTCACGGTTCATGTAGTAAAGTAATCTGTGTGAGATGAGTGCAATAGTGAGGTATTATATACATATACAGGGTATAATACATGCTAGTAAAGTAATGCTTAAAATTCTCCAAGCTCGGCTTCAGCAATACATGAACCATGAACTTCCATATGTTCAGGCTGATTTTAGAAAAGGCAGAGGAACCAGAGATCAAATTGCTAACATCCACTGGATCATTCGTTTGTTATAACTTTGTATTAGAACCTGTTGCTTGGAAAAACCTGCCCTATCTGTGGCTCTGGTATGTTTACTCTCTCTGATATGGGCAATTTTGGAGGAAACAATTTGTTGGGGTTTTTTAAATTATTTAATTGGAGGCTAATTACTTTACAATATTGTAGTGGTTTTTGCCATACAGTGACTTGAATCAGCCATGGGTGTACATGTGTCCCGCATCCTGAACCCTGCCTCCCGCCTCCCTCCCTGTCCCATCCCTCAGCGTTGTCCAAGTGCACCAGTTTTGAGTGCCCTGTTTCATGCATCAAACTTGGACTGTTGATCTGTTTCACATATGGTAATATACACGTTTCAATACTATTTTCTCAAATCATCCCACCCTCGCCTTTCCCAGAGTCCAAAATTATGCTTTTATATCTGTGTCTCTTTTGCTGTCTTGCATATAGGGTCATTTTTACCATCTTTCTAAATTCCATATACATGTGTTAATATACTGTATTGGTGTTTTTCTTTATGACTTAATTCACTGTGTACAATAGGCGTCAGTTTCATCCACCTCATTAGAACTAATTCAAATGTGTTCTTTTTAACAGCTGAGTAATATTCCCTTGTGTACATGTACCATAGCTTTCTTATCCGTTCATCTGCTGATGGATATCTAGGTCCTAGCTATTGTAAACAGTGCTGTGATGAACATTGGGGTACACGTGTCTCTTTCAATTCTGGTTTCCTCAGTGTGTATGCCCAGCAGTGGGATTGCTGGGTCATATGACAGTTCTATTTCCAGTTTTTTAAGGAATCTCCACACTGTTTCCCACAGTGGCTGTACTAGTTTGCATTCCCACCAACAGTATAAAAGGGTTCCCTTTTCTCCATACCCTCTCCAGCATTTATTGTTTGTAGACTTTTGGATAGCAGCCCTTCTGACTGGCATGAAATGGTACCTCATTATGGTTTTGATTTGCATTTCTGTGATAATGAGTGATGTTGAGCATCTTTTCATGTATTTCTATTTTGTTCCATTGATCTATATTTCTGTCTTTGTGCCAGTACCATTCTGTCTTGATGACTGTGGCTTTGTAGTATAATCTGAAGTCAGGCAGGTTGATTCCTCCATTTCCTTCTTCTTTCTCAAGAATGCTTTGGCTATTTGAAGTTTTTTCTGTTTCCATACAAATTGTTAAATTATTTGTTCTAGTTCTGTGAAAAATACCATTGGTAGCTTGTTAAGGATTGCATTGAATCTGTAGATTCCTTTGGGGAGTATACTCATTTTCACTGTATTGATTCTTCTGATCCATGAACATGGTATATTTCTCCATCTATTGGTGTCATCACTGATTTCTTTCATCAGTGTTTTATAGTTTTCTATATATAGGTCTTTTGTTTCTTTAGGTAGATGTATTCCTAAGTATTTTGTTCTTTTCTTTGCAATGGTGAATGGAATTGTTTCCTTAATTTCTCTTTCTGTTTTCTCATTGTAGTGTATAGGTATGGAAGAGATTTCTGTCTGTTAATTTTATATCCTGCAACTTTACTATATTCATTGATTAGCTCTAATAATCTTCTAGTGGTGTCTTTAGGGTTTTCTATGTAGAGGATCATGTCATCTGCAGACAGTGAGAGTTTTACTTATTCTATTCCAATCTAGATTTCTTTTATTTCATTTTCTTCTCTGATTGTTGTGGCTTAAACTTCCAAAACTATGTTGAATAGTAGGGGTGAGAGAGGGCACCCTCGTCTTAACTTTAGGGGAAATGCTTTCAACTTTTCACCATTGAGGATAATGTTTGCTGTGGGTTTATCATATATGACTTTTATTATGGTGAGGTATGTTCCCTCTATGCTTGCTTTCTGGAGAGTTTTTATCATAAATGGATGTTGAATTTTGTCAGAGGCTTTCTCTGCATCTATTTAGATAATCATATGGTTTTTATCTTTCAATTTGTTAATGTGGTGTATCACATTGAATGATTTGTGAATATTGAAGAATCCTTGCATCCCTAGGATAAAGCCCACTTAGTCATGATGTATGATCTTTTTAATATGTTGTTAGATTCTGTTTGCTAGAATTTTGTTGAGGACTTTTGCATCTATGTTCATCAGTGAGATTGGCCTGTAGTTTTCATTTATCAATTTGTTTTAAATACCTGGCTGCCAGAAGTCTTGGAGCAAATTTGAAGCACAATCTGGACAAATGGATAGAGCTCCATAGGCCCCATGACCAATGCCTCCTTTTGCTCTCACTACCCATAATCTACCTTCACATCCCATTCACAAGACACATGTGTTTTCCATAGACCCTGTGCTTTTGATTTATGTTTAAGATTCTAATACATTTAGTGTTAAAGTTGTTTCAGGTCCTTTTGAGTTGTAAATACTTTCATACTTCACAAACCTCAGGGAAATTCAACAAAAAAATTAAAAAGAAGGTAACTGGATCTTCTTACCTAGAGGGAAGGAAGTGGGGAAGGATTAATATAATCCTTGTCCCAGTGAGTTTCCAGAAATATTGAATTACACACATGATGTATGAATAATGAATTAGAACCTTGCAGATGTGTGCATTTGCCAAAATTTTGTAAATGGTTTCTTGAAATCTCAGATAAAATGCAACTCCCTAACATAATGTCCTTTCTGTTTCCTTCATTCTCTATGACTATACATGCTTGTTTCTTAGAAGAAAACAAAATATGATTTTTGCTGTAAATACAGCACTGATTTCAACTTTAGTTCAGTTCAGTTCAGTCGCTCAGTCGTTCCGACTCTTTGCGACCCCATGAATCGCAGCATGCCAGGCCTCCCTGTTCATTACCATCTCTCGGAGTTCACTCAGACTCACATCCATCGAGTCAGTGATGCCATCCAGCTATCTCATCCTCGGTCGTCCCCTTCTCCTCCTGCCCCCAATCCCTCCCAGCATCAGAGTCTTTTCCAGTAAGTCAACTCTTCGCATGAGGTGGCCAAAGTACTGGAGTTTCAGCTTTAGCATCATTCCTTCCGAAGAAATCCCAGGGTTGATCTCCTTCAGAATGGACTGGTTGGATCTCCTTGCAGTCCAAGGGACTCTCAAGAGTCTTCTCCAACACCACAGTTCAAAAGCATCAATAACCTTACCCAATTTAAGGTAGATCCTTGAGAAAAACAGCTAGGAACAGTTCCAGACTTAAGAGGCTGGATGGCAGAGCCAAACCAGGTTCCAGTATTTTGTGGTCTATACAAACTCGAGTTGTGGAGCATCATAATTTTTAAGTAAATTGAGAATTATTATATTGACTCTAGCCTCTCATGTAAAAAATCTCAAATGAGAAAATATATAAAAATTAACTGTTACAGTTTTGCTTGGTGTTAGTCTCAGGCCACTATGAAAAACCCCTTGCTGTTCTCTGCTGCAGCTTATACACACTCTCAGCTTAGCAGTTGAGTCTTATGATTTCACTTTACATGCTTGCTACCTCATATGTATTTTCAACCTCTGTATATAGATGATGTTTCCTTCTTAGTCTGAAAAAAGATTAATCACTTCATAGATACTTATTCAATGGACTGGCTGTAAGTGAAAGCTACTCTAGATTCATGACTACCTCCCCTTAAGTAACCCTACCCATTTTTTTTTTCCCCATGGGAGTTAAATTGAGAAAATAAATGACTTACAGCAGATAAAATTCACTGTCTGATAAACTCTGCTGCCTTTCATAGGTCTTCTGATGATTTAAAACTCACAAAACTGTTTTTATTTTCTATAGTTTTGTAAATATTACCTATGATCTAATCAAGTAGCTGATCTTTTCAAAACTAAGACCAAAGTATGATAATATGAGTCAGTACCTGCAATCCTATGAATACTTTTCTTAATATTTTTCTAACCTTTTGTCTCCCAAGATCTCTTGGGCAGATTTTACCAAGTTCAATGAGTTCTTAGGAGAAGTAAATACTTGAAATCCTGAGAACTCATGGCAATAAGCTTTTGAAGGCATATATGGTTTTTCTGTTGGAATTCATCCCACCTGTTCTGAAACAGGGTCCCTGAATAACCATATCACTGTCCACCCTGAATTCATCCTTCAGTGAGAGTTTGGATGACAGGATTTGGGCTGAAACCCACACGTGGAGGGGGAGAGATGGAGGCAGGAGGACTTATATCTATGCAGACCCCCTCTAGACTGCAGATAATGAATGACAGCATCATGAGGAGGATAGCTGCCCACCAAAAGGGTCCCTAAGAAAGCAAACATCATAAGGTGCATTGTGGGAGTAAAAAGGAGCTCAAAACATAGGGGATTTCTGGGTGGCTGGTGACCAAGATGGTTGATTGGCACTGAGGCTGGTGCTGACACTCTTGCCCTCATCACATACAAGTTCCAGGGACCTCTCCTAGAGCCTACAGCCACAGTGGGGGTGTGTGGGATGACCACTGTCCCACTAAGGCCCAGTCACTGCCCCTCCTGTGTCTTCCCTAACTCCTGTCATAGGCCTAGAAACTGGGAATAGATGGAAGGGAAACTCTTCTTCCTTCCTTTGGGACTCAGTCCCAGGGAGAGAAGCTAGCTCTGGCAGGGCCCATGGTAGCAGGCACGGTCAGAGAGCAAGTTTGGAGTACTCTTTGGTTGAGGAATGTGGCTGGAACCAGGGCAGCCGTGATTCAGGGCCAGCAGAGTGGCCCAAGCCCAGGCCAGGATTGCAAGACTGAGTCTTATAGTCCCAAAGCCCTCCTGATGTGGGGTCAGGTGATCAGAAAGAGGAGGACATGGTCAAAGGGGAGTCCAGTATTCAGAATGTCTGAGTGTCCATTCACTTGTAGGTGCCTCAAATTGGAAACAACTCTCTTCATCACCTCTCTCTCACTCACTCTCTTACTCAGAATGATTTATTTTTAAACAGTATTAGATGTTTAGACATTGACATTGACATTGAAGTCACTCAGTCGTGTCCGACTCTTTGCGACCCCATGGACTGTAGCCTACCAGGCTCCTCCGTCCATGGAATTTCCCAGGCAAGAATACTGAAGTGGGTTGCCACTTCCTTCTCCAGGAGATCTTCCCGACCCAGGGATCGAACCTGGGTCTCCCACATTGTAGGCAGATGCTTTACCGCCTGAGCCACCAGGGAAGTCTCAGATGTTTAGAAGTGCTCATGTATATTTTATGTACATGATTAGAATACTGTTTAAGGACTACAGGTGCCTACAGGAAAATACTTTTCCAAGAGAGTCAAGTGTGGAAAATAGCACAGATCAGTTTAGGGGATGAAAACTAGGCATGCACCTAAAGAATGTATATAGGTTTTCATAATCAACACAAATATCCTCACCCTCTCCTCCTGCCTAGGGCTTGCTCTAGGGGAAAAGAAAAAAAGAAGAAAACCGGTTAATTAAGGACAGAAGTGCAGGGTGCTGTTTCCCAGACTGTGAGGGAGAGAAACAAAGAGCAACAGACAAATAGGCACTTTACTGGTTGGCTATACATAGCCTTGCTCCAAGCCCACAGCATCATAGTGCCCAGGATGGAGATTCAGAGTGGGGATGTCCTGGTCACTGCAGAAGTGATAAGCCCCCTCTTCTGATTTCTACCAAGTGAACTCAACCCCCTTGCCTAACAAGAACATCAGGACAAGCCTTCTTCCTTCCAGTTTTGAAGGGTTTTCATTGGTTAAAATGTAGGAGATGGGCAAAAGTGAGAGGTAGAAAGAGGCTCTGAGGATGAGGGATTTAGGCCCTTCTGCAGGCCCTTTGCCAAGAAGGCAATGGCACCCCATTCCAGTACTCTTGCCTGGAAAATCCCATGGATGGAGGAGCCTGGTAGGCTGCGGTCCATGGGGTCGCTAAGAGTTGGACACAACTGAGCGACTTCACTTTCACTTTTCACTTTCATGCACTGGAGAAGGAAATGGCAACCCACTCCAGTGTTCTTGCCTGGAGAATCCCAGGGACAGGGGCACCTGGTGGGCTGCCATCTATGGGGTTGCACAGAGTCGGACACGACTGAAGTGACTTAGCGGCAGCAGCAGGCCCTTTGTGAGCCCGCAAAACATCTCTCGTCAGTATGTAACTAGTATATACAGTAATTAGCAGTTGGAGGAGGCAGGAGTTGACAGGTCTTCCAAATCTGAGTCTCTTTTAACAATACAGTTGTGATATTTGCAAAGATACAGAGTTAGGATAGAATTGTATTGGTGTAATACTGAAAAAAAAAGTTTTTAAGTGAATACTATTGTATTAGTCTTCTCAGAGCATCTTAACAAACTACCACAGAATGGGTGATGTAACAGAATCTGTTTTCTCATGGTTCTGCGATTAAGGTGCTGGCAGATTCAGTTTCTAGTAAGAGCTCTTTTTGGCTTGCAGATGGTCACTTCCCACTGATTCTTGCCTCTTTGTGATGATGGACAGAGATCTCTTGTATCTCTTCCTCTTCATATAAGGACACCAATTCTATGGGATTAGGGCCTCACCTTTATGACCTCATTTAACCTCAGTTACCTCCCTAAAGGCTTTATCCTCAAATACACTAAGAAGGTATGTGGGAAGAGATGTAGAGCTTCAACATGAGTTTTAGGGATGGGCAAAATTTAGTCCATAATGACTCGAAACACAACTGATGGTTTTGTATCACAAATATTTTCAAAGACTTGAGCTGGAACTTTGCAGCTATATGTTTTGATCCAGTGAATCATTTAGTGCATATTCATCAGGAATAACATTTTCTGTAGCTTAAACAAATGACCACACAATAGGATATATTTAACTTGAATTCTAAATGAATTTCAATAGTTTTTTTTTTTTTTTATTCTTTGGCAATGAATGACAGATATTTAAAGTGGAGAGGGAAGATTATAGAATTTACTGAAAAATATTTACCTCTCTCATTTTACAGGCCCAACAGCTTACCGATCTGGAACAAAAATTAGCTGTAGCGAAAAATGAACTGGAGAAAGCAGCTCTTGACCGGGTAAGTTGATGACACCATAAACCATCACGACTTTGGTTGTAGCAGATGAAGCTAGGGTATACTCATTGTTTCCCTTGTTTTATTAGTGTAATTCCAGATGCTGTGCTTGCAAGATGGTTATAGATGGTTCTTATTTTTGATGCTCCAATAAATATACTTAAGGTTGAGGCTCTGTGATGATTGCATTGGTTTTATTTTTCACCTTACTGGTACACTTGTTCTATAACATAACGAATAGACATACTTTAAAGCATCAACAAAGATGCCATGCCTTAAATTTGCATGGCTGAGTTGTAAAGCAAATGGAAGTAGTCACTGATGATTTTTATTTTGGGAATCTTAAATTTATGGAGGAAGAGACATCAAAGAATGTAGCTCTCTTAGCACCTCTGTTTATGTAAAAATAATGCAAGAGTGGCTAGCATTCTGTCTTTATAACAGCTTTATTGAAATAAAACTCACATATCATAAAGGTCACATTTTTAAAGTTCACAAAGTTGTACTTTCATCAGCATTAATTCCAAAAGGTTTTCCTTGCCTTCTTTTATCTTATTTCATCTACTTCATTTTATTTTTGTCAGTGTCTCATTGTGTTACAATTATATATGCTCAGAAAGAAACCACAATTCCTGTCTGATATCTACCTTTGCCTATCAATGCTCTTCATATGAGACATACATGGAGAATAGGGCATTGGTATATAGAAAGGGAAATAAAAATGTAGAGGGAGGAATTAGTCATAAAATTTAATTATGGTTCTGTTGGTTTATATTTATGGTATTTAGCAAAATTTCTTAAGGCCACCTTTCATTTTTAAATCAGCTATATAAAACTATAAGAAGTAAATATTCCATTTTTTCTTTAGTTCACTTGAAGAAAAGGGTAAAATGATTTTTGAAATTACTTCTCTGTTCACTTAGCATCCATTTATTGAATGGATATACAGTTCAGTTCAGTCGCTCAGTCATGTCCGACTCTTTGCGACCCCATGAATCGCAGCATGCCAGGCCTCCCTGTCCATCACCATCTCCCGGAGTTCACTCAGAGTCACGTCCATCGAGTCCGTGATGCCATCCAGCCATCTCATCCTCTGTTGTCCCCTTCTCCTCCTGCCCCCAATCCCTCCAAGCATCAGAGTCTTTTCCAATGAGTCAACGCATCGCGTTAGGTGGCCAAAGTACTGGAGTTTCAGCTTTAGCATCATTCCTTCCAAAGAAATCCCAGGGTCGATCTCCTTCAGAATGGACTGGTTGGATCTCCTTACAGTCCAAGGGACTCTCAAGAGTCTTCTTTTGACCATAGTTCAAAAGCATCAACTCTTTGGCACTCAGCCTTCTTCACAGTCCAACTCTCACATCCATACATGACCAGTGGAAAAACCATAGCCTTGACTAGATGGACCTTAGTCGGCAAAGTAATGTCTCTGCTTTTGAATATGCTATCTAGGCTGGTCATAACTTTTCTTTCAAGGAGTAGCCGTCTTTTAATTTCATGGCTGCAGTCACCATCAGCAGTGATTTTAGAGCACCAAAAAATAAAGTCTGACACTGTTTCCACTGTTTCCCCATCTGTTTCCCATGAAGTGATGGGACCAGATGCCATGATCTTCGTTTTCTGAACGTTGAGTTTAAGCCAACTTCTTTACTCTCCTCTTTTACTTTCATCAAAAGGCTTTTTAGTTCCTCTTCACTTTCTGCCATAAGGGTGGTGTCATCTGCATATCTGAGGTTATTGATATTTCTCCCGGCCATCTTGATTCCAGCTTGTGTTTCTTCCAGCCCAGCGTTTCTCATGATGTACTCTGCATATAAGTTAAATAAGCAGGGTGACAACATACAGCCTTGACATACTCCTTTTCCTATTTGGAACCAGTCTGTTGTTCCATGTCCAGTTCTAACTGTTGCTTCCTGGCCTGCATACTAATTTCTAGAACATATATGAACATATATCTAGCAAATATTAATACCGGGAATTCTGACTGAAAATTAAATCATAGTGTTTCAGACTTGGAAATACAAACACCCACATTGCTCTTAATCAGATGCATATAAAGTCTATGCTGAAGCAACAGGGCCAATTTTGGAATAATCTGCATTTTAACAACTTTTCAATGCATCTTCTGCCTGAAATCTATTCTTGATTAGATTGGAGTTAGCAATCATTCTAACAGTGGAAAAAGAGACCCTCTCTTTATATTATACGGGGAATTGTTAGTTCATTTATATATAATAAAAATATTTCTAGACACATAAAGAGAGAATGCAATCTGATCAACATTAAGAAAACAGACATGTCTCATTTTATATTTATCCAAGTACTTAATGTAATAGTTAATAATTTTAGGGAAGCCTGCCTACATTTTTGTAGACTAATTCAAGTATAATTCACCTTACCAAGATTTCAGCTTTAAGAGTTGTTTTTTTTATTTAACTTTAGGAAAGAAGTTTATACCAATTATGCTAATTTCTGACCATATCCAACTCGTGCTGCATAATATTATTTTTTAAATGGGAACTGATTCCTTATGGAATTGGTAGAATCAGAAAATCAGAGATACGTATAATCAGAAAGTCCAATTAGATCTTTTTCTATTTCCTTTCTTTGGTATCCCTGGCAAAATCTCTGCAGTATGTTTTACATTCTGAAAACATTGAATTTCCAAGATTCTGAGGCAGGCTGGCCCCCTTCTTAGATTTAACAACTGTGACTGTTGGAATGTTCTTCATAACATTAAACCTTTCCCATGATGTGACTTCAAATAACCCATTTAGTCAGTGAGTGAGTCACTCACTGACTAAATGGGTTTGAAATGTTTTTTGTGTGACCACCGTGTACCAGGTGCTATGAGAAACAGAAAACACTGCATCTCTCACAATTTTGTTGGGCACCAAAAATTAGGAAATAATTATATGTGGAACCATAAAGTCAGAGAAACATGAAGAGTGAGTACGTATATTTTAAGTACATGTGTTATAAAAGCTAGTGGTGTCACATGATAATCATGCACAATTTATAATTTGCCCTGAGTCACAGAACTTGAAGATAAAATAATTTTCTCTCCTTTGTCTTGTCTATGTCTTCCTCTTCCCCATTTCTACCACCACCACTATTTGCTTAGCTCTCACTAAGCCAGACTAGATTTGGGATGACAGACTATATGCTGTAATATTTAACAAGGTTCTCCAGAGTCAGTCTGTGTTCAGATCATAACCCTTTCACCATATGACCGTGTTCAAATCCCTCAAACTCTTTATACTTCACCATAGAATGGAATGATAGCAAAATTCACTTTATTATGATGATGGGAAAATTATATACATCTGTAAAAGTAAAGTCCTGAGAATTCTTGGCACGTGAAAGATACTCAGTAAGCATAGTAATTACTATTAGTAGTGAATGAGAACCTAGAGAGACTGCTTCTTTATGATAATTTTTCTCTTTAGCCTTCAGGATCTTGTCACTCCATTTGCTACAGTGAACTATAAAAACACTGCATATTACCAGAGGTTGATTTCAACAAATCTCATGTAAGATACATATGAGACTCGTAAACTGTAGTCATAAAGACAGGTAGAAATGCTCGCTCACTTCAAAAATGGATGCAAAAATACAGTTTAATGAAATTGCTCTTCACGTCTCTCCACCATTTTTATAAAAGACAAGACTTTTAAAAATTGTCTCCATGTGTCTAGTTCCAAAAAATATTACATCTGGGCCTCAAATAGCCTTAAATACCTAATAAACATTATGAAAACAGTACACCACACTCTAAACATGTTTCTCATTTCATACTTATCATGAAAGAAGTCTCAGATTACTATCCCAATAAAAGCAATAATAATCTCAAGATCTAAGAATCAATCTTCGTTTTCTAAACAATCAGTTATTTTATGGCAATATCTTATGGAATTTCCCCAATGGCTCAGAATGTAAAGAATTCACCTGCAATGCAGGAGACACATTGATTCCTGGGTTGGGATGAATGATAGTTAGACTCAGCTATTGAAATGTAAAAATATCTTTATGGTGTGAAAAATTTATCTCTCAGATTCTTATATTAGAAGTTTCTTTTGCATCTGATCCTCACAAAATTTGACCCAGGAAAGTATGCACTATTATATTATAGATGACACAGGTAGGTGATCTGCACAGACTCCCAGGACAAAATAGTAAAAGAACAAGAACACTTCTTGCCACAGTGTATCTGGCACATGGCAAGAGCATAATAAATTGTTACTGATTAAACAGGTAGATGAAGATCTAACTTCGTAAATTAACGCACATGCTATTCATCCTACGTACAAGGGCCAAAGTATGTAGAACAGAGAAATAAAACTGTTTGTCAAATGACCTTTTAGGATTCAGAGATAATTTCTTGGTGAAATAAAGGTAGGGGAAGGGGAAAGCATTTGGATTCCCAGTCCTTCATGATTTTTCCAAAGACAACTGCCATTGGTACACAAAGATCTCTCTGAGGATTTCACATCCTGTAAATAAATGACAGACGTGAATATTACCTTGTGAATTTTTTAAAGGAGATACGAAATGAGGACACTATTGTCTTTGCCATATGTATCTAGGTATCCCCACAAAAATGCATTTTTCTTGAGAAAACTACTCATATACAGATGTGAAAAAAAATGGCTTCTAAATCTCCCACCATCCTACAAATATATATATAAATAATAATTTCTTACAAGTTTTACATATGCTACAGCATAAGCATTAGTATTTTAATGTCCAAAATGATACATTTATATTACATACTATACAGGGTGAAATGAAAAATAGTTTGTTATTTTCTCTATAAAACTTATCCTCTGGAGATTTCCTTTATTTATATTTTAACAAATATTTGTTTATTTAGAGACCAGTGATACTGCAAAAAAAAAAAAAAATACTGGCCCAGCTGTATAGCACAAAGAACACTGATTAATATTCTGTAATAACATAAGTGGAAAAAAATGATAATAGATACATGTATATGTATAACTGAATCACTTTGCTGTACACCCAAAACTAACACAACATTGTTAATCAACTATACTCCAATATATAATAAAAATTAAAATACATCAGCTCTCAAAGAAATTACATTGCAGTGTTGTGCAGTCACTCAGTCATCTCCAACTCTTTGCGACCCCATAGACTGTAGCACTCCAGGCTTCCCTTTCCTTCCCTTTCTCCCATAGTTTCTTCGAATTCATGTTCATTGAGTCGGTATTGGTGTCTATCCATCTCATTCTCTGACTCCCTCTTCTCCTTTGGACTTTGATCTTTCCTAGCCTCAAGTCTCTTCCAATGAGTTGGCCCTTCGAATTAGATGGCCAAAGTATTGGAGCTTCGGCATCAGTCCTTCCAGTGAATATGCAGGATTGATTTCCTTTAGGATTGACTGGTTTGGTTTCCTTGCAGTCTAAGAAACTCTCAAGAGCCTTCTCCTGCACCACAGTTTAAAAGCATCAATTCTTCGGCATTCAGCCTTCTTTATGGTCTAACTCTCTCATCTGTACGTGACTACTGGAAAAACCAGAGCTTTGACTATACGGACCTTTGTTGAAAGTGATGTCTCTGCTTTTTACTATCATCTGTAGGTTTATCATAGCTTTCCTTCCAGGAGCAAGGGTCTTTAAATTTCATAGCTGCTATCACCATCCACAGTGAATTTTAAACCCAAGAAAATAAAATGTCATTGCTTCCACTGTTTCCCTTTGTATTTGTCATGAAGTGATGGGACCGGGATGCCATGATCTTAGTTTATTGAATGTTGAGTTGTAAGCCAGCTTTTTCACTCTCCTCTTTCACCCTCATCAAGAGGCTCTTTAGTTCCTTTTCACTTTCTGCCATTAGAGGAGTATTATCTGCATATCTGAGGTTGTTGCTATTTCTCTCGGCAATCTTGATTCCAGATTGTGAGTCATCCAGCCCAGCATTTCACATGATGTACTCTGCATATATGTTAAATAAGCAGGGTGACAATATACACTCTTGTCCTACTCCTATCTCAGTTTTGAACCACTCCATTGTTCCATGTCCAGTTCTAACTGTTGCTTCTTGACCTGCATGCACGTTTTTCAGGAGGCAGGTAAGATGGTCTGGTATTCCCATCTCTTTAAGAATTTTCCACAGTTTGCTGTGATCCACAAAATCAAAGGCTTTAGTGTAGTCAATGAAGCAGAAGTAGATGTTTTTGTAGAATTCCCTTGCTTTCTCCATGATCCAACCAGTGTTGGCAATTTGATCTCTGGTTCCTGACTCTTTGAAACCCAGCTTGTACATATGGAAATTTTTAGTTCACATACTTCTGAAGCCTAGCTTGACAGATTTTGAGCATTACCTTGCTGAATGTGAAATGAGAGCAGTTATATGGTATTTTAAACATTCTTTGGCATTGCCCTTCTTAGGGATTAGAATGAAAACTCCCAAGGCCACTGTGGAGTTTTCCAAATTTGCTGATGTTTTGAGTACAGCACTTTAATAGCAACATCTTTTAGGCTTTTAAATAGCTCAGCTGGTATTCCATCATCTCAACTAACTTTGTTTGTAGTAATGCTTCCTAAGGTCCACTTGACTTCGCATTCCAGGATGTCTGGCTCTAGGTGAGTGATCACACCATCATGGATGTCTCAATCATGAATACCATTTTTGTTCAGTTCTTTGTATTCTTGCCACCTCTTCTTAATCTCTTCTGCTCCTGTTAGGTCCTTGTTGTTTCTGTCCTTCTTCATGCCCATCCTTGCATCCCTAGGTGAGTGATCACACCATCATGGATGTCTCGATCATGAATACCATTTTTGTTCAGTTCTTTGTATTCTTGCCACCTCTTCTTAATCTCTTCTGCTCCTGTTAGGTCCTTGCTGTTTCTGTCCTTCTTCATGCCCATCCTTGCATGCCCATCCTTCCCTCGATATATCCACTTTTCTTGACGGTACCTCTAGTCTTTCCCATTCTATTGTTTTCCTCTGTTTTGTTTTTTTTTTTGCATTGTTCACTTAAGTCCTTCTTATCTCTTCTTGCTATTCTCTGGAATATTCTCTGTGTTAAGTTGAATATATCTTTCCCTTTCTCCCTTGCCTTTCATTTTTTTTCTTTCCTCAGCTATTTGTATAGCCTCCTCAAACAACCACTTTGCCTTCTTGTATTACAGCCTCCTTTACAATGTTATGGATCTCCATGAGCAGTATGAAAAGGCAACAAGATACAACACTGGAAGATGAGCCCCCAGGTCAAAGGTGTCCAATATGCTACTGGGGAAGTTGTTGTTCAGTCTCAAAGTCTTGTCCAACTCTTTGCAACTCCATGAACTGTAGCACGCCAGGCTTCCCTGTCCTTCATCATCTTCCAGAGTTTGCTCAAACTCATGTCCACTCATTCAGTGATGCCATCCAACCATCTCATCTTCTGTTGCCCCATTCTCCTTCTGCCCTCAATCTTTCCCGGCATCAGGTTCTTTGCCAGTGAGTCAGCTCTTGAATCTGGTAGCCAAAGGATTGGAGCTTCAGCTCCGGCATCAGCTCTTCCAGTGAATTTTCAGGGTTGATTTCCTTTATGATGGACTGGTTTGATTTCCTTGCTGTCCAAGGGACTCTCAAGAGTCTTGTCTAGCACCACAGCTCAAAAGTATCAATTCCTCTGCACTCAGCCTTGTTTACGGTCCAACTCTCATATCTTTACATGATTACTGGAAAAACCATAGTTTTGACTATATGAACCTTTGTCGGCAAAATGATGTCTCTGCTTTTTAATATGCTGTCTAGGTTGGTCATAGCTTTTCTTCCAAGGAGCAAATGTCTTTTAATTTTGTAGCTGCAGTTACCATTCACAGTGATTTTTGAGCCCAAGAAAATAAAATCTGTCATTGTTTCTACTTTTTCCCAATCTGTTTGCCAGGAAGTGATAGGACTGGATGCCATGATCTTAGATTTTTGAATGCTGAGTTTTAAACCAGCTTTTTCACTCTTCTCATTCACCCTCATCAAGAGGCTCTTTAGTTCCTCTTTGTTTCTTGCCATGAGAGTGGTATCATCTTCATATCTGAGGTTGTTGATATTTCTCCTGGCAATCTTGATTCCAGCTTGTGAGTCATCTAGCCCAGCACTTTGCATGATATACTCTTCATATTGGGGGAAAACAGAGGGCAATTACTGATAGCTCTAGAAAGAATGAAGAGGCTGGGCCAAAGCAGAAATGATGTTCAGTTGTGGATGTGTCTGGTGGTGAAAGTAAAGTCTGATGCTGTAAAGAACAATATTGCATAGGAACATGGAATATTAGGTCCATGAATCAAGATAAATTGCATGAAATAAAGCAGGAAATGGCAAGATTGAACATCGACATTTTAGGAATCAGTGAACTAAAATGGACGGGGATGAGCAAATTTAATTCAGATGACCATTTTATCTACTATTGTGGGAAAGAGTTCCTTAGAAAAAGTGGAGTAGTCCTCATAGTAAACAGAAGAGTCCAAAATGCAGTGCTGCTGCTGCTGCTAAGTCACTTCAGTCGTGTCCGACTCTGTGTGACCCCATAGACAGCAGCCCACCAGGCTCCCCTGTCCCTGGGATTCTCCAGGCAAGAACACTGGAGTGGGTTGCCATTTCCTTCTCCAATGCAAGAAAGGGAAAAGTGAAAAGGAAGTCGCTCAGTCGTGTCCGACTCTTAGCGACCCCATGGACTGCAGCCCACCAGGCTCCTCTGTCCATGGGATTTTCCAGGCAAGAGTACTGGAGTGGGGTGCCATTGCCTTCTCCGCCAAAATGCAGTACCTGGGTGTAATCTCTAAAATGACCAAATCACTTCATCTCCAAGGTAAACCATTCAACACCACAGTAATCCAAGTCTATACCCCAACCACTGATACTGAAGAAGCTGAAGTTACCAGTTCTATGAAAACCTATGAGACCTTCTAGAGCTAACACCCCCCAAAAATGTCCTTTTCATTATAGGGGATTGGAATGCAAATGTAGGAAGTCAAGAGATACCTGGAGTAACAGGCCAAGTTTGGCCTTGGGGTACAAAATCAAGCAAAGCTAAGACTAACAGTTCTGTCAAGAGAATACACTGGTCATAGCAAACACCTTTTTCCAACAATGAAATAGAAATAGATAAAACAATAAACATATTAACAATAAGGTAATTTGCACTGATGACAAGGGCTGCAAAAGACCTTTAATTTAAGAACCTATATGATAAAGACTTTGAGATAGAAGTGTGCTTTCATAATCAGTGATTATGTTTCATAGAAGATAATATGTGAGCTGAAGCATACATTTTAAGTAGAAGTTTCCTATGTAGCTATTTGGAAAGAGAGTTCTGCAGGCAAAGATAACAGCAAGTGTGAAGATTTCTAGATGAGAATGAACTTGAAACGTTTGATGGACTATAAACAAAGGGCATTGTGACAAGCAGGATATCCTTAAAGACTGCATTTTATTATCATGTGGCAGAGGAAATGGGAAATGTGGTTTGGTGTGGGAAGAAGGTCAAGGGCAAAAATAAAGCTGAATCTCAGAGGGGATATGTTGTAAGATCTAGGGTAAAGTATAGTTTGTATAAGTCACATCATTTTTCATTAGGTGACATCCTGTTCCAGTGAACTTCAAAGTGAACAGTGGCCTTACCTGCAATTTTAAAACAGACTAAAGCTAGCAATATAAATGAAAATGTAATGACATTGTGTAAAAGCATTGTCTTGGCCTTGCTCATGGATGGGCCAAGCCAAACCTGAGTAGTATCAATTACAGGCTTTATTTAGTTAGAGGGACTAACTGGAAAGACGTGAGCTTTTTTTTTTTTTTTTGGTAGAAAGATGAACAAATTAGGGAAGCATTGTTCACAGAAATCTGTGGGCTCTGACAGGAAAAATCTACAGTGTAATGAAGGAGTGACTCCAGAATCTAATAGAGGAAGCCAATTCACAAGCTTGTGATCCAAAAAAGAAAGGAAGTAAAAAACTGTGAGATTAAGAATAGGTTGAAACATAAGAGGAAAGATAGCTTACTACAATGGCTATGAAAGGTGAGGAGTTGGAGGTTACATCTATGTATTGTTGACTCGGCTCTCCGAAGTGACCCTGAAAATGTCAGGAGGCCTGGATGAGCAGATGAGATGATTTCACCCACGTTCAAATGTATTGATCGCTCCACTGGGAATTTTGTCTTGCCTAAAGAATGTTTACTTAAAATGAAGTATTAGGTTGATGCCATTCATTGTTTACTTTTAGCATCTGAGTTTAGCTGTTGCTCAGGAAGTTGTCTATTATGTCAACATATACATATATATTTTGTGCCTGTCGTAGATCTGACTTATATATATATATACTGTGTTAAGCGGAGCCATGACATGAATGCAGTGAATCAAATAACTATCAAATAACTTCCTGCATTATCTGAGCATTGAAAAATCTACATTTCAAAGCTATGTTAACTTTGAGTCCTGGCCAAGACCTGCTTGACGTCGTCACATTAGCTCTATTTCCATTATCTAATTATATTATGAGAAACAGAAAACATAACCAAATTGTTCAGTGGAACTGGAACATCTCACTCCAGAGAACAGCACCCACACTTATTCTGCAGTAACAGAAGGTTAGGCCCATCCAAGATTATAGCAAAGACTCAACAGGAAGGGTGATCTGAATCATTACTTCATTTCTTTTTATTGAGATAGCTTCTTTCCCTGACAAAAGGGAAATAACATTTTTAATTATTTATTTAAGAAAAAATTTTGTGTGTCCTTTCTCATGTGTCAGGGATTGTGTTAGGTGCTAGCTATATAGTTCTGAACAAAACAGACAACTTATACATATATATATCAATAAATTAAAATTAGTGATAAATTATATAAAGAAAACAAACATAATCAGCCATAGCAGGCCTCTAGCTACTCAGGCAAGCAAATAAAAGGGACCATTTTGAGTCTAAGTTTATTATTCAACTTTACTCCCCCCTGTCCAGTTAACAAAGCCCCTCCATCCTATTTCTTAACAGACTTATTTTGCTCATCAGATTTTTATGAAATGTGACAGGGCAAGGTTAATGTGAGGGAAATATATGTATGTCCTGTTTCTTATATTTTTCCAGTTGCAGCTCTTACTGTTGCCTTTTTTTTTTTAATCTTGTGATATGACCAAAAAGAAAGATTTCTTAAATTGCTATTCCAGCAATATACACTCTCATCTTAAAGATAAACCTTATACCACATATTAGTAGGAAACAGAGAACATTGGGAAAAATCAAAGCCATAGTCACTCTCAAGAAATTGACCCAGGGGCTGTATAGGAGACAATAAGTAGGAGGGGATGCTATCTGTAGATATATTCCTGACATCATATACAAAAGACAGTAGTTTTGTTGGGAGTATACTACTGTGACAGGAGAAGACAACAGACTTTTCTGCTTCACTGATCCATTGGATCCACTGATCCAAACATGGAACTACATCGAAACGGTAAACGCCAATTGTGCCAGTTTGTCCAGGGATATGACTCCAGCAACTATTCTCTTTTCTTCTTCTCTCTTGCCCCAGAGGCCACATTTCATATCTTGAAGTGGATATTTATATGTTATTGTCTTACTGGGTCTATATGCTTGACCCCAGTTACCCCTGTGTTACCATGAGATTTCCTCAAGGTTGTGTGTCTCTCTTTATTTTGGTACCTGGGGATGTCTTTGTCACTGGGACTCAACTTTACATCATTTTAAAACCTTATAAGCAATTTAAAATATTTTTAGCAGTGGGATCTGGAAGTTGGATGGCAGTTGGAGATGGTTGTCTCTATATAGTTCAGTCTACCTTGGAATGTGAACCTAAAGAAAAAGTAGTTCTGCAATAAATGCTGGAAAGAGTGTGGAGAGAAAGGAACCCTCCTACACTGTTAGTGGGAATGTAAACTGGTGCAAACACTGTGGAGAACAGTATGGAGTTTCCTTAAAAACTAAACATAGAACTACCATATGATCCAGCAGTCCCACTCCTAGGCATATATCCTGAGAAAACCAGAATTCAAAAAGATGCATGTACCCTAGTGTTCATTGCAGCACTACTTAACAATAGCCAAGACATGGAAGCATCCTAAATGTCCATCGACAAAGGAATGGATAAAGAAGATGTGGTACATATATACAGCAAAACACTACTAAGCCATAAAAAAAGTGAAATAATGCCATTGGCAGCAACATAGATACACCTCGAGATTATCATGCTAGTGAAGGAAATCAGACAGGGGAATACAAATATCATATGATACAACTTGTGGAATATAAAAATGATACAAATAAACTTATTTAAAAAAAAAATAGACCTCACAGGCTTAGAAAATTATGGTTACCTAAGGGGAAAGGTGGAGTAAATTAGGACTTTGAAATGAGCATATACACACTGCTGTTATATCAACGAGATAACTACTAAGGCCCTACTATATAGCACCGAGAATTCTACTCAATATACTGTAATAACCTATATGGGAAAAGAATTTGAAAATCAAGGGGTTTATGTATAACTGAATCACTTTGTTGTACACCTTAAAGTAACACAACATTGTAAACCAAAATATATTCCAATATAAAATAAAAATTTAAAAAGAAGAAAACAGTCTACAACCTGAAATTTTGTTACATTCATAGTAAAACAGAAATAATAATGCCAGTTTCACAGATGTTTGATTATCACAATCACATCTGAATAACTCCTACTACTTAACAAGACCCAAGGAAATAAGAGTCTTAGCATTAACTGAGTGAAGATACAGGCTGATTTGAGAAACAAAGAAAAGGAGAAACATCACAAGAGGAGTGATTTGTAATAAAGGAGGTTTATGATAAAAGAAAGATGGAAGATGCTATAAGGATCCAATTTAGAGTGACTCTAAAGTATATTTCCTTGCCAGCAAGGTATCTTAATTGATATGTCAATTCAAGGGGAAAAAATGTAAGCTATGTCTCTGAATTCCAGTGATCAAAATATATCATGAAACACATTAGTTCCTAAAAAACAGACTGAGTGTGCATTACATGGTATGTTATCATGGAATTTATGTTGGGCAATTATGTATTAAAACTAATATGCATTTGGGGAATGAGTATAGGCTAGGAGGAAAGGGAGAATCTAGTCAGGTGAATGATAACTAGAACCACATGTAAAAATTGTGATCTCTCTTGTTTTTATAGGAGTCACAGCTGAAAGCAATGAAAGAGACTGTACAACTCTGCCTCTCAACTGTTTTCCGTGATCAGCATCCTCCCCATTTGAATCCCTTCAGGCCATATCGAACTCAGATATCAGTCCCAACCATGATAACTGACAGGAGGACTGCATATGTAAGCACAACAGCCAAGGTACTTTCTTGACTTCGATCTGTATTATCATCAAAGTGAATCCAAGTAAGATAGCAAATTCATTGAAAAATCAGGATGTAAACGGGAGATAGTAACCCAGTTTGTAAAGTCTTCATAGTCACTTGGAGAATGTTGGAAAACAAATTTTCTTTATAAGAGAACAAAGTGTTTCTTAGGCAGAATTATTATTATCATCAATATTTTACAATATTATCAGAAAATATCTTGAATTATATTCCCGTTTTCACCAGGGGGTTTATTATGGAAAATACTTTCTTCTAGGGTATAACCACCAGCCTTACAAAAGTGGATACATTTCTTCAGAAATTAAGCCTATAGTTCTCAACACTGTAACTGTACATTAGAATCCCTTGGGATAGTTATTAAAAAAAAAAAAAAAGTCTTAATACTTGGAGCTCACCTCAGACAAATTCTTCCTGGTTTGGCTCCAGTCATCATTAGTTTTTAAGAGCTCCCTAGGGGATTAAGAGGGCTTCCCTGTGGCTCGGGGGGGAATCCACCTGTTAATTCAGGAGACATGGGTTCCATCCCTGGGTTAGGACGATCCCCTGGAGAAGGAAATAGAAAATAGAAACCCACTCCAGTATGCTTGCCTGGAAAATCCCATGGACAGAGGAGCCTGGTGGCCTACAGTCCATGGGGTTTCAAAAGAGTTGGATGCAACTTAGCAACTTAAACAACAAGAATTTAAGCAAATCCCTGCCATCACTCTACTCTATACAGGACAAAAGAGGGCATTTCAGTTCCACTTTTGTTTCAATCATCAGAACCTTCAGTTTGCAAGCTATACTTTTAAATAAATACTGACAATCTGAAATTGTTATTAAAGAAAGAAGTTTAGTTTCAGGCCGTATACTTGAAGGTGCAATTCTTTTATCATTTGCCTCAGGATCCCTTGCTGTTGAAATAAATGCTATAGAGAGGAGTCCAACTTCTAAAGCAAATCCATGGTGGGCTAGAGGATGGTGGGCAAAAATTCCTGAGGACCACTGTTACAAATACCTACCGATACAGTACATCTGGGGATGTGGCCAATCTGTAGATGAGGGAAATGCTATTTTCAGGATGGAGAGTCAAAATTAAGTAAAACAAAATAAATCTACTGTTTTGTTTTTTTCCTGTAATGGGTTGATTTCTCAAAAACAGATTAATCTGTGTAACCTTCTTTTTCTTGTAAAATCATTTGAAATAAGTCTTTCCATTTTATATTATCTTCTTTGTTTTTATTATGTAATGAAGGATCTCAAAAAATTTAGGCCAATATTTTTCACCTTTACATCTCTCTGATCCTCCTTTGAAAACAGTGGTCTTTGTTTGTTTGTTTTGTTTAATTTAACCAAACTCAGGAAAGAAAGTTGCATAACAATATATTTTTACATTTTAAAAAATCCCTGGTAAATGTATTGAAGCAGATTATTGGTTAAGTGTGGAGCTACCTGACACAATCTCTGCCACCTATCAGAAAGCCACATACTCCCTCCACTTCAGGTTAGTTTAAGGGAGAAGCATAGATTCAACCGTATTAAGTCCAGTGACTTTGAGCAAAGCAGCTTTGTGATTTTATGGGCACATGACACTTGTCTCCAACTTAAAGTATATTTAATAGGGCTCTTTATGACCCTGAATATATGGAAGAAATTACTGATTGTTACTTTAACTGACTTGTTAATAAATATGTATCCTGTCATTGAAATAATACATATGTATTATTATTTTTCTAGGTTTATCACAGGAAAACACAGGAAGCATTTAGATGCATGTAGTTTAGAGAATGCTTATTTTTTTTTAAAAATAATAACATATCTAATTATTTAAGATAAAGTTCAATAAATCTAAGTTGATATACCATAGAGCATTCTGTTTTACAAATTAGCATTAAAAGCCTCTCTGGCATTTTTCTTTTGCTTATATTATTTATCTTTTCAAATATGGTGGCAATTGTATTTTATGTACATGTGTGTGTGCTTTGTTCACTTAAGCAGCTCCTATCCTTTGGAACTCTAGATTCAGATGTGTATATATTTCCTTTTCTCCTTTGCCTTTCACTTCTTAGTCACTCAGTCATGTCCAACTCTTTGTGACCCATTGGACTGTAGCCTGCCAAGCTCCTCAGTCCATGGGATTCTCCAGGCAGCAATACTGAGTGGGTTGCCATGCCCTCCCCCAGGGGATCTTCCTGACACAGGAACTGAACACGCATCTCCTGTGTCTCCTGTATTGCAGGCAGATGCTTTACCTGCTGAGTCATTGGGGAAGCCCTATTTATTTATTCTTGGGACTTGAATCTCTGTGCAGGTACCTCACAGATAATATTTGAAAAATCCTGAATAATAAAACGTGATCTGTGGTGTATGTAGGAGAAGTAAACTTTTCAGTCATGGAACAATTTTTATCCAAAATGTTAACTTTTAAATGAGGACCTCAAACTACTAAGTCTTTGGAGTTGGCTAATTATAGTCTTGGGGCTTCCCTGGTGGCTCAGTGGTAAAGAATCTGCCTGCAATGTTGGAGATCCAGGTTCGATCCCTGGGTCACGAAGATCCCCTGGAGAAGGAAATGGCAACCCACTCCTGTATTTTGACCTTGAGAATTTCATGGACAGAGGAACCTGGCAGGCTACAGTTCATGATCACAAAGAGTCGGACACGACTGAATGATTAACACACAATTATAGCCTCAGTGATATTATGTGGCCAAGAGGGAGCTGTGAGACCATCATATCACTTAACCTCTCTGTGCCTCAGTTTCCTCAGTGCCTATCTCAGGTCATTGTTGTGACATGAGCATTACAAATCATAAATTTTCTTAATTTCCTTGATACACGTGATATTAATTCAGTTCAGTAGCTCAGTCATGTCCAACCCTTTGCAACCCCATGGACTGCAGCACACTAGGCTTCCCTGTCCATCACCAACTCCTGGAGCTTACTCAAACTCATGTCCATCAAGTCAGTGATGCCATCCAACCATCTCATCCTCTGTCATCCCCTTCTCCTGCTTCAATCTTTCCCAGCATCAGGGTATTTTCCAGTGAGTCAGTTCTTTGCATCAGGTGGCCAAAGTATTGGACTTTCAGCTTCAGCATCAGTCCTTCCAGTGAATATTCAGGACTGATTTCAGTTAGGATGGACTGGTTGGATTTCCTTGCGGTCCAAGGGGCTCTCAAGAGTCTCATCCAACACCACAGTTCAAAAGCATCAATTCTTTAGTGCTCAGCTTTTTTATAGTCCAACTATCAAGTCCATACATGACTACTGGAAAAACCATAGCTTTGACTAGTGCAACAAGAGACGGACCCAGACTTGCCTGTGAGTGTCCAGGAGTCTCCAGCAAAGGCGTGGGCCAGCAGTGGCCTGCTGCATGGTCAGGGGCACTGAGTGCAGCGATGCGTGCATGGGACATTTTGAAGGAGATCACCATTATCTTCATTACCTCCACTATAGTTTGGCCTCAGGAAAAACAACAGGAAGGGAACACAGTTCTGGCCACCAACAGAAAATTGGATTAAAGATTTACTAAGTTTAACTTATATGTAGAATACATCATCACCCCGCTCCAGTACTCTTGCCTGGAAAATCCCATGCGTGGAGGAGCCTGGTAGGCTGCAGTTCATGGGGTCGCAAAGTATTGGAAATGACTGAGTGACTTGACTTTCACTTTTCACTTTCATGCATTGGAGAAGGAAATGGCAACCCACTCCAGTGGTCTTGCTTGGAGAATCCCAGGGACGGGGAACCTGGTTGGCTGCTGTCTATGGGGTCGCGCAGAGTCAGACACGACTGAAGAGACTTAGCAGCAGCAGCAGCAGCAGAGTACATGATGAGAAATGCTGGGCTGGAAGAAGCACAAGCTGGAATCAAGATTGCCAGGAGAAATATCAATAACCTCAGATACGCAGATGACACCACCCTTATGGCAGAAAGTGAAGAGGAACTAAAAAGCCTCTTGATGAAAGTGAAAGTGGAGAGTGAAAGAGTTGGCTTAAAGCTCAACATTCAGAAAATGAAGATCATGGCATCTGGTCCCATCACTTCATGGGAAATAGATGGGGAAACAGTGGAAACAGTGTCAGATTTTATTTTTGGGGGCTCCAAAATCACTGCAGATGTTGACTGCAGCCATGAAATTAAAAGACGCTTACTCCTTGGAAGGAAAGTTTTGACCAACCTAGATAGCATATTCAAAAGCAGAGACATTACTTTGCCAACAAAGGTCTGTCTAGTCAAAGCTATGGTTTTTCCAGTAGTCATGTATGGATATGAGAGTTGGACTGTGAAGAAAGCTGAGAGCTGAAGATTTGATGCTTTTGAACTGTGGTGTTAGAGAAGACTCTTGAGAGTCCCTTGTACTACAAGGAGATCCAACTAGTCCATTCTAAAGGAGATCACTCCTGGTGTTCTTTGGATGCTAAAGCTGAAACTCCAGTACTTTGCCCATCTCATGCAAAGAGTTGACTCGTTGGAAAAGACTCTGATGCTGGGAGGGATTGGGGGCAGGAGGAGAAGGGGACGACAGAGGATGAGATGGCTGGATGGTATCACCGACTCGATGGACATGAGTTTGAGTGAACTCCAGGAGTTGGTGATGGACAGGGAGGCCTGGTGTGCTGCAATTCATGGAGTCAGACACGACTGACTGTCTGAACTGAACTGAAGCATGGCCCTGCCCATCAGAACAAGACCCAGTTTCCCCTTAGTCAGTTTGCCCCATTTGCCTTGTCTAATTCAATGAATCCATGAGCCATGCCATGTAGGGCCACCCAAGACAGATGGGTCATGGTGGAGAGTTCTGACAAAACATGGTCCACTGGAGAAGCGAATGGTAAACCACTTCAGTATTCTTGCTTTGAGAACCCCCTGCACATTATGAAAAGGTGAAAAGATAGGACATTGAAAGGTGAACTCCCCAGGTTGGTAGGTGCCCAATATGCTACTGGAAATCAGTGGAGAAAGAACTCCAAAAACAATGAAGAGATGGAGCAAAAGCAAAAATAGCACCCAGTTGTGAATGTGACTGGTGATGGAAGTAAAGTCCGATGCTGTAAAGAGCAATATTGCATAGGAACCTGGAATGTTAGGTCCATGACTCAAGGCTAATTGGAAGTGGTCAAACAGGAAATGGCAGAGTGAACATTGACATCTTAGAAATCAGCAAACTAAAATGGACTGGAATAGTTGAATTTAATTCAGATGATCATTATATCTACTACTGTGGGGAGGAATCCCTTAGAAGAAATGGAGTAGCCATCATAGTCAACAAAAGAGTCTGAAATGCAGTACTTGGGTGCAATCTCAAAAATGACAGAATGTTCGTTTCTGAGGCAAACCATTCACTATCACGGTAATCCAAGTCTATGCTCCAACCAGTAATGCTGAAGAAGCTTAAGTGGAACGGTTCTGTGAAGACCCACAAGACCTTCTAGAACCCACACCCAAAACAGATGTCCTTATCATTATAGGGGACTGGAATGCAAAAGTAGGAAGCCAAGAGATATCTGGGGTAAAATTTGGAAAATTTGGCCTTGGAGTACAAAATGAAGCAGGGCAAAAGCTAATGGAGTTTTGCCAAGAGAACACACTGCTCATAGCAAACACCCTATTCCAAAAACACAAAAGAAGACTCTACACATGGGACGTCACCAGACAGTCAATACCAAAATCAGATTGATTATATTCTCTGCAGCCAAAGATGGAGAAGCTCTATACAGTCAGGAAAATGAAGACTAGGAGCTGACTGTGGTGGCTCAGATCATGAACTCCTTATTGTCAAATTCAGACTTATAAGAAAGTAGGGAAAACCACAAGATCATTGAGGTATGACCTAAATCAAATCCTTTATGATTATACATGTGATATATGACTGTTATAATCTACATTTTAAAAAAATCTTTGCCTCTTCTTTGAAAAGTATATTTGAATGGTTTTTCATGAAATCTGTAAAACAAATCCAAGTAAGCAATTTTTAACCTACATATGGAAAAAAAGCAAAATTATCCCCAAAATGTCATTTTGTTTTTATTTTTTCGAGAAGATTAGATAATGCAGACAGGTTTTTATTGCTTCATGTATGTGGGTATATATGTTTCTACATGAATCCAATAGACATATGCACTTCACATACAAATTATATACTCACTGTGGATTTTAAAATCTGCAGATTTCATTAATTGAGAAGTACAATATTATGAGAATTTACTGATGAAAGATTAAAAAATAATTTACATGTTGGTACTTTTTAAAAATTCTGGAGCATATCTGCTACATAGTCATTTAGACCCACAGCTTAAATTTCTGCTGAAGAAACAATCAGGTTTTAAAACAGTGAATTCTCCAGCGGTCTGCTGGAGATGGCTGATACATACCTTTAAAAGCTGGTTATACAAATTTTCAGAGTTTATAGTGGAGAAGGCAATGGCACCCCACTCCAGTACTCTTGCCTGGAAAATCCCATGGATGGAGGAGCCTGGTAGGCTGCAATCCATGGGGTCGCTAAGAGTCAGACATGACTGAGCGACTTCACTTTCACTTTTCACTTTTATGCATCGGAGAAGGAAATGGCAACCCTGGTGGGCTGCCGTCTCTGGGGTCGCACAGAGTTGGACACGACTGAAGCAACTTAGCAGCAGCAGCAGCAGCATTTACAATAAGTAAATTATACTAAAAGCAAATATCAGTATCAAAACTAATATATCATTGCTGATATCTCTAAAGCTACTATGTAAATATATTTTTCTAAGACTTCCTAATTTTGAAATTTTGATCAACTAACCCCTTAGATTGTGCTCCCATAGATATAAAATGAAGACAATAACAGCACAACCTTATCGAATTGTTGTGAAGATTAAGAAAATTAACATAGAGCATTTAGTATATGTAATAGTGTCTCATACTGGAAAACAGTCAATAAATGTTCAAAATAAGTACTATTAATATATGTGGAAATGAAAATAATACTTGGAGAAGATTTTTGGTAGGATATTAATTTAAACAAAAAATACCTAGTTTCACTGTGCAGACTCAAGAACACATTCAAATAAGTACAGCTGCAATTTTTTAGCATAAAAGTATGGATGAGGGAGGAGGTGGGAACGGCCGTGGCTGCCGGCCGAGGTGACTCGGGGCAGGCCATCCTGCAGGTGGCCGGCCTCTAGGGCGGCCTGTGCGCAGTCTGCAGCCGTGCCCTGGGCCTGGGGCTCCTGTCAGCCGCGCAGTGTTCCCAGTGCGCTGCAGCTCAGGCCAGCCCGCCAAGGGCGCCAGCGGCAGCGGGGTCAGAAAGGTGCTCGAGGCCAACCCCTTCTACGACCGCTACTGCAAAAAGATCCAGCAGTTGTGCAGGTCTGACCCAGCTGCTTTTGAGTCCTGACTAGAGAAGCGCAGTGAGTTTAGCATGCAGCCAGTGGGGCACTCCAAGCAAGGGGACTTTATCACATGTGTGGAACAGAAGACACTGGGGAAACAGCCTGTGAGCCGAAGATTCACTAAGGACAAGTCTCTCAGTTCAATCTTCAACACTGAGATGGTGAAAGACAAAATTGCTGAAGAAATAAAACATTTGGCACAGTATTTTGCAGCAAAAGATAACAGTCTACACAGTTATTCCTAAAGAAAAGTTTGATTTGATTTGGAACCGGGCTTAGTCCTGTCCAACATTTCTGTGTGGCCTACCAAGAAGGGAAGGTTATGAGTTTTTTGTCCGGCAATGGACAGGTACTGAACTCCACTTCACTGCACTTACAAATATTCAGATCCCAGGGGAAGCTGCGGCCAGTCAGCTGATTTTATATCACTCCCCTGAACTTAAGGAAGAAAGTGGTATAGTGCTAATGACAGCAGAAATGGATTCCACATTTCTGAATGATGCTGAGGCACAATGCATGGCCAACCTTCTATGCCACTGATCGAGAAGAGACCTACAGGTTAGGGGATATCTTTAACTTCAGACCCAGTGAGTTCAAATGTCTGTCACCACAGAGTTGAAGCAAAGTGGACTTGGAGCCGAACTGAAATGTTCTCAGAACCAGGATAAGACTAAGGGCTGTCAGGTTGGCTTATAGAATTTTCTACTCAGCCCTGGATGGTCCTGAGCCTATTTACCCCTTGAACTCTCTGAGGCTCAGTATTGATAATAAGGAGTTGCCCTCTGTGCTTATTGCAAGAAGTAACATGGATGTGAGCCCTGTTACTTGATATTCAGGAACAAAGATACCCAAACATTCTGATTACTATCTCCCAGCATACTTGAAGCATCCTTTTCAAGTGTTTGAGATCACATCCAGAGACAATCAAGGATGCACAAGATGGTTGACTTGATCTTATGCACTGTAGGAGTATATCTGCTCTCTGGCCATTCTGACTGTGCAGCTACCAACAGTTAGTTCCTCACTTTTATAAACTGTGACAGGATAGTAAGCTTGAAGACCTGCTGTAGTTAGATGTGGTCTTTGCGTACTCTTCCCACTTGGCTGGCCAAAGGCATAACCCAGGTATCCTGTTAGACCCTATAACAACCACATATTGTCATCAGGATTAAGAGTCTATCTAGATGCTCCAAGAATTGCTGTTAGTGTAGCTGGTTTGGAGAAACAGTAGAATTCAGTAATATTAAATGCACAGGTACAGTGCCTGCTGCCTGCGTATTTTTAATCCATAGTTTGTGACACCTGATTTTTTGCCCGTTGGAAGCTGTGTATTTGGAGGGGCTGAATTGTTGCAGTATAAAGAAATCAACTATTTTGTAAAGAGAGGATCAATCCAGATTTGCTTTTTGTTTTCTAAACAACTCTAAACCATGCCAGTATTATATTAATAGAAAAGGTAGGCAGAAGCAAATGTACCCTATTGTGTGTGGGGAAAATGTAGCAATAAAATAAAATCTGGCTTATAAAAAAAAAGTATGGATGAATCCTCACAATACATTTAATGTCAGTGATCACAATAGTAAATGTCATAAAGAAAGAATATCAAAAGACAGCAGAAGTGAGAAGCAATTCAGAAAAGTACTGTAGATAAAAAAACTGATGAAATTATGTTATGAAAGCTCATTATTTCGTTTCCATTCCAGGGAGTCACCATCTTCTATCTTTGTTTTTCTTTCCACGCAATTCAAAGTCAACTTTAGCTGCAGTTGACATTGGTAAAGGTCACAGCTGTGGCATCAACTTAATTGGACAAGGATGATTTGTTAATTTTTTTCCAGTTTGGTAGAAATGCCAAAGTCATTTTAGGGCAACAGGCAACAGTGGCCCTGTTCAGGAGCTTAAAGGTATCCAAGTGAAAATCGCATTCTGCTTGGTGCCTGGAGGTTTAAAGCAAGGTGAATTTGTTTTCCCTGTTTGTTTTTTTTTCTGCCAAAAATCTGTTGCAAAGTAATTTCTGACTCTCAAAGAAGTGCACCTGGAATTACCATAGACCAAAGGGTCTCAATCGAGATTGCACTTTTCTAATCATTGGGAGCTTTGCTCATACCTGATGCCGATATTTTCAATTCTATTGTACTCCAGTAGAAGCGCAGGGTAGCTCTGGAGATTATTTGAAGCTCCCAGATTATTCATGTTTACAGCCAAGGTTGAGAGGTATTAAAATCTTTACTGTAGGAATAGGAAAAGACTCTCCCGGGTAGCTCACTTGTAAAGAATCCACTTGCCAATGCAGGAGACACGGGTTCAATCCCTGGAGGAGGAAATGGCAACCTACTCCAGTATTCTTGCCTGGAAAATCTCATGGACAGAGGAGCCTGGCAGGCTACAGTCCTTGGGTTCTCAAAGAGTCAGGCATGATTTAAAAACTAAACAACACAATGCAGAAATAAGCTTGTTCTTTCCCCCTACTTTCCTGCTTCTGAAAGAGATTTCCCAACTAGCCCAAAGGTTTTCAGTTTTAGAAAGATCTGTTTTTCTACCAGCTCTCTGTCCTTAGCTAACCATTTAGTTACTTGTAGTACCAACCAGCTGTTCATGTTCTTTCCATGCTACAGAAATATGTTTTATATCTTTGTATGCCCAGGGTTATTGTGAGAATAAAAATGAAAACATGAGTCTAAAATATTTGCATAAAATATAACATTACATAAAAGGAATTTTGTTTGGGTTTCATTTTTGGTCTTAGGAGATCATAATTGCTTTTTTAATTACTTCCCGGTAGATGTGGCATATTTGTGGCAAGGAAATTAAGTTTAAGTTTAAATTATATAATGTTTTACATGTTACTCTATGAACATATATATTACATATACACATAAATATTTTAAACTAACACTATAAATTATAAGATATATATTTAATATCAGTTCAGTTCAGTCGCTCAGTCATGTCCAACTCTTTGCAACCCCATGAACCACAGCACGCCAGGCCTCCCTGTCCATCACAACTCCTGGAGTCCACCCAAACCCATGTCCATTGAGTCAGTGATGCCATCCAACCATCTCATCCTCTGTTGTCCCCTTCTCCTCCTGCCCTCAATCTTTCCCAGCATCAGGGTCTTTTCCGAGGAGTCAGCTCTTCGCATCAGGTGGCCAAAGTATTGTTTAATATGGTAAAGATAAAAATGGAAACAACAAAGGCCTCTTAATGCTTTTTTTTTATTACTGGTGTGCATATTTGTACCTTGAAATAGTCTGAAGCCAAATTCTCATTTACTCTTCATCCTTGGTACATGTATGCTGTAATAAAATATTACATAGAGAAATTGATTATTTGAATATCTCTATGAACTTATTTTAAAGACATTTTAGCTTCATGAGGATATAATTCATTTAATCCTTCTGAAATTAAAATAGGAACAAGACATTTTTGATAATGTTAATATACATAAGTTTAGGAAAGCATACTGATATTCAGAGAAAATGCTACTGAATATCTTTTATGTAAAGAATGACCACCAGTTTGCATTTTCCTTTCTTTTCTTTTATAATTGAGAGTTTATTGGTTGTACACATTTCTTAATGTATGAACTGAAATTTTAAAAGGCATGTAGTTATAATTTCTTTTAAACAGTTATTCCAGTGACTTTCCAGCCTGACATTTGGAAGCAAATTTTTCTTAAGAGTATATCAAGTACCAATATCTTCAAATTTTGATAAACTATTACATAAGTCTCACTAATTAGCAGTTTAGTATCATATGCACTACAGATTCAAATTTTCAATCTTTTACAGCACAGTAACAAAGTTACTAGGGAAATTAGATTACTGTCACCAAGGATGTTATAGAGAACATGTCATTCTGACAGGAGCCACAATCAAAGAGTGATTTTCTGTAGGAAACCACTATATTAAGAAAACATAAGAATAGAAGTAATGTAAATGTCTTTACATTATGCATTATGCCTTACTATGTCAAGGCATAGTCAATGCACAACTGTAACTATAAATTGTCATTTAGTATGCTAAGCATTATAGGATATAAAAGCTACTGCCCTACCTATAGATATTTAACACTCAAGACTATCAAAACCTCCCATATTTAACATGTTGCTCTTTTCTGGTTGTACCAAAACAAACAAAAAAACCACCACCAATGGCAACCAGCAATGAGTTAACCTCTTAAAAATGAAGCATTTACACTAAAAAAAAAAAAAAATGTGATAAGGTGAAATTGCCTCCTTCTTAAAAATGTTTCTAGAGCTACTAAAAAAAAGGTTGTATTTGCAAAATAATTGATGAAAATATTCACTTGGATTATACTTAGAAGGGAGATGGGAACCAGTGATTAGATGTGGTAAGTACATGTGGACTTGGGTGCTTTAGTTGTGTCCAAATCTTGGTGACCATATGGACTGTAGCCTGCCAGACTCCTCTTGTCCATAGGATTCTCCAGGCAAGAATACTATAGTGGTTTGCCGTGCCCTCCTCCATGGGATTTTCCAGACCCAGGAATCAAACCCAGGTCTCCTGTGTCTCCAGAATTACAGGTGTATTCTTTACCCAGTGAGCTCCCTGGGAAGCCCCATACGGTATTAATCAGACTTGGCCTCTTTCTACCTACTTCATGAGATACTGGACTCTCCTTTTTAGTTTCTCTGTTTTCCACAGTTAAATCTTCTTTGTTATTATGGTTAGTCACTTGAGGCTCTTTATCCTTTTCTTTGCACCTTTTTTTGTGTGTGTGTGTGAAGATTCATCCTTTCTGGCTGCCTTTTTACTTTATTTACACTTTCGTGGTAGAAGGTTAAACGACACCATCATCACTCTCCTCTTGTGATACTTGATCACAACTCCCCTTGACAGATCAGACCTTCCTCTTGGGCATCCTGGTGATGACAGCTCCTGCCGTCATCCTGGGCCTGGACGGCAGGGCCACTGCCACTCCTCAAACTGCCTGAGAGGCTGGGTTATTATATTACACAACAGAGGTGGTGGGAGAACCACCGGATGACTTGTTCCATTTTCTTGCCCTGTATTTTTATTAGAATTTCTTGGATGCTCATCAGATGGTATTGACTTTCATGGTATTTTCAAAGATAAAGTTATTTTAAAGATGTGTTGCTTCTCATCGCCAGTTGGCTATTCATAAGTAAGACAGCCTTCAACCTCCTGTCCATTAATTATCAATACAAGATTTATATATTTTTAAACTATAAATTCTAAACTAACCTTTGTCTCTTTAGATGCAGTAAAATCTTAATCCTTAAAAAAAAAAAAACTATAAGAGATATTTCCTTGTAACGCTTGCAAAAGGAAAGGACATCTATATGGAATTTAATCAATTTGGTTGTTTGCTCTTTAGCAGCTCAGTTGTATTCAATTCTTTGCAACCCCTTGGACTGTAGCCCACCAGGCTCCTCTGTCCATGGAATTCTCCAGGCAAGAATACTAGAGTGGGTTGCCATTTGTTTCTCCCGAGGATCTTTCTGACTCAGGGATTGAATCCACTGCATGGGCAAGCAGATTCTTTACCACTGAGCCACCAGAGAAGCCCTTAATCAGCTTCCTGTGATCATTTTATTGACAGTATTTCCTTTTTTCTCACTGGTGGAATTCATTCACTTGAATATCTTGCAGTCACTTAGAATCTACTAGAAGTTTTTTTAACATGGGAAACCTGATGAGATTCTAGTTTTAAGAAGGTAATTCCAGTTGTAACACAGAAAGATGAGGATAAGATAATAGAAACAAAGTTATTGGGAGAATAATATTCTTGATAAGAGCAATGAGACACTAGCAGCAGGAAAGGAACAGGGAATGAATTTGAGAAATGCAAAGGACATAAAATTTTAAGGGAAATGTGAGAAAGTGAAGGTGGGAAGACTAGATGATTATGCTAAGGAAATTAGCTAAGAAGAGAAGGGACAAATCTTTGGGGGACTTAGTAGGATGGCAGGAGATTATGTATATTTTTAGTAAGATATAGAGTAAAGAATGCAAAAAAGGTAATGAAGACAAAGTTTGAAATATGTAATAAGGATTTAAAATTCAGAAGCAGCATTAAGGAATATGAATATGATCACAAGGTGAAGACTTGGACGTGGAATAAAGACATACCAGCTTCTGAGAGGAGAGATACGTTGGAAAAGATGAAGGTGTGGATGAATCTTTATGTAGATGGACAGGAGTTCAAAAAGAATAATATATCCCATGACCTACAGTTTTCCAATGAAAATTTGATCCTTAGCAGGCCTATACTTCTTCCCAATAATCCTTTTCAGGCATTAGCAAGTTCCATTAGGTGTGTGTCCTGAATTTGCAGGCTTCTCTCTTTAACATTGCTGTCCTGGAAACCTGTGTTGGCATCTGTGACTAAACATCAGATACCCAGTGCCAAGAATCATGTGTGTGAGCACAGAATTTGGAATTCAACAGACCGATTGTAAATCCTGGATTTAGCCAGTTATTTGTAAAATGTTGGAAACTGAACCAAAGACTGTGGTTATTCTTTTTGTGAAATAGAGCTAGCAATATAAAACAATGAGCCTAATTAACTAAAAGGCTAAATTTATAGCATAAAACCTGGCATGTAGTGTATCTAGTGTTTAAGAGCACAGATATTAAAGCCAAAATGTCTGGATGTGAATTTGTGCTCTGCCCCTCCTCAGCTGTGTAACAGACACAACTTTTAAACCAATTCGCTCCTAGTAATATGGGAATAATAGTACCATTTTCTTCAAAAGGTTGCTGTAAGGATAAGCTGTATATTATTATTTTTAAGCTTATTTGGTCTCATAAGATATTATTTTGTGTCCTTCTCTACCAAAGTGTCCATCACACAGTTCTACATAGAGGTTCCATTCCCAGGGATGGAATTCACGTCGCCTGCATTGGCAGGCAGATTCTTTACCACTGGAGCTACCTGGGAAGCCCTGTATGTAGTGTATACACTACAAAATGATTAACACAATAAGTCTAGGTACCATGCAATTAACTGGCCATCTTCACACCCCATGCCCTTCCACTGGCAACCACCAATCTGTTTTCTGTATCTGTAAGTGTGTTTGTTTTCATTTTTTTAAAAGATTTGCAGACTTCAAATGCAAGAGAGATCATATGGTAATTGGTATTTGTCTTTGTCTGGCTTAATTTCACTTAGTGTATTGTCCTCAAGGTCCATCCATGTTGTTTTCAATGGCAAGATTTTATTATTTTGTGTTCAAATAAAATTGCACTGTATTATTGTTGTTCAGTTGCTAAGTCATCTCTGACTCTTTGCAACCTTTGCATGATAGGACTGCAGCTAGCCAGGCTTTCCTGTCCTTCACTATTTCCCAGAGTTTGCTCAAATTCATGTCCATTGAGTTGATAATGCTATCTTACCATCTCATCCTCTTCCACCCTTTTTCCTTTTGCCTTCAATCTATCCCAGCATCAGGGTCTTTTCCAAGGAGTCAGCTCTTCACATTACATGGCCAAAATATTGGGGCTTTAACATCAGTCCTTCCAATGAATATTCAGGGTTGATATTCTTTAGGATTGACTGGTTTGGTCTTGCAGTCCAAGGAACTCTCAGTATTCCCCAGCATCACTATTTGAAAGCATTAATTCTTCAGCACTCAGTCCAAGTTAAGTAGTTACCACATCTTGGTTATTGTAAATAAATAATGCTGTGATGACTTTAGGGGTGTGTATATCTATATATCTCTACAAGTTAGTGTTTTTAAACTTTTTTTTGGAATAAGAGCCTCTCTAATACTTTGAGCTGATATCTTATTATGGTTTTGATTTGCATTTCCCCTATAGTTATGATTAACAGCTTCTCATTTGCCTGTTGACCATCTGTATATCTTCTTTAGAAAAATGTCTGTTTAGACTCATTGAACATTTTTTATTGAATTGTTGGGTTTTCTTGCTGTTGAGTTGTTTGAGTTCTTTATATAAAAGTTCATTCAAGTTTTTCTGTAACAGCTTTCAGGAAAACCCAAATAAATTTTCTGGCCAACCCAGTGATTTTGGATACTGACCCATTATAGGATATATTATAATGGATGTACAGCACACTCACAAGTACTCAACTAGTGTTAGCTTCTCATGGTAGGCAAGAGATTATCAACTGAGCTGATATTTCCATTATATTAAAAAATTAAAATCATTGATGCTTTTGGAAATTTGCCGATAATGCCACTAAATGTCACATCATGGCTGATGGTTTAATTCAGAACAGCAGACTCCTGGAGGGTGGAGGCTGGGGCCTATCTTCATTATTAGAGTTCCTCTAATAATAATATGCTCATCACAATATATTGTGCACATGCGTGCTCAGTTGTGTCCAGCTCTTCCTGACCCCATGGAATGTAGCGCACCAGGCTCCTCTGTCCATGGGAATTTCCAGGCAAGAATACTGGAGTAGGTTGCCATTTCTCCTGCCAGAAGATCTTCACAAACCAGGGAACCAATCTGGGTCTACTGTGTCTCCCACCTTGTAGGAGGACTCTTTACCACTTGAGCCATCAGGGAAGCCAAGCTCATCACAATATACTGTGACTAACAGCAACTGTTAGATGGATGAACAAACAAATGAATAATAAATGAGGGATTTTGCAAAGAGAATGATCCCACATTAGCCAAAACAGTGTGTCCATGAGCAATCATATTTGTCTCTAAGGCTGTTCATATCCATAAAATAATTCTATCATGGAGAGTAAACATATTCATTTTCATGACAGCAGTGGCTATGAATTTTCATATTAGACATATGTGCTTTTCATATTTCAGCATTAGTCATGAGTACACTGTGAATTTCAGTATCCACCATAGGAACAGCTTTACCTTAGTACTTTCTTCTACTTATGTGAATTATCCCATTTGAGGCTACAGTAGTGTCAACGGAAAAGTAAGCAGGAAGTTCTGGCCATTTAGTTTCCAATAGTTTGTAAAATATTCTAATTTTATTTTAAAATAAAACATAAAAGCTGTGAATGCCTATGACTGTCCTTTTTTATGGATGATGATACAACAGCTGTATTTAAGTTATCTGAGACATACCAAAACTTTTTTTTTTTACAGTTTTATTTTTTTAAATAAAAAATCTTATTGTCCAGACCTTGATTAAAATACAGAATATGGCTAGTGAATTCATTGAATCCCTGTGAGCTTTTAATTTTGCCACTGCTCATTCTCTAAGGCTAAATTTACTACCAGGCTGTAATCTATTCCAGAATCATTCCCGATGTAGTTAAAATGTGTATTGGACAACACTCAATATCACCTGTGGCACCTTGGTATCGAAGGATGTAGATAACAGGGATGTTCGCTGGTTGCTTTTAAAAAGACACAGGAGCAGAATTTCCTACTCTCTTTCTACAAAATTGACCATTTCTAAAACTGGAATTCATCTTACTTTCATAGATTAGGGATTCAGTTTCCCATTAATACTGGAATCAGGGTCCTTCCATGAATGCCAACCTGCTTTACTGAGCACTTAAGAAATCCTGAGTGATGTTTCCCAGGTCTCTCAATGGGCAAAAAGCAACATCCTCCTACTCCCTACATCTCCTTGAATCTGTGACTGAATAAGATAGTGTAATGATAATGGTGCTTTCACTACCTGCTGCCAGTAATGCTGTTTCACCTGACTGATAGAAATCCGTCCCTGCCAACCTCCAGAGAAGGCAATGGCACCCCACTCCAGTACTCTTGCCTGGAAAATCCCATGGACAGAGGAGCCTGGTAGGCTGCAGTCCATGGGTGGCTAAGAGTCCGACACAACTGAGCGACTTCACTTTCACTTTTCACTTTCATGCATTGGAGAAGGAAATGGCAACCCACTCCAGTGTTCTTGCCTGGAGAATCCCAGGGACGGGGGAGCCTGGTGGGCTGCCGTCTATGGGGTCAGACAGAGTTGGAAACGACTGAAGCAACTTGGCAGCAGTAGCTGCCAACCTCCCCACACAGTTGCCCAACTATGCCTGAAATTGTCACACCCATTTGACATTATAAATACTGGACCCTTGTCTAGAGCCACTCTTCACAATTAGGAAGGTGTTGCTCTCTCCCTGAATTGTTGGTCCTCACTTCCTCTTCATCATTCCTGCTGATGCTGATGAACTCCAGCAATGGCCCAGTAGAATCTCAAACTGCATTGCATGGCACTGAGACAATCAGAAACATGGCCTTTGTCTCATTAAGCTTTTACTTTGTGGCTCAGTTGGTAAAGAATCAGCCTTCAATACAGGAGACCCGGGTTCGATTTCTGGGTTGGGAAGATCCCCTGGAGAAGGAAATGGCAACCCACTGCAGTATTCTTGCCTGGAGAATCCCTTGGACAGAGGAGCTTGGTGGGCTACAGTCCACGGGGTTGCAAAGACTTGGACACGACTGAGCAATGGACACCTCACTTTCCATGATGTTAAAAACAGACCTCCTCTAGCTTCTCTATATGCTTAATATTTCATTGGCACAAAATAGATATTTTAATTTTCAACATTAAAATATGTGAAAAAAAAAATTCACTAAGACCGCCTGATTTCCTTTTATTTTTTTTGTCACTTTTTGCCATTTGCTTGTGCTTTGAGATACTCATATTTTGAACATATGTATGGTAGCCAAAATTTTGTCATACTTATATGTTCAAAGACATAAGGTCATCCAATGATAACCATTTGTAATGTTAATTATTTTATTATGAAATTAATGTATATTTGTCATGACAATTTTAGCAATTAATGTTACTAGTAAATAGACTAATAGTAGCTGGTATTTTTATTGAGTTGTACTATACCCATATGAACTTATTTGATACTCACAAGTCTCTAAAAGACATTATCCTCATTAATTTTTTTTTTCTTTTGAAATGACTTTAGATTTAGAAAAACATTAAGATGGTACAGAGAGTTCCTATATTTCCTTTACATCCTTTAATGTTAACATCTTATATAGCCATGACATAGTTATCAAAACTAAGAAATTGGCAATAGTATAATACCATTACCAAACTACAGACCTAACTTGGGTTTCACCAGGTTTTCTAGTTGTTGTTGTTTTTTTCCCTCTGTTTCAGGATCCAATTCAGGGAGCCTCATTGCATTCTCTCATCATGTCTCAGTCTCTTCTTGTCTGACAGTGTTTCATTCCTTATATTTCCATGATCCTGACACTTTTGAGGACTAGTGATCAGATATTTTACAGACTGTCTCTCAGTGTGGATCTGTCTGGTTTGTTTTTATGCTTAGACTGGGTCATGGATTTTTGTGAATGATACCACAAAAGCACAGACAGGACAGATTTCAGGAATATTCTGTAGTGCAGATTATATTCAAATCATATTTTCAAAAATAAGTGGGAATGTATAAGGAAACCGATTTGGGGGAAAGTAGAAGAAATAACCATGGCGGAGAGACAGAGCCAGGAGAGGAACTATTATGAATACTGGAAGACATGAAAACATTTTCTGTGAACCCACTTGTGTGTGTGTTTCTCACATACACTTGTGAGAGGGAATAAAAAGACAAGAAATGGAGAGAAACATATACTCAGAGAGGAGGAGAGGGACAGAGGGAGAGAGAAACTGGGCAACCAAAGAAAGAGGTTAAAGAGCAGGTTTTATAGACACTTCTGTTTCTAGACCCAGGAATTTTCACTTAACCTGAACATACGAGGGAACCAACAGAGGAAGATCGGCATTATCTGTTTCAGCTTTGCTTTTATTACAGTTGCCCTGTCAGCATTTTGGAGGATGCCAACATAGGGGAATGTAGGGAAACTGTGAGGGAAAGAGGTGGGGAACAAAGAGGTAACTATACATAATGTGGATGCCTTTGAAAGCAGAGCTGAACATCTGACTTGGAAGGTAGAATTGGGCAGACATTGAGACATCTATGCCTAGCACTCTAATGGATGCTTCGCTGCTTTCACCTTTCCCCAGCTATAACTGCTTTCTTTGGGATCCTTAAAGTTAGTGTCCTCCTTCCTCAGTCCCATGCCTCTTCACCTGGGAAGGCAGGAACTGCTCATCCTTCAGGTCTCGTTTTATAATACCACTTCTTCAGGAAAACCTATCTGACCCTCCAGATGGGTCAGCTCACCCTACAATGTGCTGTTCCCTCAAAGTAATCTAAAATCTTAACTCATAATCATTATCCAAATTGTATTTAATTAAAGTTTCCTGGAAGTACTTATTTTACATGCAGTTCTTCCATCGGACTGGGTGTTCTATAAGTTTTGTCTGCCATATTCTGGCCACATCATGGTCAAAAGTAGTTTTTGAGTAAATGAATGACATACATTTTACAACTTAAAAAGGAAGAGAGTGTGTTTAATGGTTGTGGCAAAGATGCTTATTTGTGAAGGGATGTAAATACTTTAAATCAGTTGTCCTTAATCATTTGGGATTTTGCAGAATTCTTAATTTTATAAAAGCAATGGACTGTCTACAGAAAATAATACCTGTAATTTAATACCAGTGGACATTAGCCTAAAAACCTTTATTTTAAAGGTTCTTTTTATTCATTTTTTTATTTTTATTTTTTGAAGTTTTATTTTTATTTTTACTTTATTTTACAATACCGTATTGGTTTTGCCATACATTGACATTAATCCACCACGGGTGTATACGAGATCCCAATTAGAAAGTTACAAAAATGAGGTTAGACTGAGAAGTTGAAGGTTATCTGGGCATTCTGTGTTTCTAAAGAAATACTGCTAGACAGTAAACTTTAGCTTCTTTGTATTTCCAATAAAATGCGATGAAAGGAAATGCATTTAAAATTTTAACAGGAAAGTCCCAGATGAATTAAAGTTTAGTAATTGCAAACCATTTAATCTCTGGAGATTAACTGTTACATTGTAAATATGGTTTTTCTAATGTTTTTCTTTAGTATAGAGATGCTGTATTTGGAAAGCATTTTATAAGAAATGTAGGTTTAAAAAACTTAAGCTTATTGAGTTAAAATATCAACTCTCCCTAATTAGTTTTTAAAGTGGCCATTTATTAAGATTCAGTATGATTAAAAATTGAATATTTGAATGAAGTCTATCATTTACTGGCTTGTTGAATTTGGGCAAGTCTCTTAACCTTTGAATTGTAGTTTCTTTATTCTTAAAAGGTAACATAGTTTGTTACAGAGATGTAATGCACAGAGATTTTTCTAAAACATGGCAAGGACTCTATAAATATAGACTGTTATTGTCATGCACCTCCTCAAAAAAAAGAAGAAAAAGCAAATAGGACTATTTTCTTACTTTTATAGTTATTTCAACTTTCAAAATCAATTAAGTGTTTACTCCCACCTAAATTAACCCCATTGTTCCAAATTTTAATCAGGACATATCCGTGCACTCTTCCAACCCATTTTCAAATCATACTCCTTACATATATGGGCCACACACATCCATGTATGTGAGGTCAGTCAGGTTCCTGATTTATTCTAGGATCTGAAAATTATCGGCAATACCCCAGGGCATAAACAGTGTATTTACTGATTATTATTCAGAAAATAAATTATTGTTAAATGATTCTTCTGATAGAAAGATATTTCATTTTGAAATATTAATAAACATTCATTACTTNAATGCTAGACTCGTAAAACGAGTTTAGAAGAGTTCTCACCTCTTCTATTTCTTGGAAGAAATTGAGAGGAATTTCTTGAAAAGAATTGCTATAAATTAACTATTCTAATTGTTGGATAGGATTCACCAGTGAATCCATCTATTACTGGATGGTAGTACATGGAGAAAATGAAATATTTATCACCACTAAAGAGATATGAGCTACCAAGCCATAGAAAGACACTGAGAGACCTTAAATATACATTACTAAATGAAAAAATCCTATCTGAAGTGGCTATATACTGTATGATTCCAACTACTGTCTCTTATACACATCTAGATGTGTATAAGAGACAGGTATTCATATTTAAAACATTGGAAACACTATTTTATTTTTCATGATTAATTTAGAATAATTATCTTGAATAAATAATGTATGCAATTATTTATGTTCCATTTACTTCATAATTTATTACCAATTTTTTTTTTTTAGAAATTAAGTTTAGAAATACCCATGAAGACTTTTCCTTCTCAGTTTCCATAGGTGTTATTTTTACAGTATATAAAACTGTGTGTGTGTGTACACATATTTAACTGAATTGTATGGTAAAGACTGAAGTTACAAACACGAACCCTGTGAGTAACTATGTCTCCAGTTATCAAGGTATTAAATATTACTGTTTATATACAATCTAAGTTCTCTATTACTTAATGGACAAAGTCTAAACTCCTCAGTCGGGAGGTCAAATCTACCAACTACATGACAAACTGATTTCTCCACTATTTTTTATCATTAAAGCATGTTCATATTCTAGTTTTCATTCTCACAAACCTCATTTTGTTTTAGAACTCTGTTTTTACCTTTTCTGAGATACAAATCCTCTTTTCCTTATGTCAAATCTGATTCTGTAAGAATAGTCCTCAATTCAAGTCTCTAGCTTCAATTTCTCCATCATATTGCTTAAAATTCTTTTGACTAAAATAACTTGCTCTTATATACAATATTTTATAATATTTAGCATTTTTATTTTATAAATAATCTATTTCAGAAAAAAAGGAAACTGCAAAAGATTTTAAAACAGCATAAAACAATCTCATAATTCCACCAAGCAGGAAAAAAGAACTCATACTTTCAGAAACTTTAGTGCATATTCATTTTAATACATTTTAACAGAATAGGATGATATTGTGTATAATGTTTTTTGAACCATTTTACATTAACAAAGTATGAACAATTTCATATTTCAACAATTTTAATCTATTGACACTTGTCAATAGATACATTTCATAACTGACATAACATTTAATTATTTTATGTGTTTACCTAAGTTGTGTACATAATAGTAAAACAAATACACATAGATCCACCAACCAACATAAAAACATGTTTGGAGCATTATTAATATGGCTGATAATAGCTGTGCATTCATGCACAATTCCTACCCTAGACTTTTACTACTTATAATTTCTAAGCTGTGTGTGTGTGTGTGTGTACTGTAACATATTACCTTATGTTCAGGACAGAGAGGGAGACAGAGCAAGGAGAAAGCACTGTCCTTTCAATTTGTTTGTTTAACACTCTGGGCCATCTCCTCCCAAATATTTTTAGTTATCATTACAGACATTTTTTCTGGTCACTCACTTTGTCTCATTTTAGTCCATGAATTAAACGTCAAGAAGGAATGATTCTGGGAAGATTGTGATTGGATGATAAGCACGTCACCACTGCTGATGATTTGCTCTGTTAATAACCTGTAAATATATAAAACCATAAGAGATATTTACTAGAACAAAATTAATGAAGATGTAGAAAAATAAAATGCTGTGGTTGGCAGGTTTCTTTAATTAACATATATGGGTATTTGTATCCTTCAAGTAGAGCATAACTTTACATCCATTATTTTCTTTAATGTTATTAAAGCAATTATTAATACTTACTTGTTCAAAAAGCAAGCTTTAATGAAGTTAAAGCATAGTTTAGAAAACTAGACCTTAACTAAGGTCAAGAATACTCTAGATATCCTCTTTCTTTTTACCAGTGTCTCATAATACAGAAACTAGACCTCTGCAGAAAATTATGTGATTAGAGGGTGAAATGGGGGCTTATATAGTATTTAAGTAAGTGGCTGACACATCCTGTCAACCACTATCACACCTAGTAGAGAAGTATTAAGATGGAGTTGAATGAACATAAAATTGGCATCTGATAGGTTGGGTTAAATCACTAGCTCCACCTGTTTTACTTTGGTGACTCAGAGGACATTAGTCTTAGTTTCTTTACTCAAAAGATGGAGCCTCAAAGCGTTCAGATGTGACCTCATCTGAAGAGTTCCATGATGTTTCTGTTCATCAAACAACTTCCTCTAGATTGCCTTGATGTGAGATGTTACAGAGCTGAAAAGGCATTGTCCTTGCCTTTAAAATGTTCCTGATCTTGTTTATTGGTCAGGACTCATGGGAATTAAATTAAGTCAACAAAAAAGATGGTTTCAATCACTTCATTCATATTATGGTCCTCTTTATAAGGGAGATATGTCCTCCTCCATCCAATTCACTCACTACTCCCCAAACCCTACTTCTGGCAAACATCAATCTGTTTTCTGTAACTGTGAGCTTATATTCTTTTTTTTTTTTTTAAATTATATATGTGTGTGTATATATATATTTATTTATTGAAGTGTAGTTGACTTACAGTGTTTAAAGTACACAGCAAGGTATTTGTACGTGGCAAGTACAAGTTACATATATAAACATGTATTACTTTTGAAATTATTTTCCATTATAGATTATAATATATTGACTATAGTTCCCTGTGCTGTACTGTAAACATTTGTGCTTATTTATGAGCTTATATTTTTTCTTTTTTTAAGTGAGATCATGCAGAATTTGTCTTTCTGTCTCCTTATTCCACTCAACATAATACCCTCAAGTTCTATTAACATTATCCCAAATGGCAAATTTTCATTATTTTAATGGCTGAATAATATCCCATAGTCTATATACATACATACCATATATTCTTTATCAGTGTGTCCAAATGATGTACTCTTAGGTTGATGGGGATGCATTTAAGTGGGATTGCTGTATTATATCACAGTTCTATTTTTAAATTTGTTAGAAATAACCATATTGTTTTCCATAGTGGCTATACCACTTTACATTCCCACCAAGAGTGCACAAGCTTCCCTTTTCCTATGTCTTCACCAACACTTGTTATTTCCTATCTTTTTGATAATATCCATCTAACAGATGTGAGGTGCTATTTCATTGTGGTTTTGATTTGCATTTTCCTGATAATTAGTGATTTTGAGCATCTTTTCATGAACCTGTTGGCCACCTGTTTGACTTCTTTGCGAAAAAGCCTGTTCAAATCTTCAGCCCATCTTTTAATTAGATTGTTTTGTTTTGCTTAGTGTATTGTTGTTGAATATGATTTGCTAAGATTTGTTGAGAATTTTTGAACCCATATTCATTAAGAGTTATTTTTCTTGTTTAGTCACTAAGTCATGTCTGACTCTTTTGTAACCCCATGGACTGTAGCCTGCCAGGCTCCTCCATCCATGGGATTTCTCAGACAAGAATGCTCGAACTGGTTGCCATTTCCTTCTCCAGGGATCTTCCCAACCCAGAAGTTGAACCCATGACTCTTATATTGGCAGGCAGATTCTTTACCAATGAGCCATCAGGGAATCCCTCATCAAGAATATTGGCCTATAATTTTACTTTCTCGTGGTATCCTTATCTGGTTTTAGTATTAGGGTAATGCTAGACTCGTAAAACGAGTTTAGAAGAGTTCTCACCTCTTCTATTTCTTGGAAGAAATTGAGAGGAATTTCTTGAAAAGAATTGCTATAAATTAACTATTCTAATTGTTGGATAGGATTCACCAGTGAATCCATCTATTACTGGATGGTAGTACATGGAGAAAATGAAATATTTATCACCACTAAAGAGATATGAGCTACCAAGCCATAGAAAGACACTGAGAGACCTTAAATATACATTACTAAATGAAAAAATCCTATCTGAAGTGGCTATATACTGTATGATTCCAACTATGGATATTTTAGAAAAGGAAAAACTATGGAAAAAATTGAAAGACTAAACGTTGCCGAGGGTGAGGAGAGTAGGGATGAATAGGAAGAACACAGAGGATTTTTAGAGCAGTGAAAATACTATGTATGATAGCATAATGATGGATATATGTTACTACACATTTGTCCAAACCTATAGAATTTCATCTAATAGTGAATCCTAATATTAATATACACCATGGAGATTCAGTGATTATGATGTATTAATGTACATTCACCCTTGGTAACATTTGTACCACTCTGGTGAATGATGTTGATAATGGGAGAGTCTATGCATGTGTGAGAACTGGGGCTTTATGGACAGTCCCTATACCTATCAATTTTTTGTGAAGCTAAAACTATCCTAAACAACAAATAACAACAGCAACAAAAATATTGCAGTTTAGGTGTTCTTGACCTAATTTAGTATGGCAGTAGAAAACAGGCCCTCCAAAGTCATATGTAGTGTCTAAGACCCTAATTTATTTATGTGCTAATCCAGAACCAGAATTCATGTTTTTAAACGCCAAAATACACTATAATTCCCCAAAGCCAGTTCCCATTCTTTGTTAATTCATCAGACTCAATAAGGCTTCTTTCTTTTAGAAAGAGCTATTTCACTGATAGCAAATGCCTACATTAAGGATTGCATGTATTATGTTTAATGCAACTAGTTCTAAAAACAAATATTATGTTTTGGTATTTAAAGTAATTTAACTTTTCATGCTTTATTGCTCACATTGATGAAGGTGATGTATAATTTCCTCCATTCATTAAAAGAAATTAATTTATGTAATTTTCTTTCCTGAAGCAAGCTAAAATAACTTTTGTAAATAGATGCAGAAGTTGACAAACCAGCCAACCCAGTTGTGAAATATATAAGCACAAGGATAGACTTTGGCAAACTTACGGAGGAGGAAAATTGCACTGTCATCCTTCCTACTAGCTCTTCGTGAACTTAATAGTAAATGAAGCCCCTTTTATATCTTGTCCAAGTTAGCCAAGGCCTATAAAAATAGATAGGTAGATAGACAAAAGCTTTTATTCTGATCATATTTCTTACCTAAACCTCACCACCAATGTCTGGAAGCATTTTCATAAATGTACAATATTTGCATAAGAAAATATTAACAAACATTAACATTTTTCAATATGGGCATATTTATATTTTAAGGAAGATATTGAATACCTACTCTTAAATGTAATCTCCATCATTAGTGAACCTGTGTTATTTTTTACAGCTTATCTAGCTGGGTTAGTTTTCCTTCCTGTTGGTTTCAATAGCAAATGGTTTCTATCTCAACCCTTATGTTGTTCTGACAGTTTTATTTTGTTGATTTGATTCCTAGTATCATTCACGTCTCTGTGTTTACAAGCAATAAATACTGACCCTTAACAAATTAAATGAAGGAGATTTTAATGGTAGAACATCAGGAGCTCATACTGTCTGGGAGAAGGCAGAAGTAACAAAGTTGGGGACAGACAGAAACAGAGGCTGCTTCAGAAGACTGGGAATGGGAACCATAAGAAGTGTTTCATTGTAGAAACAACTTGGACAAGTAAACTTACTGAAATTAATATAACTATTTATAGCCTCTTTTTAATCTAGTCAGTATTTAGTTCCAAAAATGAAGGTTTTGATGACCCAGTTTAGATCATATGCATTTCTGTGTAGAAAGTAGCACAAAGAAATTTAGAGTAATATGTAGGGCTTCTTGAGGTATAAAACAGTATTTGAAGTGAAGTGAAGTCGCTCAGTCATGTCCAACTCTTTGCGACCCCATAAGACTGTAGCGTACCAGGCTCTTTGTCTATGGGATTTTCCAGGCAACAGTACTGAAGTGGATTGCCATTTCCTTCTCCCAGGGATCTTCCCAAACCAGGGCTCGAACCCAGGTCTCCCGCATTGTAGACAGACGCTTTACCATCTGAGCTACCAGGGAAGTCAAACAGTTTGATTGGTAGGTAAAGCATTGGAGTCACATAATTCTTTTTGTAACTTACAAAAGAGATGTTAGAAAATATCATATTTACTATTAAGAAAATAAGCTGTGTACTTATTATTTCCCAGATAGATATGCGGTTAAAATAAAGAGGAAAGATAGGATTCCTGGTTTTGTTTTTTTTTTTGAAGAACCAGAATCCTTAAAAATTTATTATGCAAGAAATAAACATTTGCAGTAGGAAAAGTAGTCCTACTGGACAGCACTCATACAAAACTGAATAAAAATTATTTCATTCAATTTCATAGTTAATATTTAAGGTACAGTTAAGGTCTCTGATATATACACATTTTCATTTTAGTCCTTTTCCTTGAGTGTGAGGTTGCCATTATAGCATGTCTTACAAAAGTAATAGGAACTCTTTGATGAAACTATTTCCCTCATAATGTTCTCTTTCTCTCCAGCCTCAAGAAATCACTACTGAAGTCAATGAAACCCCACAAATTGAGACTACAAAGGAAGAGGTTCTACTCAGTACCCCTGAGTGCGACACTCAAATTGTAAGATTAATTTTACATGTTTTTAACAACATTCAACATGAGAACAAGGATGGGACATAAGCATTTTAAAAATCCTAGTTTTTGCCGCCATGAAGCTGTCTATTTATATGTAACATCTACTATCTAAGGGCTTCCCTGGGAGCTCAGATGGTAGAGAATCTGCCTTCAATGCAGGAGGCCCGGGTTCGATTCCTAGGCTGGGAAGATCCCCCAGAGAAGGGAATGGTTACCCACCCCAGTATTTCTGCCTGTAGAATTCCATGGACAGAGGAGTTGCGTAGGCTACAGTCATGGGGTCACAAAGAGTCGGACATGACTAAGCAGCTAACACTTTTCTTTCACTTCTGCTATCTAAACATTGTACTTTTCATTTGATAATGCAGATGTTCTTTGGATATCATTTATGTGGTTATTCTACTAAGAGGTGTAATCAGACAATTAGGAATATGAAGATGACCTAGAGAAGGGAATGGCTACCCACTCTAGGATTCTGGTCTGGAGACTTTCACTTTCATAAACTTGAATTGCCAGAGAGATAAGGTGGTCATTCCCCCAGTCATATGACAGGAAGCTGTTAAAATATTAAAAGCAAACACAACTCCAAACAAAGAATATGATTCAATAGTATTCTCCCCATAAAGCAAATAAACCTTGAATTATAGAGATATTACAATAGAGGAAGGGAAATTTTTACCCTTCAAATGATAACAGGAAATGAGGAATTTGTACTCTGTGCTTTTACTCTAAAGTGTAATGAAATTTTAACTCTGGAGCTTTAGCACAATTACAAATCTGTCATATCTGGGCTTGAAAAATGGCAAATGTCAGTTGTATTTAATATATTCAAAGATAGCCTTTAATCTAGTTGACAAGATGGAAAGTATCTGCTGAAACTATTCATGATGGAAAAAGAAATCAGGTGATAGCAAAGGAAATAAGGCAGAATAGAAACAAGTTAACCAAGTCAATCTCTTTTTCCTCTGTCAACTGCCAAAGTAAATTTAGAAATACTAATTTCTCAGCAATTTGGCTTTCACATCTTTGTATGTTGAAACATGTTCAAAACCAAAAATTTAGAATATAAGGTTAATGAGAAGTAGAAATTCTGCAGTTTACTTCAAGGGAAGAAGTAGTCAAGAAGGTTTAGGGAAGGAAGGACAATTTTTGCTATAGTTTGAAGAACAGATAGGTTTTTGACAGTGTGAGTCAATATCAGAGACAAGAAAACATCAGAATATGAGTAGAGAGTATCGGACAGAAAATGGTGGGATGTGTGGCTAAGATAATTTGGGACTTAGGTAGGAGGGGCACTGGGTTCCCAAGCTAAGGAGTTTGGTTTGAATTAGGGATATGGGTTTCTCAGGTGGCACTAGTGGTAAAGAACGTGGATTTGATCCCTGGGTCAGGAAGATCCTCTGGAGGAGGGCATGGCAACCCGCTCCAGTGTTCTTGCCTAAAGAATCCCATGGACAGAGGAGCCTGAAAGGCTACTGTCCATAGGGTCACAAACAGTCAGACACAACTGAAGCGACTTAACACGCAGGAATATAGTTAAGATTTTCACATGTTTATGTCAAGAGATAAGACCACTGAATTAATTTTAAGGCCGTTTTTTCTTGATACATTTTCCTAAAACTACCTAAAAATCATTTTGCGGTATATACATGTATCAAATCACTATGCTGCTAAGTCTGCTAAGTTGCTTCAGTCGTGTTCGACTCTGTGTGACCCAATAGACAGCAGCCCACCAGGCTCCCCTGTCCCTGGGATTCTCCAGGCAAGAACACTGGAGTGGGTTGCCATTTCCTTCTCCAGTGCATGAAAGTGAAAAGTGAAAGTGAAGTCGCTCAGTCATGTCCAACTCTTCGCAACCCCATGGACTGCAGCCTACCAGGCTCCTCCATCCATGGGATTTTCCAGGCAAGAGTCCTGAAGTGGGGTGCCATTGCCTTCTCCATCAAATCATTATGTTGCATATCTAAAACTAATACAATGTTACATGCCAATGATATCTCAATTGGAAAAAAAAAAAAACTTTGAAAAAAATTAGAATTTTGGAAGCTTCTGGCCTGCACCCTTCAGGGTAATGCTCAGGCTTGATCTTTAAATGTCCTGCTCTGAGCCCTTGGATTAGGAGGGATTCAGTTGCTGTTCTTCCTGCACTTGTACTGGTATACCTGTGCTATGAGCAAATTGTTCATGTATTGAAGTGGCCAAAACATCTGAAAGAACAGAAGAACCAGGACTTGATCAAACTTAAGAAACAAAATATTTCCATTTAAGGCAAACCTTGAAAAGTTCTATGTGTTTTGCAAAGATTCCTCAAAGCATTATTTTGGTGTACTTTTCTTGTCAAGAGAGAGGTATAAATTCTTTGTTGTTGTTGTTGGTTTGTTCCACTCTATTTTTGCTGCCCTTCCTTGTCACCAGTAGCTCCTCTCCCTTCAGTAAGTGGCGTAAGCAGCTACCACCTTGGTGGAGGTCCCAACTGGGTTGCTTCAAAAAGCTTTCTCTACCTGTACCAGCATGAACACTCTCTCTCTAACCTGATCCCAGTTCCCTAGATTTTCGTCTTTGAAGTCTCTACTTCCAAGAACCCACACTTGCCAGTGCAGAGAGTGTTCAATATTTATAGTCTGCAGGCTCAGTTACATTTAAAGGCCAAGTGAATAACATAAGGGAGTGAAATAAGCCAGGTGTAAGCAGTAGGAGTGAGTGAGACTATTGTGAATATCTTTTTTCCAATTCTAGATCAGTAGTTCTTAGCCATATCCTCACTGTAGTATCATATGGAGGATTTTTATAAAATACTGATGACCAGGTAATTCTAATATGCAGGCTAGTTTTACTAACAATGTATCTTATATGTACATGATTCTTAAAATCATCTGAGGAGCTTTTAAAAATAAAGATTTTGAAAAATTCAGTAAATTCTAAGTAAAGGGGAATAAAGGTAACTTGTCTATTTTTTTTTTAAACATGGACCTGACAACACTTTCCAATCCAAGTGATTCAGAAAGAGATGGTCTGTGAGCCTTAATCTGAAAAAGATTGGTTTAAATAAGACATAATGCCTTTAGTATGTTGTTTAGTAACAGAGTTTCACATTTGAGAGACAGCAATGCCTAAATGAGGTTCTGTAATGGTAGCCATGAAAGTCTATGATGTCACTTTTGATAGTAGGTAGAGGGGATCCATCCCAGAACCCTCTGTTTATTTTGCAACCAAATCTAAGAGCAGAAGGTGCTGGGGTCCAGCCCCGGGGGAACCAGGGTGATTCGAAGGAGAGACGGCGTTGGCGAGCAAATCTTATTTATTTATTAATATAAGATTAGATTAGGAAGAAATAGTGTAGTAGCAAAATTAAGTGGAGAAAAGAGGCTGAATAACTTGGCTTACAGGGAAGGCCAATAAAGTTCCAGACAAGGAGCTTGCACCATCTACGTTGGGCCACCGGTGCCCACTTGAATATCGAAGGGTGCCCCGCCTTAGGCTCCCTTTTGCGCAGGTCTTAAAAGCCAGGGCAAGTAAGTAGACTTGGTGAGCCGCCCTGCTCCAGATGGGAATTCAGCCTGAAATTAGAGTAAAGAGGAGACATGGGGAAAACCAGTCCAGCGACAGGCCCGGCCCCTATTGTCCAGAAATGCCTTTTTATACCTTTTTGATTGTACATAGAGATCAATGGGTAGTACAAAATTATGCAGCATCAGCAGCCCTGACTCTTATCAAAACCAGGCTTTTCTCTCTGCATACCTAGTCGTATACACAAGTCTTAGGTGATTTACATCATCTTATAGCCAGAGGGCCAATTAACATTTTACAGCCTTTTTTCTGATAAGGGTTTGTCAACCAGAAGACTTATTTGTGTTGATCTTCCCAAAGTCTGGTGCCACTCTCAGCACTAAATAAAGTTACATTCTTACATAGCAAGGACACAAGAGGAGTGCAGTGATATATAACAAAGAAAAGTAATTAACTCAAAAGTCTAGTGTTGCTAACATCAAAACTACTATATATCTTTTTCCATATCCCGTTTACATAGATTAACATCCTCCCAGGTACCTAAAAGATAAAGAATATGGAGGCCTGGCAGCAGTCATTGAGTCAACAGTGAAAACCCTCTACCAATATAATTTTTAACTCTTTAGAAAAGGCTCTGTATCTTTAAGATGCTTTTAAGCTTTGTGCCTCTTGCAGTTGGGGGCTGTAAGCAGTTCACAAGCTGTAAGAGGTCAGGGGAACCTGTTAGGCAAGCTAGAGAGTTATCAAAGGGGGTTTAACTGAAACATCCCTTTCAAATGCAGAAGACTAAAGCCCTGAGTTGACTTTTTCCAGAGTGTGTCAGAAGAGTGGAAAAGCAGAGTACAAAGGCCGGCAGATTTTTGGTTTTGGGGGTACATGCTCAGGAAATTCCAGGGGGAACCCCTGAAGCCTGATCACGTCCTTGCGTTTTGTCAGGCTTCCTTCCTCATGACCTTGTCACGGGCAGGATTCCTCATGCTGGCTCCCGGCAAGCAGGGTTGTGAAATTGATCAGGAAACTGTCCATAGCTAAGCTTTCCATGAGAGAGCTAGTATACCATCATCTCCCCAAGCTATAGTACTCAGAGTATAATTAATCATAGAAAGCTCTATAGTTCCTTTCCAGCTTTCCCCGATAGTAAGAGAATAATTCTGATGGCTTTCTCCACTTTACAGGAAAAAGTGAAGGGCTCTTTGGATCTGTGAGAACTACCCTTACTCAGCTTGTCCAAATTCACCCAAAATATTTTGATTTGTGTTAAATATCATGAAATGCATTCCTTCCATTTCAATACAGCAACGTGAAAATAGCTTCAACTTGATTCTAACAAGCTGGAGATTCAAGCTTCAATTTGAATTGCTTTAATTGAATATCCAACTAAGGTATCAAAACATAATTTCATAAAGGAAAAATGAGAAATTTACCTCCTCTTCTGGTAAAGGGATTGCTGCATTTTCTGTTGTAGGAAGGATAGTTTTAACGTGTTTGGCAAAAATATAACCTTCTTGTTGTCTTTGTTTGGAGACTGAATATGAGTAAAGAAGTGCATCTCTGTACCAGGTTGACAAAAGGTGGCCTCGTGATAGTTTTATGCATCAAAATGACTGAGCTCAAGGATGACCAGAGAATTGGTAAAATATTAATTCTGGGTATGTCTGACAGGACATTTCCAGAAGAGATTAACATTTGAATTAGTAGACAAAGAGATCTTCCCTCATAAACATGGCTGCTGCTGCTAAGTCGCTTCAGTCGTGTCCGACTCTGTGCGACCCCGTAGACAGTAGCCCACCAGGCTCCCCTGTCCCTGGGATTCTCCAGGCAAGAACACTGGAGTAGGTTGCCATTTCCTTCTCCAATGCATGAAAGTGAGAAGTGAAAGTGAAGTCGCTCAGTCATGTCCGACTCTTAGCAACCCCATGGACTGCAGCCTTCCAGGCTCCTCCGTCCATGGGATTTTCCAGGCAAGAGTACTGGAGTGGGGTGCCATTGCCTTCTCCCATAAACATGGCAGGCAACATCTAATCCCTAGAAGGCCCAAATTGAACAAAAAGATGGGGGAAGCATAATTTCTTTTCCCTTTGAGTTGGGCCATATATCTTCTTCAGCTCCTGTTTGTGGAACCTTCCAACTCAGGGACTCAACACAGAGCTCCTGTTTAGGGAAGCTTCCAACTCAGGGACTTAACACCAGTAGGTCACTCACCCCAGTTCTCAGGCCTTTGGCTTCAGGCCTGAGATTCAGGTTTGGAATTACAACAGCCTTATTCTCAGCCCTTCAGACTTGGACTGAATTTTATGCCACCAGCTTTCCTGATTCACCAGCTTAGAGAGTGCATATCATGGCATGTCTCATCTTTCATAATAGCATAAGCCAATTCCTACTAAAAAAACAAAGAAACCTCTTATACATCTATGTATATATTCTGTTAGTTCTGTTTCCCTGGAGAACCTAATATTTTTTTTCATATTTATGTTTTGTATATTTCATGTGTATTTTGAAGTATTTTCACTGCTTTTTTATAAAAGACTTTAATTAGAAACTAATCAGTGCTACTTAGTTTTCTACAGAGAGAAAATACATGGTAGTTGCTGAGTTAAATTTTAATTTTGGTGGCCTTACTTGACAAAATTAATAGTTGGAAAATTTATTTCCATTTCTTTTCTGTTTCATGTGTTTTTCCGCTCTATGAAATTAAAAAATCTAGAAACTACCCAATGAGGATTTTTTTAACAAATAATAAAAGGGGAGATAAAATAGGGATCTGAATGAAGCCAATAACAAATAATTAAAAGCATGAAATAAACAGAATATCAGAATGAGAAATTCCCAGAATTGTGTGTTCAAGCAAAGATACAAGAACAAGGATGAAGTCTAATATGGGTCTCTATTTTCATCTTGGTTGACTGGAACAATTATAGTTTTATTCTCAAATAAAATGAACTACTATAGAGGAAATTTTAAAGTAATTTTTGTCCATTTGTGCCTTAACAGGAGAGATTTGTGCTGTCTTAATAACTAGAAGGAACAAAAACTAGCACACTGGAGCTAATTGCTTGTGAAAATATGACAGTTTTTAAAAACAATTTGCATTCTGTAAAAATCACAGATTTTAAGTGTATATTTCAGTTATGCATTTATTTAATTTACAATTTTGCAACCATTACCACAGGCCAGTTTTAGAACATTTCTGTCTTCCTAGTAAGATCCCACATGTCCGTTTTTACACTTAATCTCTATAAAGACAACCACTAACCTAGTTTCCACTGGTTATAGGTTTGCCTTTTCCATAGATTTTACAGATTGATCATACAGCATGTGGCATTTTGCATTCCCTTTTTCATGTAGCATAATGACTTTGAATTTCGTCTATACTATAGTATATTTCAGTAGTTTGTTCTTTTTTATTCTGAATAGACTCCATTGTATGGTTTTATCACATTTTCCTTATCCATTCACCAGCTGATAACTTTTGGATTTTTTCTACTTTTTGGCTATTATGAATTAATACCATGAACATTTACATAAACATCTTCAAGTGGACATATGTTTTATTTTTATTGAGTAGATACCCAGAAGTAGAATAGGATACTGTAAATACTTTCTCTTTTTGTTTGGATTTTATAACAAATATTTTTTTATTTTTATTTTATAATTTTATTTTTACTTTATTTTACTTTACAATACTGTATTGGTTTTGCCACACGTTGACATGAATCTGCCATGGGTGTATACCAGCTCCCAATCCTGATCCCCCCTCCCACCTCCCACCGCATATCATCTCCCTGGATCATCCCCGTGCACCAGCCTCAAGCATCCTGTATCCTGCATCACACATAGACTGGCGCTTTCTTTCTTACATGATAGTATACATGTTTCAATGTCATTCTCCCAAATCCAATACTTTAACTTTTTAAGAAACAGACATTTCCAAAGTTGCTGCACCATTTTACATCTTAATTAGCAATTATGAGAGTTCCATTTTCTCTACATCTTTGTCACCACTTGCTATTGTCTGAATTTTTGCTTAAAAATAAAATTTAAGGAGTTTGAAATCAAATTTCATCCAGGCTTAACTGTTAATTTCCAAATGGTTAAAAATTTGAGCATATTTTTATATACTTATTAGGAATTCACATATTTTCTTTGGTGAAATGTCTATTCAGATATTTTCCCCATGTTTATTGGGGTTGTCTGTCTTCTCGGTATTAAGTAGCAAGATTCCTTACATATTCTGGATATATATCCTTTACCAGATATATGATTTGAAAATATTTCTTTTACTCAGGATGTTTCTTGTCTTTACATTTTCTTAATGGTGTCTTTCTAAAAGATAGCAGTATTTTTAAATACAGCTTTCGGTTTGCAGAGTAATTGAGCAATAGTTCAGAGTTCCATACAGCAACCAACTATCTTTCTGTAATTTGTCATTTAGTTCCATTACAGTCTGATAGCATACTCTACATTTGTTCAGATGCAGTCTGTCTAATGTTCCATGTTCCCTTGAGAAGAATCTGTATTTTATTCTTGTTTGATGAAGTATTCCTTAAATATTAGTTAGATACATTTGATTTGTAGTGCTCTTCACGTCAACTCTATTTTTGGAGATTTCTGCTCACTTGATATGTCCACTATTGATAGAGAGTGTTGAAACTTTCAGCGGTGGTACTAGTTCACTTCTATTTCCCCTTGCAGTTCTATTAGCTTTGTCTCATATATCTTGACAATATGTTTTTAGATGTATTTTTGTTAAGAATTGCTATTTTTTTTTTTTGTAAAATTGACTCCTCTATTATTATATAGATGTCCCTCTTTATCCCTGTTATTTTTCTTGCTCTGAAGCTGGCTTTGTCTGAAATTAATATGGCTACTTCAGCTTTCTTTTGATTAATAATAGCATTACTTTAAATATATCCTGCCACTCCCTTCTGGCCTGCAAAGTTTCTGCTGCAAATTCAGCTGATAAACTTATGAGGATTCCCATGTATATTAATCTCTACATCTTTGTCACCACTTGCTATTGTCTGAATTTTTGCTTAAAAATAAAATTTAAGGAGTTTGAAATCAAATTTCATCCAGGCTTAACTGTTAATTTCCAAATGGTTAAAAATTTGAGCATATTTTTATATACTTATTAGGAATTCACATATTTTCTTTGGTGAAATGTCTATTCAGATATTTTCCCCATGTTTATTGGGGTTGTCTGTCTTCTCGGTATTAAGTAGCAAGATTCCTTACATATTCTGGATATATATCCTTTACCAGATATATGATTTGAAAATATTTCTTTTACTCAGGATGTTTCTTGTCTTTACATTTTCTTAATGGTGTCTTTCTAAAAGATAGCAGTATTTTTAAATACAGCTTTCGGTTTGCAGAGTAATTGAGCAATAGTTCAGAGTTCCATACAGCAACCAACTATCTTTCTGTAATTTGTCATTTAGTTCCATTACAGTCTGATAGCATACTCTACATTTGTTCAGATGCAGTCTGTCTAATGTTCCATGTTCCCTTGAGAAGAATCTGTATTTTATTCTTGTTTGATGAAGTATTCCTTAAATATTAGTTAGATACATTTGATTTGTAGTGCTCTTCACGTCAACTCTATTTTTGGAGATTTCTGCTCACTTGATATGTCCACTATTGATAGAGAGTGTTGAAACTTTCAGCGGTGGTACTAGTTCACTTCTATTTCCCCTTGCAGTTCTATTAGCTTTGTCTCATATATCTTGACAATATGTTTTTAGATGTATTTTTGTTAAGAATTGCTATTTTTTTTTTTTGTAAAATTGACTCCTCTATTATTATATAGATGTCCCTCTTTATCCCTGTTATTTTTCTTGCTCTGAAGCTGGCTTTGTCTGAAATTAATATGGCTACTTCAGCTTTCTTTTGATTAATAATAGCATTACTTTAAATATATCCTGCCACTCCCTTCTGGCCTGCAAAGTTTCTGCTGCAAATTCAGCTGATAAACTTATGAGGATTCCCATGTATATTATTTGTAGATTTTCCCTTCTTGATTTTAATATTTTTTTCTTTGTATTTCAGTGTTTATCCATGTTGTCACAAATGGCAGAATTCTCATTTTATGTCTGAATATTCATATACATATATGTTCCTCTCTATGTAACACTTGGTTTATTCATCTAGAAACTTAGATTGTCTTCATGTCTTGGATGTTATAAACAATGCTGCATAACCCTCCCAGATTTCAGACAGCGCTACAAAGGTTGTTGTCATCACTAACTTGTGTCTCAGTCTTTTCGACCCCATGGACTATAGCGCACCTGGCTCTTTACCTGTGTCTCTTTACCAGATTCTTTACCACTGAGCCACCAGGGAAGCCCACCACAAAGGGACAGTAATCAAAACATCAAGGTCTTGACATAAAACTTGGATCAACAGAACAGAATACAGAACGCAAAAGTGTCTGACTCTTTTGCAACCATGAACGTGGCCCTCCAGGCTCCTCTGACCATGGGATTTCCCATGCAAGAGTACTGGAGTGGGTTGCCATTTCCTTCTCTAGAGGAACTTCCTGACCCAGAGATTGAACTCACATCTCCTGCATTACAGGCAGATTCTTTACCACTGAGCCACTTGGGAAGCCATCTATAGTCAATCAATCTTTTACAAAGAACACAAGATAATACAATGGAGTTAGACAGTCTCTTCAGCAAGTGGTATTGATAAAGCTGGACAGCCAAATGTAAATCAATGAAGTTAGAATACACCCTCACACCATACACTAAAATAAACACAAAATGGCTCATAGATTTAATTATAAGACATGACACCATAAAACTCTTAGAAAAGAACATAGGCAAAACATTCTCTGACATAAATTGTACCAGTGTTTTCTAAGTCACTCTCCCAAGAAAATAGAAATAAAAACAAAAATTAACAAACAGGACCTAATCAAATTTGCAAACTTTTGTGCAGGAAGTTCAGTCAGTTCAGTTCAGTCTCTCAGTCATGTCCGACTCTTTGCGACCTCATGAATCGCAGCACGCCAGGCCTCCTTGTCCATCACCAACTCCCGGAGTTCACTCAGACTCACGTCCATCGAGTCAGTGATACCATCCAGCCATCTCATCCTCTGTCATCGCCTTCTCCTCCTGCCCCTAATCCCTCCCAGCATCAGAGTCTTTTCCAATGAGTCAGCTCTTCACATGAAGTGGCCAAAGTACTGGAGTTTCAGCTTTAGCATCATTCCTTCCAAAGAAATCCCAGGGTTGATCTCCTTCAGAATGGACTGGTTCGCAGGAAAGGAAACCATAAACAAGTACAACCTACTGACCAGGAGAAATTACTTGCAAATAATGCCACCAACCAGGCTTAGTTTCCAAAATGTATGAACAGTTCATATAATGCAATAACCTAAAAAAAAAAAAAAGCCTAATTGAAAAATGGGCAGAAGACCTAAATAGACACTTCTCCAAAGAAGATATACAGATGCCCAATAGGCACATGAAAAGATACTCAGCATCACTAATTATTACAGAAATGAAAATAAAAATCACAATGAATTACCACCTTACATCAGTCAGAATAGCCATCATTAAAAAAACCTAGTCTGATTCACTCTTAGGGCAGATCCAGATGCAACTGATAGAAACAACTATAAAAAGGTAAATATTTCAGTCAAATATTAAAGTGAACTCAATGAAAATTTTCTGAAAATTGAATTAGCATAGAATAGAAGACACAGTATATTATATAATTAAATAATGAGAAACAACCATTCCGTGATGTAGTCAGGAAATGAAGCCTTAGAGTAGAGGAAAAGAGCTATCATGAGAGCATCTCTTTCTATTCCAGGACTCTATGATGATCAGCAGCCTCACTGAGTGCTGATGGGAGCACATGCAATTTCTTAGTAAATAAATAGCAAAGGTGATTCATTTGGATTTCTGTTGGTCATACCCAAGACTAAATAATATACTAGAAAGAACCTGGAAATTACCACTGTGCTGTTTTCCTAACACGTCACTTATTGGAAAGTGATTTTGTTATTCAGATCCCTTTTCTATAAAATTCAGATCAACTATTTTCAAATCAAACTGCTTGTGGTAAGGCTCCACTCCCACAGATTATTAATCAGTAGATCTAGGGCACAGACCAGGAATGTGTGTTGTCTGAATAAACCCTCCTAGCTATTCTTCCATCAGTATTTTCCTGTTAAACATTCTTGAGAATCTTTAATGTTTCTTTCTTATAGGCTTATCATGATGATTGTAGTCATGGAGATTAACTGTACAGTGTTTGGTTTTATTATGGATGTCCTTATAAGTTCAGTCTGAATTTACTCTGCAGTTTTCATATTCATGGTCTTAATATCTTGTATGGCAAGGTCCTAATCTTGGAACTAGGGCCCATGCATATTCTTAGATATGTTCTACTTCCTGCCCTATCCAACCAGGCAGGGTCACTTAGGAAAATGGCTTCTGGATTTGTTGGCCCTTTTGTTAGTGGATGTAGAGAACTTGAAATGGATCCACAAAAGCTTAACAACATATTGGACTACAAGTTTTGGGGAATGTTTAAGTCCCCTTGAAAGTAGTTTTGCTCAAATGATAATTTTGTAGTCACAGGGAGAAAGCAAAGGATGTACCTGCTTTATCCCATTTTCCTGCAGTTTGCAAATGTGCCTCATATTGTTTAATAGCATATCAAGAATTAAAGATACTGAGCAGTTTATGTTAATTTTCACAAAAGGAATAAGACCTACTACTCAGTGTAAATGTGTTTTATAATGTTTCTGACTCCTCTAGATAGCACACACTTAACTTTTCTTAATGTGCTGAGGAAATGAAAGGCAACAATGGCTTATATTTAGCATTGTAAGGACTCCTTGCTCAGAATCTTGCCTTTGCACCTGCCTGCAAGTCCCTGACCAAAGGGAGTTGATTCAACAGCAAAGCATTGTCTAGGAAAATGAGAGCATAAAGTATGCAGGAAATAAATCTAGAGCTGCTAGTAGAAACTTATGCCAGCATTTTCATATTAAAACAATTTTGGCAGAGATTTTTAAAGTTCTAGTTTACAATTATATCCAGTATTCATTGTGTGACATTTGATGCCCTGATGAATTTTTGGCAGACACTACATTAACAACAATTTTCTAGGAGAGTCATGCCCTGCTGTAATTGGACTGAGTGACCATACATTGTCGTTCTGGGCTACGTTCCATCAGACCATCTGAAGAGGTTGGCTTCATAATAGGCATTCTTCATTGTACTCCTGTGGGTTTTTTTTTAAGAAGGAACAGGCATGCCTCCAGATTATATGGGAAGGACAGATAAATTACCTAACGTCTTTAGAATACATTTCTGCTTTTTACATTAGATAACAGATTTCCATGTTTACCCTCCTATAACATCTTAATTTAAATTATCCAAAATGTAAACTTAAGTATGCTTTCTTACCAGATGTCATATAGAAACCATAAGAATAATGGGTAACTTATAATTTGGTAAATATAAATAGCCTAATAAGCATGTTAATAATTATTATAAAGAAATAGGTCAAACAGTGATGTGTAAATACAAAGCTTAATCTTGTTGATAACTCTTTGACCTCTCTTACCTCCCCTGAGACAAAATGGTTTTCTCCTCTGGGTCTTCATAGTGCTTGGTTCTTAAACATGATTTATCCCGTATCACAATCCCTCTTGCAAGGTGATTATATGTATAAGGTTCTCATTTTGCATTAGATAATAGGCAATTTGAGGATAGATATAAAAGTATTGCTATTTCCTTCAGAACCAAACAAAATGCAAATATTAACAGATGCTTTTAAATAGTTTTCCAAAATATCTAAAATGATGACGTTAGGGCTTCCTGTTTCCAAATTTTAACTATTTCATGTAATGAATGAATTATGGTTCAGAGAGGGAATGCAACTTGCCTGGAGGAGCCTGGTAACAGAGGACATCAGTGTCAGACCCTGCCTCCCTCCCAGGCCAGTTCCTCTACTACCTACCATCATCTTGACTCAACATTCCATTTTTAATCTTTGAACTTCTTCCAGTTTCTGCCTTTTTAATATTAAAACAGTACTAAAGTATCATTCTATAATAAATTAAAAAAAACATTTCATACTCAAAAGTCACATGAGAGAAAAATTTAGCCAATGTTCTTAAAAACTTGATATTAATTTCATTTTTCTTTTATATATTCTGAAAATCATGCTTGTTTTTAGCCCCCAGTTTGTCCCAGATATTAAATATGAAGAATGAATTGGACCTTTTAACTGTCAGATGTATTTTTTCTAGGTAGAATTTCAGGTTGCCCAGAATGCATTCGTATTAAGTATTTTGAGTTCTTTTAATGTATACAGAAAAGTCATCAGAGACAAAACTAATGCCTCTTGTAAAGTAGAACCAAGTGCTCAATGCCATTAACAAAGTTACTGTAATCAACAGAATCAGAGATTAAAACCCAGAGAAGACTTTAAATGAATCTCTGATAAATCATCTCATCCGCTTTAATTCTTAAAGTATTACTGTTTATTTCAGAGGGAGAATGGAGTGTAACTTATACAAAATGCAAAAGAGGCTTTTCTTTTAAAGGCTTTCCAGTAATTTTTTTTTTACTCTATCATAGTGCCTGTTTTGGTTTTTGTTAACATTTGTTAAGTAAAGCCCTAGGTATCAGATGGTGCTCCAAGGTTTGAGAAAGACCTCAAGCTCAGGGAAACTGAAATACAGAGGTTTGCTAATCACAGGTCCTGGAGGCATTCCTCCTTGAGCTACATGGGAGTGTCCAGGTCAAAAGGAAGCAGCAGGACCTGGGGCATATGCCTCTGTTAGGGTTGGTGTGGAGGGCTTGAGGTTCCAGGGTAGGCTGGATCCGTCACTTCAAACTGAAAGGAGCAGTAGCAGAGTTTCAGTAAGCTCCACAGGGTTCTTACCTAAGGGTCTCACAAGCAAAGGAGCTGAGAAACAGGAGGAACTGTATTACCAGCAGCACTGGAGAAGTTCCATTAGGACCTTACACTTCCTTGTGTCTCTGCTAGCTGTTATCTAGGAAAAGCAATGGAGGATGGCGCTGGGGGCTAGTGTCAGCTTCAGGCCCTTGAAGGCCGCTTAACTACACACAGTGGATGCCGATGCAACAGTATTATGGAGTAATTTTACTCACAGTGCCCATTAACAAAGGTCATTCTAAATATACAATTTTATTTCCATATTTTCTAAATGGGATATTTGCACTGAAGCCAAAGATATGAACATTCCTTAATGAAAACCTTCTGAAGCACCTGAATCCTTAAGTTGTTTAGGTTGATCTGCTGATTCTGCCTTGAGGAGGAAAACAAATGAAAATTCAGAAAGGATAAAGGCATTCTCCAAGGTTAAGATTTCTCAAGGAAGATGGGTGGTTGGTTAATATGACATTTTTCCTGCCCTGTGAAATCATGAACAGGAAAGGATCAAGGACAGCCATACATTCTTTGACAATGTCAAGATCATCCAATGACCAGGGTCATTATGTTGACACCATGACTGAAAATCAAAATGACTCAATAGCTGTGTTTCTATTCTGATACAAATATTTGTCACCAAAATGGAGAAATTTTGACAAAAGGAAAAAAGCTTAGGAAGGGAAAGAAAGGGCAGGAACTAAGCCTAATGGAGCATCTAATACATGCAAAAAACGCCTTTAGAAAACACTGTATACATTTTATTTCATCAAAACTCCTCTCAGGTAAGGATCATTCTGCCTACCCTACAGATAAGGGATCAGAACCTCCTTAAGGTAAAGTAACTTTCCCAAGTGTACCCACCAAATAAAAGCTAAAGGAATTCTAACCCTGATGGACTCTTTATTCCATTCACCTAGCTGAGTTACCTTCATTAAATCATTTCACTTGATGTCAGAAATTTTGAATATATGCATCATTATCCCCATTTCACAAATGAAGGAAAAGTGAAGTCAAATTGGTATTTCCCATCCATCATTTCACTAACAAGTACTGGCCTGTCATGAAGTTTTCAACAGTATAGAAAGAAGGAAAAAAAGTGAAGCCGCTCAGTCGTGTCTGATTCTTTGCAACTTCATGGACTGTGGCCTACCAGGTTCCTCCGTCCATAGGATTTGGAGTGGGTTGCTATTTCCTTCTCCAGGGGATCTTCCCAGCCCAAGGATCAAACTTGGGTTTCCCGCATTGCAGGCTGACGCTTTACCGTCTGAGCCACCAGGGAAGTCTTTCAACAGTATAAGAATGTAGAAAACTGACATTTAATATCAAATAACAGAATGTTAGTGGATTTTCCATGAACCAATCTCTCTCTCTCTTTCTCTCTGGTTCTCAAAAATAATTTCTTTCAATAGTTGATCCTTTATATGTATTAGTATTAAAATGTTATTCCTTCTCTGAAATATTGCTGAAACTAGCAGTGGATTTTGCTTGTTGGTTTATTTGTTCTGATGTCAAAATTTGTTATTGGTGTTTAATCCTATTTTTCTGTAAAATATCAAAGAAACCTCAAAATATCAGAAACCTCAAAGCTCATTACCAAAGATATTGGAATACTACTCAGCCTTTAAAAATAATAAATTAATGCCATTTGCAGCAACCTGGATGGGGCCTAGAGATTGTCATACTGAGTGAAGTAAGTCAGAGAAGGAGAAAACTCATATGACATCCCTTATATGTGTAATCTAAAAAGAAATGATACAAAGAACTTAGTTATAAAACAGAAAGAGACTCACAGACTTAGAGAATGAACTTACAGTTGCAGGGGGTGAGGATGGGGGAATTTTGGGGGAAATGAATAGTTATGGAGTTTAGAATAGACTTGTACACACTGCTATATTTAAAATGGATAACCAACAAAGACCTACTGTATAGCTCAGGGAACTCTGCTCGATGTTATGTGACAGCCTGGATAGAAGGGGAGTTTGGGGGAGAATGGATACAGGTTAAGTATGGCTGAGATTATAACACTGTTAATTGGCTATACCCCAATACAAATAAAAAGGTGGGTTTTTTTTTTTCCTTATAAAGATAGTAGGAGATGGAGATAGGACTCAAATTTATTTGTGCATGACTCCCAAGCCATTAAAAGGAGAATCCTGACCATTGTTCAGGATACTCCAGTATTAGAGTCTGCACCAACATGGTAGGATTATGTATTTTTTTTCACACAGAGGTAAATAATTAAAGGGGCTTGTCTCAACTAAATTTGTTATTACTTTGCCTACTTTTGTGGCCATAATGTAACATTTTGTAATCACTGCAGATGGTGATTGCAGCCATGAAATTAAATGCACTTACCCCTTGGAAGGAAAGTTATGACCAACCTAGATAGCATATTCAAAAGCAGAGACATTACTTTGCCAACAAAGGTCCGTCTAGTCAAGGCTATGGTTTTTCCAGTGGGCATGTATGGATGTGAGAGTTGGACTGTTAAGAAAGCTAAGCGCCAAAGAGTTGATGCTTTTGAACTGTGGTGTTGGAGAAGACTCTTGAGAGTCCCTTGGACTGCAAGGAGATCCAACCAGTCCATTCTAAAGGAAATCAGTCCTGGGTGTTCATTGGAAGGACTGATGCTAAACCTGAAACTCCAATACTTTGGCCACCTCATGCGAAGAGTTGACTCACTGGAAAAGACTCTGATGCTGGGAGGGATTGGGGGCAGGAGCAGAAGGTGACGACAGAGGATGAGATGGCTGGATGGCATCACCGACTCAATGGACATGAGTTTGGGTGACCTCCGGGAGTTGGTGATGGACAGGGAGGCCTGGTG